>CM050174.1:24929033-25142024 GCA_027410445.1 Discoglossus pictus | reverse complement strand
CAACACGCCGACATACAAACATTTAAAACTTAAGAAAGACACACAACAAACACATAACAAGCTTACCTACAGCAAGAGGAACTAGCCAGCACCTCAAAAAAACAAGTTACACCTACATTTAAATCAAAATAAAACACTTTAGACACTAATAACATCGCTAAGCGACAGAAAAAATGGCCGACGAACAAAACGAAAACGAGGCTTCAGACGTAACTACACTACACTTACTCGCAATAATGAAACACATACTATGCGGAACGTATCACAATCATATTAAACACCATTTTGAACAGTAATACGCAGAAAATGGCGGATGGAACGCAAATTGTAAGCTGGAACGCAAATAGCGCATGCGTATTGCGTTCTAACGGTCTCACTTTCCAGAACTTTCTACAAGTTTATAAATACTGCCTATTTAAAACAAAAAAATACATTTCTCCTCAGGTGATCAACGGAGTGACTTCTGAGATAACTGCTGCTTTTACTTGAGAAGACAAATCTTTACTAATTTACTACTTTGCATTGTGCAAATTACAACTGAGAGGTAAGCTATAATATATTACATTTTATTATCAGGACAGGTCAAACAAATAAAAATAAAAAAAATAGGATTTATGTAGTGAAATGTATGGCACCTTTATGTGTATAGGCTCAAAAAAAAAAATACGGTTCATTTAACAAAACAACAAAAAAACATAATTCAATATTAAACAGAGGTTTATTTATAGTGACATGTGACACGCACATATATGTCTATAATGTATAGTGACATCTCACACGCAGATATATGTCTATAATGTATAGTGACATGTGACACGCACATTTATGTGTATTGCCCCTGCATAGTGACATGTGACACGGACATATATGTGTATAATGTATAGTGACATGTGACACGCACATATATGTCTATAATGTATAGTGACATCTGACACGCACATATATGTCTATAATGTATAGTGACATCTGACACGCACATATATGTATAGAATGTATAGTGGCATGTGACACGCACATTTATGTGTATTGCCCCTGCATAGTGACATGTGACACGGACATATATGTGTATCATGTATATTGACATGTGACACACACATTTATGTGTACTGCCCCTTCATAGTGACATGTGACACGGACATATATGTGTATAATGTATATTGACATGTGACACACACATTTATGTGTACTGCCCCTTCATAGTGACATGTGACACGGACATATATGTGTATAATGTATAGTGACATGTGACACGCACATTTATGTGTACTGCCCCTTCATAGTGACATGTGACACGGACATATATGTGTATAATGTATAGTGACATGTCACACGCACATTTATGTGTATTGCCACTGCAACAAAATTAGCTTAAAACAAAATCAGTAAACAACTACATTTAAATGACATTATATGTCATGTATACTGATATGTCACACGCACATATATGTGTATCATCTATAGTTACATCTCACACACACACATTTATGTGTGTTGGAAAAAAAAAATATAAGGTTAATTTAACCATTTAAATATGAGTCATGTATACTGATATGTCACACGTACACAAAATAATTACATTAAACTATGGAATGTGCTTCATGTATGTGACATATGTGTGTAGCCCCCAACAAAAAATAAGGTCAATTGAAAAAAAATTACACAACTATATTTAAATGACATTCATTTACTTCAATTCAATAGATCATATAACGCTGAATCTTTTTATTTCTTTGAATATTCAAACAGACTCTGCATCAATAGCGTCTCTCAACAATTTGCACCGTGCACTGTGAAGCACAATCCCTTTTAAAGAACACCAACAAAGAAGAAGAGGTAAGATACAACAAGACATTAAATGCTCAAAAGGCCATGCTTTGCTAGATGAAAAATTATAAATATACAAATAACTATTTCACTTTCTTTTTCAAACAGACACTACAAGAAGACCGGCGCATTAAGATTGTCAGGAGGGGACCGTCTGTCATTCAAAACTTCAATCAAGGTAAAGTATTAAGTATAAACAAGAAAGAACCATGAGCCTTATTCAATTGCGACTTCCTCAATTGAATAGGGCTCTATATAAGCACATAACATATTTTTTATACAGAACTTTTTAGTTACTGAATTTCTAATCACAATCAAGGTTTTCAATAACTAAAAACTTTGCTCAATAAATATGTTATGTGATTATATAGAGCCCTCTTCAATTGGCAAAATTGCAATTCAATGAGGACCTATATATCTTTAATGTCCAAGAGCCTCACTCAAATGTGATTTGCCCATTTCAATAGGGCTCTATATAAGCACAGAGCATATTTTTTAAAGGAACTTTTTATTTTGTGAACACGTTGCTTTTGGATACAAGTTCACTAAATACAAAATTCCGTAAAAAAATATGCTCTGTGCTGATATTGAGCTCTATTCCATTGGACAAAACACAATTGAATGAGGAGCTCACAATATAACAAATGCAGTAACCAAAGGCCCTCATTCAATTGCTATTTTGGACAATTAAATATGGCTATAAATAAGCACTTTTAGGCCCTTATTCTATTTTAACAAATATATGTGATGTGCTTATTTACAACCCTATTAAATTTTCAACATTGCAATTCAATGACGGCCTTAGAGTACTATAACATTGTAAAAAATGCAATTGAATGAGGGGCAAACTATGCAACATATGGTACACACAAAGGCCCTCATTCAATTGCAATTTGCCCAATTGAATAGGGCTCTAAATAACAACATAACAATTTTTTTTAAAGAAGTTTTTAGTTACTAAAAATATATCCAAAATAAAGTTTTTAAATGACTAAAAACTTATTTAAAAAAATATGCTATGTGCTTATTTAGGGCACGATTCAATTAGCCAAATCGCAATTGAATGAGACACAAACTGCTACACACAAAACAGAATTTCTTATTCAATGTTTAACAACCTATAAGCCTTACAAAGAAGCAAAAATAAGAATAACAAAAGTGTTGCGCACCTAATAGCATTGTACAAAAAATCACACAAACTCATAGGAAACTACATTAACATTCTTCTTTAATGTTTAACAACCTATAACCAGTACAATCAAGAATAAATAACTTTTGCACAAGTGGTGCGCACCAAACAGGATTGTCAAAAACTAACACAAACACATAGCAAACTACATTAATTATATTATTTCATGTTTCACTAACTATAAGCATCCCAATAAAGGTTAAATAAGTATACCACAAGTGGTGTGCACAAAACAGGATTGTACAAAAAATAACATAAACACATAGCAAAATAAATTTATATTCTTATTTAATATATCACAACCCACAAGCCTTACTAAGAACCTTAAATAAGAATAACAAAAGTCGTGGGATTGTACAGAAAGTAAAAAAAAAAAAAGATAGAAAAAAATAACCATAACTGATACAATACAGTCAAATTCATAAATTTTTAAATTATTTAAAAGACATTTCACTCAAACAACATTTTCTATTTTATATTACAACAGATACTGCGTGAAGACAATCGGACGAGGACTTTCTCCACAGGACCGGACCATCGGACGAGGACTCGGACCAGACCAGCAGACGAGGAATTTCAACACAGGACCAGATCAGCAGACGAGGAATTTCAACACAGGACCAGACCATCGGACGAGGACTTTCACCAAAGGACCACAACATCGGACGAGGGCTATCGCCACAGGACCACAACATCGGACGAGGGCTATCGCCACAGGACCACACCATCGGACGAGGACTTCCAACAGAGGACCACACCATTGGACAACGATTTTGAACCGAGGACCAACAAACATTCGGATTTAAATCACACTTCAACCAAGGTAAAGTATAATAAGTACTAAAGTATAAAACTAAAGAAACTGCTTTCAGTTGCATCTGTGTCAACAGAAAAATAAAATAATTAATTTACTATCTCCCTTATTTTATTTAAATTGCTACTATGCAATACATAGCTCAATAACCACATCACTTTTTTTTTTAGCAAATAAGTTTTGCAGTGGTAAATATCTATCCACAAACAACGTTTTTAATAAATAAAACCATTATTTTAAAAAAATATGTTACATGCTTATTTACAGCAGTATTCCATTGGCCAAATTCTTAGCCAGTGAGGACAGGAATTATACATTTAACTAAATATAAATGATACATTCTAAATATAAATGATACATTAATGATTTGCCTTTTATTTCACCAATTGTGCACAAGAATCTTTAACAGGAATTACAAATTTAAATATACACAATTACATTTTTTTTTTTTCCTTTACAGATTAATATGGCTGATAACGAGACCAAAGAAGAGAAGAAAAGACGTCAAACTAGAGAAAGACAAGAGAGATGGGCCGCCCAGCAGACACCGGAGGAGAAAGAAATTTGACGAGAAAAAGAACGCAAAAGACTTGCAAATAAAAGAATATCAGCTGCAAAAAAGAAAGATACAACCAAAAAAAATAAAAAAATAATAAAGCATTTACAAACTGTTCCTAAAACATCAGATGACATTTTACAAGATACCAGTCAAGACAGACCAAAAAAAGCAACTACAAAAACAAAGCATTTACAAACTCTTACTAAAAACTTACAGGACATTTCAACCAAACAAGTACAACATATACCAAGAAAATCTACAAAAAAAACTAAACATTTAAAACCTGTTGTTGAAGAAACATTTCATGACTTTTCATCTGATGAATATGAAAGTCAACATCCAATATGCTTTGCAAATTGTCCTTTACTGAAGTCTTTAGCAGTAGAGGTTCATAGTTGTGGGGACATGACTACTCAATGTCAATTTTGTGAGGCTTATTATTTTAAACAGGAGAGAGCCAGAGATGGACAATTTATTAGTTGTTGTCAAAAAGGAAAGTTCAAACTTCCAGAAAGGAAACAATTTCCAACCTATTTACAAAATATTATGACTGAACCTACTTTTCCAAATTACAAAAATTTTAAGACAAACATAAGATCCTACAATAGTGCCATATCATTTGCATCTATGGGGGCAACATTGGCTGCTAATGTACCAGGACATGGTCCTTACTGTTTTAAAGTCCAAGGACAAATTTATCATCGGACTTCACATTTACATCCAGAGGAAGGAGAGCAAAGAAAATTTGCTCAACTATATGTCCTAGATACAATGGAAGCTGTTGACCAATGTATGCAGATGGAAGAAAATAAAAAATGCTTACCCAGTGTTTTTATAGAGCTAAATAACATTATGGACAACAATCCCTACAGTAAAGCTTACAAAAAATTGGCAGAAGTAGAAAATGAACAACTACTTCATGCACAAAGACATCAATTACCCATGCCAAAGGTTAATATGGTGCTTAAAAGAGACAGACATACTGATAAACGTCGTTATAACTTGCCAACATCAAATGAGGTTGCAATGGTCTTTCAGAATGATGAAGGAGAACCACCATTTCAAAGAGACATTAGAGTATATCCCAGAAATGAGGAGCAACCATTTATTAATATTAATATCTTAAGTCCAAATTTAGATCCAATGACATATCCCATCTTTTTGCCACACGGAGAAGCAGGTTGGCAACCAAAATTAACCCTTCCCAGTTACCCAAATGCTAAAGCCAGAATCCGAAATAATGTTTCTATGCTTGAATTTAAAGTTGCTCAAATTGCCATTAGAGATGAATTTAATCCAATTTTATGTGGTGGGAAACTAACACAACAATGGATTATTGATTCATATTTGCAAGTTGAGGCAAATAATTTAAACTTTATAAAATATCAAGAAGATAAACTACGTGTAGAACAATATTGTGGACTCATGGACTATGTTGCTGACGTGACTACAAGCAGAGACATGACAGCTGGCAAAGCCATCATTTTACCATCTTCCTTTCAAGGATCTCCTCGAAATATGAGAGAAAGATACAATGATGCTATGGCTATTGTGACAAAATTTGGAAAACCAGATATATTTGTGACATTTACATGTAATCCACAATGGCCAGAAATTAATCAAAATCTACTTCTTGGACAAAGTGCTTCAGATCGACCAGATTTAGTAGCCACAGTTTTTAAGATCAAATTAAATGAATTAATACGTGACTTCACTATAAATCAGTTATTTGGCAAATGTCTTGCTTATGTATATACCATTGAATTTCAAAAAAGAGGCCTTCCACATGCACATCTTCTCATAATACTTCAAGAGAAAGATAAATTAGATACTTCGGACAAAGTGGATGCAGTCATAGTTGCTGAACTACCAGATCCAGAACTATATGGTAGACTATATGAGATTGTTACTCATCGCATGATTCATGGACCCTGTGGAGACCTTAATCCACAATCACCATGTATGGAAAATAATCAATGTTCAAAAGATTTTCCAAAAGATTATAGAGACAAAACATATGCAAATTGTGATGGATATCCACTTTATAAAAGAAGAGAAGGAGATAGTGCCATTATTCGTGGAAAAAAAGTGGACAATAGATATGTAGTACCCTACAATCCACATTTACTCATGAAGTACAACGCCCACATCAACGTAGAAGCCTGCACTTCCATCAAATCCATTAAATATGTCTACAAATATATTTACAAAGGTTACGATGCAGCTACTGTAGTCGTCAAAAGTGCAGACAACCCTGAAAGTAGTGAGTTAGTACATGATGAACTTGCATCTCATGTAGATGCTCGCTATGTCAGTGCACCAGAAGCTATGTGGCGGCTTTTAAAATTTGAAATGCATGATAGATCACATGCAGTATATAGGTTAGCAGTACATTTGCCACAACGACATTTAGTCTATTTCCATGCTGGAAATGAAATGAATGCATTGGCCCAAAGTGAAGATCGTCACACTACACTAACTGCATGGTTTGCATTAAATTCCACTGATGCTGAAGCAACACAATACTTATATATTGAAATTCCATATCACTATGTTTTTGTGAATGGATTATGGAGAGCAAGAAAAACCAGAGGCAATAAAATAATTCCACGAATTTACACAGTCAGTCCAAGAGATGTTGAACGTTTTTGCTTACGGATATTACTTTTAAATGTTCCAGGAGCACAAAGTTTTGAACAATTAAGAACTGTTAATGACATTGTATATGAATCCTTCCATTTAGCTGCAAGACATAGAAACTTACTCGCTGATGATACAGAGTGGGAAAGATGTTTAGAAGAAGCAGCACAATGTCAAATGCCACGACAGATGAGAGAACAATTTGCTTTTATTTGTATCTTCTCAAATGCTCCAAATGCATTAGCTTTGTGGGAGACTTTTAAAAGTAATATGGCTGAAGACTTTATGCGACGATACAATGAACCCATTGCACACTTAAAAGCGTTAATGGAAATTCAAGAAGTCTTTTTAACTCATGGATTAAGTTGTGCAAGTTTTAATTTGCCTGATCCAGGTCTTATAGATGACATTAACTTTGAAGACTATGACATTCAACTACAAGCAGAAAGAACAGAAGAAAGACTTGCAACTTTAAATACACTACAATTGCAAGCATTTCATGCCATTAAAAATGCTATAGATGATGACATGGTGACAGAGCGTTATTTCTATCTTGATGGACCTGGCGGATCAGGGAAAACATATTTGTACAATTTATTAATGAGTTCAGTACGAGCACAAGGAAAAATAGCAATGGCTTTTGCCACTACTGGAATTGCTGCACTTTTATTAGAAGGTGGAAGAACTGTTCATAGTGGATTTAAACTGCCAGTGCCTATTTTGGAAAATTCTGTGTCAGATATTCGCATGACATCCTTACAAGCAAAGAAATTGAAGAAATGTAAATTAATTATAATAGATGAGGCCACAATGATGTCATGCTATGCCCTCCAATGTATTGACCGTTTGCTTCGTGAAGTCATGGATAATATTTTTCCATTTGGTGGAAAGGTAATGTTGTTGGGTGGCGATTTTAGACAAACATTACCTGTCGTTGTACATGGAAATCGAACAGACATTATTGAAACATGTATAAAGTCAAGTACAGTATGGAAACATTTTACCCATCTTCAACTGCAACAAAATATGAGATCAGAAGGCCAAACTGATTTCAATGATTGGCTTATTAAAATTGGAGAAGGCAGAACAGAAAAAATACTACATTTACCTGACGACACTGTAGAGATCCCACCTCATATGATTTGTCAACAAGATATTATATCGGCTATATTTGAAGGGAGCATAAATAACGAAGAATATTCCGAGCTTGCCAACCAAGTTATACTGACGTGTAAAAATAAAGATGCATTAATACTCAATAATGAAATCTTAAAAAAAATTAATGCACCACAAAGAAATTATCACAGTGCTGATTCTGTACTTGCTGATGACAATGAAAGTCAGGCAAACTTTTCAACTGAATTCATTAACTCTTTAACTCCTTCTGGAATGCCACCACATATTTTGCAGCTAAAGAAAGGTGCAATTATCATGTTACTGCGAAATATGAACCCCAAAAAAGGCCTATGCAATGGCACAAGATTAATTGTTCAACAATTAAAGGACCATTTTATAGATGCTGAAATTTTAACTGGGACCCATAAAGGAGAGAGAGTTTTCATACCAAGAATAGATTTAGCACCAAGTGAAAGTAGTCTCCCTTTTATACTTCAAAGAAGACAATTTCCCATTATTATGGCATTTGCCATGACCATTAATAAATCACAAGGTCAAACTTTCAAATCTGTGGGTATTTACTTGGAAGACTCAGTTTTTGCACATGGTCAATTGTACGTTGCGTTGTCACGCTGCAAAAATCCACAGGCTATTAAAGTTTACATTGAAAACAATGAAAGTCAAGGTGATTTATTAGAAGATGGACGTATTTTTACTAAAAACATTGTCTACTATGAAGTACTATAACTTTGCAGGATACAAACTAAAGCCATGCAAACATTTTGGAAAAACATTCAAAAATACAAAACAATTGGTTGTTTAATTCAGTCATAATTAATGGAAGTCATGTTTATGGATCATTCGCCTCACAAAATACTTGCCTTGCATTTCTATGAAAAATTATGTTAAAATGTTAAGTCACTATGTTAATGTTTCTAATGTTACAAGTTTAAAAACAATATTTTCAAGTTATTTCATTCAACATATTACAAAGTTCATGTTAAGAGCTCAAGCACCTTTTAAGTCACAATGTAAATATTCTATGTTATCTTAAGATTACTACCTACATTAATGTTTATCGCCAGTTTAAGTGCTCAGTAATGAATTACTTTAATTACGTACGGTTTTAAGGAGAGTTTTTAATGTATGCCTTCCTCTACATTCAATGTATATTAAACTTAACAATTATTCTGATATAAATTGCATGTTAATACTGATTAATTTCAAGTTAAACTGTTTTTACATTCAAATGTTAATACTTTTAATTCAAAATTATGTTACAAAATGTATTTACTATGTTCCTGTTTATAATGTTCAAAATTAGACAAATGTTTTGCAAAAATTACAAAGTTACATAAAAAATAAAGTTCAATTTTAAAAATATATACTTTCAAGGTTATTGCTTACATATATTTTAAACTTCATGTTAAAATTTGGTACGTTTAAAAAAGTATTTTTACTTTTTACTTTTCTCTGGATTCTATGTATATTAAAGTGAACAATTCTTCAGATACAAATTTCATTTAAAAAAACCATTACATCAACGTTTTACAAAAATACATGTTCATATCACAATACTTACAAGGGTCAAAAAATATATTTAAATAACTAAACAACTTCACAAACATATACATCACATTGCCGTCGTTTTTTGACGGGCAAGTCGCTAGTTTTTTATAATGTTTGGCTTTTGACATAAGTAACCATGCAACTTTCTTAACTTCCACTGAAATGCATGAATCTTGTTATATTTATATCCATGGTAATGGTGGTTTAGAGTAATACCATTGTATCAGTTGAATGAATCTTGCTGCTAAATAATAGTGTTTTATATTTGGAGCCAATAGTCCACCCAGAGTTTTGTGTTTTTGAAGTGTATTATAGACATTTTGGGAAAAGTTTTGGATTTTTTCCAGAATTTTTGGAGGAACTCTAATTGGTAATGTTCTAAAGAAATATAGTAAAGGTGGCAATGGATTCATCTTTAGGAACACTATTCTCTCTAGTAGAGAAATAGAGAATTTAATGCATTCTTTTAATTTATTAGTAACTTTTGATATTAAAGGAGAAACCTTCACAAAGGCATTGTGGGTTGGCTGAGATTTGTACACCTAGGTAAGACATTTACTAGCCCATTCATAAATACATGTTTACATAATAGAAGTTGAGTATTGTTGTTAAGTTTCATTGGCATTGCCTAAGATTTTGTTGTGTTCATTTTTAAACCTGACAATTTATTGATTGAAAAATGTAAATAAGTTAGTCTGATATGTGTGGATTTAAAAATGCAATAATAATGTAATCTGCATGAAGTGCTAATTTATATTGATTTTCCAAAACCTTAATGTCGGTAGCATGACTTTTGGGCAAAGGAGACGTAAGTGCCATCATGTGTGCAACAAAAAATGCCTGAAAAAAAGCGCACCCCCACACCAGTGCGGCTGTACAGCACTCTGTACTCACCCTCCTTCTCCAGCTCTCTAACCATCTCCCCAAGTAATCACCCCCCCAGTATTCACCCTCTCTTACCCCAGTATTCACCCTCTCCCCAGCTTCAAGTATTCACCCTCCCCGGTACCCACCCTCTCTCCCCAGTTCTCTTTCTCCCCACTACTCACTCTGTCTCTCCCCCTAGTACCCACCCTCTAACTCCAGGTCTCTCTCCCCCAGTACCCACGCTCTAACTTCAGGTCTCTCTTTCCCTAGTACCCACCCTCTAACCGCGGGTCTCTTTCCCCCAGTACTCACCGTTCGGGCTGGTGTGGGTGAGCGCATTTGTCGGAGTGCACATGATGTCTCGCACGTCTCCTTTGCCCAAAAGTGGGTGTGCCCTTAATGCCAGTTACATCAGTATGTCTTTTACTTGCTATAGCTAATAGTTAATTGGAAGAGTTCTACTGAAAGTGGAATGAAGTCTTATTGTGCATATGCAACAGATTTATGGTAGAGAGTTGAAATAGCTCCAATGATCTCGGTAGGAAACTTGTAGTGAAATAGAGTAGTAAATAAAAAAGACCAATTTACCCGGTCACAATTTTTTAAGTATGGCTCAATCCTCCCCCAATGAGACACTGAGGTCAGAAGCTTCTAGTAAAATATCAGAACCAGAAGATAGTGGTGTAACATTGCCTGTTCTTAAAGGGCTTTTCCTCGAATTCAAAAATTCTATTATTTCTGAATTAACAGGAAAAATTGCTGAAAATGCAAAAATAATAAGAATTGTTCAAGTTAAGACTGATAATTTAGGAAAAGATCTTAAATCGATTCGAGAGGAAATGCAAAATTTAAAATATAATTATCAACAACTTGAAACAGAAATAGGCCTCCTTAAAATTCGCAATACTAAATAAGATGACTACTCTAGAAGGAATAACATCAAAATTAGGGGGATTGGAGAAGAAGTTGGAAGTACGGAATTAAAGCACTATGTAGGTACATTCTTGTCTAGTATAGTCAAACCCAATTTTGATGCATCTATTCTGATCGACAGAATACATCGTCTCCCCAAATCTGCTCCTAAGGATTGCCCTAGAGATGTAATCCTTAAAATCCATTTTGCTGCTTATAAAGATTCAATTATGAGATATTCTTTTGAAAAAAGATCATTCCCGTCGCCCTATGAAAATTTGCAGATTTTTCAGGATTTCTCAAGGGAAACCATTATGAAGCGAATGGAACTCAAAGGTATAGCCAAAAGCTTAAGATCAAAAAATATCCAGTATAAATGGGGCTTTCCCACGAAACTAATAGTTCTATTGGGTAATAAATCAGTAATAATAAAAAACCAACATGAAGGTGTAGCAATCCTGAAAGATCTGTAATCAGGTCGACTAACTCTCCGTTCTATCCATCCTGCTTCCTGTAATTCTCCAAAAATTCCTTTCCCGACTTCCTAGTATAGCTCTGTCTTTTTTTTCCTTTTTTTTTCTTCAATTAATGAAACAAAAAAATGTATTTAACGGTCACTAGTTTTTAATATTAAATGTTGATAACACAGTGCACTATAAGATAACAGCTTGTAGAAGCTGTTTTTACAATCACTTTTTTGATAGATGTTATCACTGAGAAATACATTCTGGAAAGTAAATAAGGAATGGGTAGAGCCCCAAAAGGCAAGAGTGCTAATTTTCACTTTAAAAAGAGTTATTAGTTTCCACTATTTTTCAAATAATGGTACACAAATAAATTGAACACAAGAAGTAGTAAATTTCAACACTGTGTATACTAACCTATTTTTGGAGGACAAGAGTTGTGAACACACTGTTGTCTTCTTCTCTGTTTTTATGGAATAGTAATGTTGTAGGATAAATTAGAATAAGAATTTTCAAATCACTAAATGGGTTCCAGGTTTATACTTGGTACCTACCTAGTAATCAACGAGCTGTAGAGGATTAGAAGGGTTAAGATTTGGTGCTATACTGGATGTGGGGAAGAGGTCCATTGAAATGGAGCTTCCCTCTCTCTTCTTGGGTATTCAAGGGAAAGTTATTAAATGTTTCTCATAATTGTAGAATTTGGATGTAAGAGCAGAGATTAAAATGAGTCTCTTAAAGGAGAAATTTGAATCATGTAAAATTTGGTTCGTAAGGGCTGTCCATCTTGCTCTTGTCACTACGGGTAGCCACGGGCGCAACTTAGCCAGTGGATTTCCAATTTTTGAACTTATTGAAGTTCAACCTTTTCCTAACCCACGGTAAACCAATTTCTTTTTTGGGGTTTGTCCGGCGAGGTGATGGAGATTGTTTCACCAGGTATGAGTGTATGGGTAACGAATGGGGAATGTGTGTGGGATGTGGCTGGAAGACGGGTTATGGAGAGGGTGGGGGGGGGAGAGTCGGGGGAGAGCATAGAGCTTTTGGGTTAAGGGTCCTAAGTTATGATGATCAACACAGATATGGATAAAGGAAGCAGTCTGAGAATTTGTAGTCAGAATGTCCAGAGTTTAAACCTAGGGGTAAAAAGACAAATGGTTTATAGGTCGTTCGGTTCCGGGTCAGCCGACATAGTATGCCTTCAGGAGACCCATTGGCAGACAGGAAAGATCCCTTACTTTAAAATGAAAAACATAGGCTTGACTCTTAATTCTACTTATAAAAAAAAAAAAGCCCGGGGAGTCACAATATTGTTTAACCATAAACTAAATATGAAGGAAGAAATTTCTATAATAGACCCTAATGGTCGCTATATAATATGGGGAGGCCTAATCAACAGTGAGAAATTTACGATAGTTAACATATATGCTCCGAACCAAAGGCAAATTAGCTTTCTTAACCGAATATTTAATTTAATAAGGCGATACAGCTCTGGGGCTCTGATTATATGTGGTGACTTTAATTTATGTCTGAACGCGGATTTAGATAGAAAATCCCATAAAGGAATAGTTTTAGATACCCATGCTACACAAAAATCTAATCTTTTTAATAACATCTTAATGAAACATCAGGTATATGATTCATGGCGAACTTTTCATCCCCAGGAAAGGGATTATTCCTTTTATTCCCACCGTCATGATACGCATGTGAGATTGGATTATATATTTGTTAATAGTGGAATCTTAAAAAGAGTGATCAAAACTGAAATTGGCCCAATTTTTGGGTCGGACCACGGGATGGTCGTTATAAACATATCAATGAGACAGATTGAAACAGTTAGACCACCATGGAAAATAAACATTTCCCTACTACAGGACCCACATATAAAAGATCTGCTAAAAGAAGAACTAAACAATTTCTTCAAGGTAAACAATTTATCTGTTGCATCTAAAATTACAATTTGGACCGCCCATAAAGCTGCCATTAGGGGTCAGCTTATTAGCTGGCAAGCTATGAAGAAAAAACTTAAAGGTCGACCTTTACGTGACTTATATATTGATCTGACAAACTTAGATAGGGCTAATAAAATCGGCTCAAATGACAAGATTGTAAAAAGTATGGAAGTAATAAGATCTCAGATTAAAAAAATAGAACAAGAATTGGTAGATAAATCCCTATGGTCACTACAGCAACGACTGTATCATATGGGAAATAGTTCATTGCGACTCTTAGCAAATAAATTAGAGAGCAAAACGTCTAGTAAAAGAATAGACTGTATAAAGTATAAAAACGAGACCGTGACCAAGCCCAGTGATATAGGGAATGCCTTTGGCCTTTTCTATCAAGACCTTTATAATTTGAAGGACGATAAAGACTTTATCAAACCATCTAAAGAAGATATAGTAAAATTTTTGGATAAAATTGATCTTCCGATAGTTTCGGAAGCCGATCTGGATATTTTAAATAAAGAAATAACTGACACAGAAATTTCGGAAGCTATAGATGGTTTGAAAAATTTTTCCTCTCCTGGCCCAGACGGGTATAGAAACTGTTACTATAAACTCTGCAAGTCAGAAATTTTAATCCCTCTCAAGAATGCTTTAAATGAAATTAAGATTACGGGTAGGGCACCGAAAGAAATGCTGGAGGCCTCGGTTATAACAATTCCCAAGGAAGAGCCGACAGAACCATCATGCAAGGATTTTCGTCCAATCTCCCTATTAAATACTGACATAAAAATGTATGCAAAAATTTTAGCCATTAGGCTAAATAAAATCTTGGGAGAACTTATTTCCTCAGACCAAAAAGGTTTCATTCCAGGGAGGCAAGGATCTGACAATGTCAAGAGAATCATTAACTTAATCTCTTATGCCAAGCGAAAGGGTGCTCCCACCGTGCTCTTATCATTAGATGCAGAAAAGGCGTTTGACAGAGTGGGGTGGGAGTTCCTGGAATCTCTGTTTGAAAGATATGGGCTGGGGGACTTTGGTTTGAAAGCCATTCGTGCTCTATATACCGCCCCCTCAGCAAAAGTAGTGGGCCCGGGATATAGTTCATTTAGCTTTGATATTTCGAACGGCACACGTCAAGGTTGCCCTCTTTCTCCTGCGATTTTCGCCTTGTTTATTGAACCTTTGATAATATCGATTAGAAAGAAAAATGAGGTGCAAGGGATAAAGGTTGGTTCTTTAGAACATAAACTATCAGCTTTTGCGGATGACATACTTGTAGTACTGGAAGACCCGCTAGTCTCTCTCGATGTACTGTTCCAATTGATTGATGAGTATAGCAAAATTTCAAATTTTAAGCTAAATATTAGCAAATCAGTAGCCATGTCTATTAACACGTCTAGTGAATTACTACTTAAATTAAAGTTCCGATTTCCTCTTCTATGGCAAGACTCTTTGAAACACCTGGGAATAATACTGGAAACAAACTTGAAGCAGACAATAACAATTAACTATAAAAAAGTGTTTAAAAATGTTACAGCTAAAATCAACGCCTGGTCAGGGTTGAATATATCCTGGTCAGGCAGAATTATCGCCATAAAAATGGTAATTTTACCAAAAATTACTTACATTTTACGTAATATTCCCTGCCGAATCCCTATATACCTGTTAAACCAATTACAAAACAAAATTGATAATTTCATTCATAAGGGGAAAAAAATAAGAATAAAAAAATCAAGAATGGGAGGGAAATTTAGAAATGGTGGCATGGCCTACCCACTACTTAAGGAATATCAGGAAGCTATTCTAGTGGCAAACATGCTGGAATGGTTAGAACCTACAAATGTTAAGAATTAGGTCCAAATTGAACAAGAGCTAACGGGCTTAAATAATATAAAAATGCTTCTATTTCAAAAAAAGATTAATATTAAATCTATGGAGAGGGGCGAAGCTATGGTTAGAGGAAATGTAAATATATGGAACAAACTGAATGTTAAATATGAACTGATTCCGTTCCCCTCGCCTATTACCCCATTACGGGACCTAGCTACACATATTGATTCCCCCATTTTAGGGAAGATAGCTAAAGCAGGGGTGAATCTGTTGTCCGACTTGTTTCCTGGAAACATATTCTCATTGGAGAATATTAAAGTAAAAGCTCCCCAAATAAACATTTCTTGGTTAGATTCTCTTACGCTGGGAAAGGCTCTGAAGAAGTCAGAGTTCTATTTGACATCATTTAGAGACTTAACCCAATTTGAGAAATTGATTATGGTAGAACCTAAAACGCACCTCATTTCAAAATGTTACGATATTATTAAAAGGCCACAAATGGAGTTAAAATCCAAGTGTATGCAGGATTGGGAAGGTGATTTGGACCATAGTTGGACGATAAATGAGTGGTATAGATCATTTGCAATTACGGATAGATTTGTTAAAAATCCTGCTTATAGAGAACTTCACTTCAAAATCTGCAATAGGTGGCACTATACGCCGGTTAAGATAGCAAAGTTCAGTGGGTTAAACCAGGAGAAATATTGTTGGCGCAACTGTAGTCATATAGGGTCTTCATTACATATTTGGTGGCAATGCCCACATATTCATAAATTTTGGGTGGAAGTCTTCTCCCAGCTGACAAAAATATGTGAAGCAGAATTAACTCCACACCCAGAAATAATCTTACTTCACATTTTCCCTCCACTGTCCTTAAAAGTTAAAGCCCTTATGTTGCAGGTTTTGATGGTAGCAAAATCACTGATAGCCTCCAAGTGGAAGCAAAAATGTGTACCATCCTGGAATGAGGTTAAAATGAAAGTGGAAAAAATTGTATGTTAGAAACAAACTTTACCGATTTGGGGGTTATAAAAAAAAGTAACCTTGCCTGGGCATTATGGAATAAACATGGCCCCAACTAAGTAATTACTTAAGCCTTCGATTTGTCCTTGGACACTCTGAACATGTTTCTTGGGCCCACCCACTTGCTCCCCCCTCCCATCCCCTCACTCGGAACCCGGAACTATGAATGAAAGGAGTGCGAATGGTAGAGTGTTTAGTCTCTTTTTCAATTTTAGAATAGTGGTTGGCAATTTCAGTATGATGCCCTTGGGAACCTATTGTAGATCATAATTGGTTGTTTTTTTCTTTTGGAGCAACGGACCAAAATGAGATGGAAGCCCTTACCTATCCTTCTTTTTCATTGGGGTATGGGGAAATCTTCCCAAGGGTTGTGTAGATGGAAAGCTTAAATATGAAGCGTATGCAAACTACACTTTCCTCCCCTTTTTTAAAAGGTGGAAATAATATGCATTACATATCTTAATACAGGGCGGTGGGCAGTAATTGCCTGGTTAAAAGTATGATATTGTCAACGCTGATTCTTATATTCTTTCACACACGTGCAGTATGAACTGTTTTGATAGCTATGCTAGTGTTTTTGTTTGTACTTTTGTATTTAATACACTGTAAATTTTACATGTAAAAAACAATAAAATATTTATATAAATATATTAATGGGAAGAAGGCGAGGAAGGAAGCTATAGGAACATTACAATGTGACACAGGCCATCTGATAATGAGTGACCAGGAAAAGGCAGATGAGCTAAATAGATTTATGAAGGATAGGTCATGTCAGACCAATCTAATTAGTTTCTATGAGGAGGTTAGTAGGAATTTGGATCAGGGAAACTCAGTGGATGCAGTCTTTTTGGATTTTGCAAAGGCATTTGATACAGTGCCACATGGAAGATTTTTGAGCAAACTAAGGGGGTACAGGAATTGCAGTAAATATCTGCTCATGGATCGAGAGCTGGCTAAAAGACAGGAAGCAAAGGGTTGTTGTAAATGGAACATACTCCGATTGGACTAATGTGGTAAGTGGGGTTCCTACACGTTCAGTATTAGGTCCTCTCCTTTTTATCATATTTATTAATGATGTAGAAGTAGGACTCCAAAGTAGTGTCTCCATTTTTGCTGATGACACTAAGTTGTGCAAGGTAATTAAATCAGATAATGATGTACTTTCGCTAAAAAGGGATTTGCATAAATTAGAGAAATGGGCGGCTAAATGGCAGATGAGATTTAATATAAACAAATGTAAGGTTATGCATTTGGGAAGGAAAAATAGCCATCCAATTTATAATTTTAATGGAGCAAATCTAGGGGTATCTGATATTAAAAGGGATTTCAGAGTACTTGCTGGACAACCACCTAGGTAGCAGTGCTCAATGCCAAGCAGCAGCTGCAAAGGCAAGTAAAATATTAGCATGTATTAAGAAGGGTATAGAAGCAAGGGAAGCAAATATAATTCTACCACTATACAAATCCCTAGTACGCCCTCATTTGGAATATGGAGTACAATTTTGGGCACCACTTCATAAAAATGACATTTTAGAGCTGGAAAAAGTACAGAGAAGAGCAACAAAACTAATAAGAGGAATGGAGGGGCTAAGTTATGAAGAAAGACTGTGACGAAGTGCCCTTCGCCACTTTGTCTTGGAGAGGACGGTTTGCCAGCCTCCTGCCCTGCGACTATGGCCCTGGTACATATTGCCCTTCAAAAACAGTATTCGGCCAAACCAGAGTGTATGTCACTCATTCTGGCCCTTTACATACAGGGGGGTCATTCGGTACTTGCCCTGTGTGAACCATGATACCACAGAAAGCTATGCCATGGAGCCCATTCATATAATGAAAGACTATGGGAAAGACTTTAGCTACATGGCAATTGAACTGTGTGAAGATGATCTGAGCGCTATTCGGTAGTTTTATGCGCTCAGACCCCAGCTGTAACGGAACCCATCACTGTTTTACCCTGTTTTATGATTATTTAATTCTTGGTTAAAATATGATCACATTGCTGTACTGTAGATATGTTGTTTTATGTTCTACAGAATATATTGGAATCAGAATATCAAAGCTACTAGGCTAATAGATAATCCTGTTACAGATAAGAAAAGTCGATTGTATAAACTGTTTTCATTCTCAGATAAGAACAAAGAAGGCTGATTTAATCATTGTCTGATTATATCAAGTTGCCTCAGGGAGGGGTGACCACACCTATTGTCCTATATGTGTATTGTGTGGGGGATATGTGACATGTCTGTGTGTTATGTGAAAAACATACTTTTACTAACTTTTGAACCCCTGGTCTGATTCATGCCATTTTTTAATATGTTGTTCCCCTGGGTGAGAGATATTGAACGGTGCTGGACTTAAAGGTGTACCCCTGTTTTTGGGGTACATCCAGAATGTGGTTAAAATTGTGTCTGTTTTAATTGTGTTACCTGTTATCTGAGGGGAGGAGACGTGGGGGTTGAACCATGTATCTAATTGGCTGTGATAATTATGTGGGTGTAGCCCATCAGAGGGCACCATTGCATAAAAGGAGATCCCCTGTCATTAAAGGAGAGTTCTACTTGACCCTTCAAAACGTAGTCTCATCTCGTTCTTAGAGGGGATCGCTATATCATACTAAGGATTGCTATGCTTTTGCATACTCCCTTGAGCTGTAACTACTGAACGCTTGTTCCTGATGTGTCCTCCTTGGAGGAGAGGTCTTCCCCACACGGTCGTGGATGCTGGAGATTCATACAGGGTGGAAGGAAGACGGCGCAGCTCCAGCTAAACTACGGCGGTTGTGGAGTCTGTGGTGGTTGAGGTGTCTCGTGCAGTGCTTGTAGGCCTCGGCGCAAACTAGGACGCGTCTATCAACGGAGGTACCCGGTCGGGGTGCCAGGAGATCCGTTACAAAGACTAACTGAATTAAACTTATTTTTCGCTAGAAAAAAGGCATCTAGGAAGGGATATGATTACCTTATTTAAATACATCCAGGGTCAATATAAGGCTTTGTCAAGTGAGCTTTTTGTAGCAGGAGATTTTCAACTGACAAGAGGACAACCCTTGTGGTTAGAGGAAAAAAGATTTCACCTTAAAGAAAGAAAGGAGTTCTTCACAGTTAGGGTGGTGAAGCTGGGGACGCGGCGGGTATGCTGGGAGCTGCGGTGCGTGCCTGGGAGCTGGTAGGTCTGACGGGGAAGAGGCTCGGGTTATAGAGATATGGTCCCCCCTGACCTGATGTCTGGGCCGAAGCTGCCGGGGGTTGTTAGCTGGACCGCAGCAATGACACCAGTGTGCTATGGGGCTCCCAATCATTTTAATTTCCCTGTCCTGTGATGGGGGGCTGCGGTTAGTGCTTTCCTCAATGCCACCCCTCCCCCTTGCCCCTGTAGGAGGGTTTCTCCTCGCCACTGTATGCCAGGGTTTTGACTGTGAGGGCACGGGGGGGCCGAGGGGTAGCGCGGCCAGTGTTGTGATGGAGCTGGTCTTTCCCCCCTTTCTCTATGTATAGTCATGCAGAGCTAGTTAGGACCAAAGTGAATGATTTCCACGATGTGTACCTAGAACTGACTAAAGTGAATAATTTCCACTGTGTGTATACTCTGATGTGCAGGTGCCTGGCTGGCTCTGTTCATTTTTTTAAAAAGCTGCACTTAAGAATGCTATATTGTGAGCATATGGTTCAGAGCTGTTGTGGCTCTGTGGATAAATTCTCCAGACTGATCTCTGGAGCTGCTGGTTCAACCCCTGCATTGGGTAGTCAATTATGTTTATGAGCTATTTAGCTAGCTTATGTGCCTATGTTATTCTTGGATTTTATTATTACCACTAAATAGTGAAAAATTGTAATGGGGATATTGGGGACAGTGTGTGCAAAAATAAATTATTTAATGTAGCAGTGCCATTTTGTATTCTTTGTTTTAGACATCAGCTAAACCTATGTGTTGAGGACAAGTTAGGTTATCCGGCCCCTTGCTGCTCTCGCATGAAGCAGTTACCTCTATGCTGTCAAGGGGAGCCGCTGTGTAGGTAAGCAGTACATAGTATCACTGTGTGATGGCACCAGTTAGGTTTATATGCTTGGCCTCTGGGAGTTCGGTTATATATATATTGTGATAGAATCATACAAGGGGTGTATGTAAGTAGCAGACTTACCAGAGCCCTTTTTCCCCATGGGAGTGAAAGAGTTAAGCCTCCTGCAACACACTAATCAAGCCCAGCTGCATTCTGCCTTTAAAAGGACTACTGAGCACTCAGCAGGGTGGGTTCAGTCTGGACTGAGAGCCAGGAGAGACAGCTCTGCATGCTGAAGTAAACCCACAGACTTTTGCAGCCGAAAACTTACAGGCCTGTATACGTGAACACTTTATTCTTGCATTAGTTGATGCTAGTGAGGAAAACTGATATTTATGTTTAGTTAGTGCTTTAAGGAAAGCTAGGCTTTGTTTTGTATTATTTTTGTTTGTACCTGCTGACAAAGTTTTCAGTAAAGCTCCTTAAAGCTACAACGCCTCCGGAGATACTTCATTACAGAGACGGTCAACAGGGCATTGACCCTGGAAGTGGCAGCCAGCCTGTCACAATTTGGTGGCAGTGGTGGGATATACATTGTCTGCGCTTAAGAAGACAGCCCACAGTACAAAATGGAGGCGCTAGTGAAAGCCTTAATACAGACCACTACCCATCAGCAGGAGACTACACAACAGTTCCTAAGGCAACAGGCCCAGGCGACACAAGCACTGGCGGAACAACAAGCTAGAGCCACCCAGGTCCTGGCAGAACAACAGGCCCAAGCCATGGAAGAGCGGAAGCTGCAGCGGGAGACCAATCAAATACTGTTGGCCCAGCTACAGCAAATGACACCTCTCAAACCTGCTGTGTCACCAGAGACCTGTATGAGGGGCAAGCCAAATCAGTTTCTACAAAAAATGAGTCCTGAAGACGATGTGGAAACATATCTATTGAGCTTTGAAAGAACTGCTGTCAGAGAAGCCTGGCCCCAAGGGCACTGGGCCAGCATAGTTGCACCATATTTATGTGGAGAGGCGCAAAAAGCATACCTCGACCTGGACAGTGAACAAGCCCTGAATTATGCCACCTTGAAAGCAGAGATCCTGGCCAGATCCGGAGTTACCCGCAGTGTCAGAGCACAAAGGTTCCATTCATGGAAGTTTGGGGAGAATAAGCCCCCTCGCCCTCAGATGTTTGAGTTGCTGCACTTAGCCCAAAGGTGGCTACAGCCAGACAGCAATGGACCAGGGAGAATTGTAGAATTGCTGATTATGGACCGCTACTTGCGAAGCTTACCACCAGGCTTAAGAGAATGGGTGGGGCAAAACGAGCCAGAGACCCCAGACGAGTTTATCTCCCTAACAGAAAGATATCTCGCCATGAAGGAACTAACCCGTTTTTCAAAAGAGGAGACCTCTGGTGTTCAAAGGCGGCCTAACAACCCTAAGGTTCAAACTCCTAACTGGATGAGAACCAGACCAAGACTCATGAAGCCGGAAGTTGGAAGACACTCGTTACAAGGGAACCCAGAAAGGTTAGTTCCTGAAGAAAACAAGCAAAGAGGGACCCCAGTAAGCAAGATCAAATGCTTTTACTGTGGGGAATTCGGACACCTAGCTGTCTATTGCCCAAATAAGGAGGAACCCATGCAGTGTAACCTGGGGGAACATACGTACCACTGCAATATGATCAACCTGGTAGGAGTGGCTGGAAAACTACATCAGTTCGTCAAAGCCATAAAAGTGAATGGGAAGGAAACCATAGCTTTAATTGACTCTGGGAGTGCGGTGACCCTATTTTCGGCCAAAGTTATAAAATCCAGCAAAATACAAAACTCAAGGAAGGTGGGCATCACCTGTGTACATGGGACAGTGAACCTGTACCCTACTGGTACCGCAGCACTGGAGGTTCAGGGGAAAAAGATGTTGCTCACCGCTCCTGTAATAGCCAATCTGCCCTACCCTGTTGTATTAGGCAGGGATTTTCCACAACTTGAAGACCTCCTCCAAACAGGAAAAGGTGAAAACCAAAGACAATCCGAACAGAGTGGCCCAGAGGCCAAGGAAACCCTGTGGTCACTCCCACCGTTTGTGGACCAGGATCTATTCTCCGGATCCGGGAAAACCCGCAAAACGAAGCGGGAGAGAAAGAAAGCTAAGCGCTTAGGCACAAAGATAAGAAGGAAAGCCGTTGAGGAGGCTTTAGCAGCCTGCCAGACAGGAGAAAGGAGCGAGACCGTCCAGAAAGGTCCCACGGCTCAATCTGATGAAGAACGGGCCCAAACGGGAGAACATGTAGAAGAGGAACTTACTCCACTGCAGTGTTTCCCTGACAAGTATGACTTTGCTCGTGACCAAGCTGTGGATCCGATCCTACAGAACATACGTCGTCCGCTTGTGGAAGTGAACGGGACTCCGGTCACCGGGAGAGAGAGGAGACAGGGCCCTTATTTCATACTGCGGAATAACTTGCTGTACAGGGTCGTTCCTTCGAAGGAAGAAACACTGGAGCAGCTCCTAGTTCCCCGAGCACAAAGGAGGAAAGTCCTTGATCTGGCACACCGTAACCTCCTTGGGGGCCACCTTGGGAAGGATAAAACCCTGGGAAAGATATTGAAACTGTTTTTCTGGCCTGGCATTTTTGCTGAAGTAGCCCAGTACTGTGCATCTTGCCCTGAATGCCAATTGGCAGCTCCCCGCTCCGACCTAAGAGCTCCACTGGTATCTTTACCCATAATCGAGGAGCCGTTTTCAAGAATAGCAATGGATCTGGTGGGTCCACTAGAAAAATCAGCACGAGGGCACCAATACATCCTCGTAATAATGGACTATGCCACCAGATACCCGGAGGCCATACCCTTACGCACTGCTACCTCGAAAAATATAGCAAAAGAGCTCGTTCAACTATACTCAAGGGTGGGGATACCCAAAGAAATCCTAACAGACCAAGGGACCCCTTTTGTGTCAAAGCTGATGAGAGACATGTGCCAGCTTTTACAGGTGAAATCACTCAGGACCTCGATTTACCATCCGCAAACAGACGGACTGGTAGAACGGTTCAATAAAACTTTGAAGAGTATGCTAAGAAAAGTTGTAGCACGAGATGGGAAAAATTGGGACTTACTCCTACCCTATTTACTCTTTGCCATAAGAGAAGTCCCCCAAGCTTCCACAGGATTTTCTCCCTTCCAACTCCTCTACGGCCGCCATCCAAGAGGAATTCTGGACATATTAAAGGAAGAATGGGAAGAGCAAATAGTGCCGGGCGAAAATATTGTGGATTATGTGAGGAACATGAGAGAAAGAATTGCCAAAGTTATCCCTCTGGTGCGAGACCATATGGAACGAGCTCAAAGTAACCAGCAAACCTATTACAACCGCACGGCCCAGGTGAGGAAGTTTCAACCCGGAGACAGGGTTCTAGTGTTAGTGCCAACAACCGAAAGCAAATTACTGGCCCGATGGCAAGGCCCCTACGAAGTTATTGAAGCTATAGGTCAAGGTGGATTACAAAGTCAGTCAACCTGAGCGTCGCAAGAGAGAACAAATATATCATGTAAACCTTCTAAAACCCTGGAAAGAGCAAACAAAAGTGATGGATGTCACTTGTCTGGCTGAGGAGTCAGAAGATGCCAGCGAGTCCAAAATCTGTATTGAACCTCCGAAAGCCTATGTATCACAAGAGTTGTCCCCTGCACAAACAGAGGAAACCTACAAAATGCTGAAGCGGAACGTGGATGTGTTTTCCACCAACCCAGGTCGCACCACTGCCATTTACCATAATATTGTCACTAAACCAGGCGTGAGAATAAGGATTAAACCTTACCGCATACCTGAAGCAAAGAGAACCGAAATAAGGGCTGAGGTGAACAAAATGTTAGAACTTGGAGTAATCGAGGAGTCTCAAAGCGAATGGTGCAGCCCCATTGTCCTGGTTCCAAAACCTGATGGAACTGTCAGGTTTTGCAGCGATTTTCGCAAGCTAAACGCTGTATCCGAGTTTGATGCATACCCTATACCTAGAGTAGACGAACTAATCGAGCGACTCGGAAAAGCGAGGTTTCTAACAACGTTGGATTTGACTAAAGGGTACTGGCAAATACCCTTGACGCAAGCGGCCAAGGAGAAAACCGCCTTTTCAACACCTGACGGTCTTTTTCATTACAAGGTGCTACCTTTTGGATTGCACGGAGCACCGGCTACTTTTCAGAGACTGATGGATAAGCTGTTACGCCACCATTCAGAGTACGCAGCCGCTTACCTAGATGACATAATCATCTATACCGATGACTGGGAGACACATCTGCTGAAAGTGGAAGCAGTTTTGGAAGCCCTAAGGCGCGCACACCTTACAGTAAACCCCGGAAAGTGTGCCATCGGTCTGAGTGAGGCCAAATATTTGGGATATACGGTGGGGAGAGGAGTTGTTCGACCCCAGCTCAACAAGGTGAAGGCAATTCAGGACTGGCCACAACCTCTGAATAAGAAACAAGTAAGGGCCTTCTTGGGGATAGTAGGGTATTATAGGAGATTCATACCCCATTTCTCTACAAGAGCTGCCCCCCTGACAGACCTTACAAGAAACAGAGCGCCCAACATGGTTAAATGGAGTTCAGAGGCTGAAGCAGCGTTCACGGATCTAAAGTCGGTCCTATGTCGGAATCCTGTGCTAGTGACCCCAGATTTTGGAAAGGAATTCATCTTGCAAACGGATGCTTCGGGAGTGGGACTGGGCGCTGTGTTATCGCAAGTAGTGCAGGACGAGGAACATCCCATTTTATTCCTGAGCCGCAAACTGTTGCCACGAGAGCAGAAATATTCCATCGTGGAAAAGGAATGCCTGGCCATCAAATGGGCCACGGAGGCGCTTCGTTACTATCTCTTAGGGAGGAAGTTCACTCTGGTCTCTGACCATGCACCCCTGCAATGGATGCAGCAGAATAAGGAAAAGAACAGCCGGGTAACGAGATGGTTCCTGTCCCTGCAGCCCTACTGTTTCCGTGTCCTCCATAGAGCCGGCAGCCTACATGCTAATGCGGATGCTTTGTCTCGAATTCATTGCCTCACGGCGTTGGCCGCTCCACCCAGTGGTGTCGAGCTGGGGAGGGGGATGTGTGATAGAATCATACAAGGGGTGTATGTAAGTAGCAGACTTACCAGAGCCCTTTTTCCCCATGGGAGTGAAAGAGTTAAGCCTCCTGCAACAGACTAATCAAGCCCAGCTGCATTCTGCCTTTAAAAGGACTACTGAGCACTCAGCAGGGTGGGTTCAGTCTGGACTGAGAGCCAGGAGAGACAGCTCTGCATGCTGAAGTAAACCCACAGACTTTTGCAGCCGAAAACTTACAGGCCTGTATACGTGAACACTTTATTCTTGCATTAGTTGATGCTAGTGAGGAAAACTGATATTTATGTTTAGTTAGTGCTTCAAGGAAAGCTAGGCTTTGTTTTGTATTATTTTTGTTTGTACCTGCTGACAAAGATTTCAGTAAAGCTCCTTAAAGCTACAACGCCTCCGGAGATACTTCATTACAGAGACGGTCAACAGGGCATTGACCCTGGAAGTGGCAGCCAGCCTGTCACAATTTTATCTTATTCATTGGTATCCGTGTACCACAGTGACCATCTGCAATATGGCTATTGCATATTATTAATATTATCCTTTACTTGTAACACGCCATCATATTCCGTAGCGCTATACAGGGGTTTGCATGTGCTTATCGACAGGTGTACGTGCTGCTATGTATGTGTTACCTAACATCTATTTATTTTCATGATATGTTCAATAATGTGTTTGTAACTGCATTTCGGATTTTAACCCTCTAGGTGGAAGTTGGTTTCTCCTATTGCAGGTTTTGGAGTTTTACGCTACAACAGCATCAGATACAGTGCTTCTAGTTGCTGGCTTTAAGCAAGGTCGGTTTACTGCCATTATGGAGCTGCCTGGCACATGGGCCATAAGCCTATATCAGGTTACCAGGGGTGGTACTAAGGGGGCAGAGAAGCCTTAGGAGTTATAGGGCCAATTCCGCTCTATCGTGTTCTCCTAGTTTAAGCTAGCCTAGGTTCAATTTTAGTACCATGGTTTACTAATCAGGCTTATTGACCTAACGACCGTTATTGGTGCTGTCATAACAGACATGTGGGTCTAGGTGAGGCATGCCTATCAGGGGATACTTAAAGCTCAGTGTTATGCAGCTGGGGCAGTGGGGCGCTAGGCCGTCGGTGTGGTGCGGGTGGTATTCATATATAGGTATTTGTCATGGGCCTGCTAGATAGGTTTATAATAGTTATGTTTCTGTGGACGGTCGCAGCTTGTTATCGGTTTTGTGCTAAGTTCATGTTCAAGGCGGTACATCTGGTGTTGGTTATAGTGGACATAATTCCCTCTGTCTCGCGGGGTCATTTAAGTACGTCTGGGGGGTCAGCTTGGTAAGTCGGCTGGATTAGGGCTCAAGGATCTATTGATCGTCGGTGTATTCTCCTCCAATATGGGGGGAACCTGTTGTGGCATTCCGGCAAATACAGTTGTGGTTTAGATTGGAGGGTCCACTTTTCCCCGCTATGAGGGTCGAGTTGAGGGGTATCCCCTCTTGGGTGGTGTTATTATTCGGAAGGCCATATAATCCGCCAGGAGTTTTTCTTTTCCCCACTGTGGGGAGGCATCGGTGGTCCTCTGAGAGTGATGCGCTGCTGGGTGGCAGATGGTTAGGTGAGCTGTTTATCGTTGGTTTTTGATAATTTGGCGGCAATTTACCTACAGTTATGCATCGTTCCACTTGGGTCTATTTTGTCCGAAGACACCAGGCTCTGGACCGATAGGGGAGAATAGGGTAAAGAAGCATAGGTTCTGAGCTGGGGTTTGCTGGTTTTCATGCCAGGGTAGCATTGCCTGGTATTTTGGTACGGGGTCACTCTTTGGAGTGGATACACAACAGGATATTTATCCCTGGAAATGGACACAAGTGAGCCAAAGAGTTGTCTCTCAGTGGGTGAATTAGGAAAGGATGGCAGGCAAGCCACTCTGGTACATCTGGCATGAATCCCCAGGGCAACAGGTCTATGGGTTACGTAGGTTTTTTTTTTGGGACACAACGGTATGACACTCAAATGGTCATAGGCAGCTATTATACATTCATTTGACTGGTAATGGGAGCAGTCAGCAACTGCTTGCCCAGGTTGGTGCTATGCCCTAGCGTTATTTAAATCTGGCTATAGCGGCATCGTGGGACCTGCGTCGGGCTCCTGGTCTGTCCTGTTAGGACTAGTGTATTTTATGCCGTGAGACACAAGCTCGTAAACCATGATAGGACCATTAAGATGGTGGCTGTGTGCGTGCTCAGTGGATCTGTCACATGGTTTTTGGATAGTGACGGAGCTATGTATAAGGGGTGGTCGCGTTTTTGTCTCTGATTGTGTAAAAGTCTTAGGGGTCTTGCTGGCGGGACACTATCGTTTAGTATCCTGTAATATGATATAGTCATAAAGCAGAGGATATTATTTTCTTGTCCATGTAAGTTCCATGATATGATTAGCTCCTTTGTGCCGTAATCGGCAACGTGCGGACTGAGGAGTGTATATGGTTTATTATGAATGTGTTTTGGTGTATCTGCAACAAAGGCTGTCACTCCTTTCATCCCCTGCATTTGTATCACTCTTTGATCATTCAGGGTGGTATTATAAGCTATGGAGATGGTGTCTAGTGCTGTAAGGTGCTTGGCTTTGTAGATCCTTCTAGAGTTATGCACGGCTTGTTGGCAGTGGATCAAAGGGTAGTAAATCGACTGTACAGAGAATACGGTGGTGGTGCAAGCTGTTAATCTCAGTATGTAGTTGCCTGTTCGGGACTACGTTATCGGAAACCCTGTCCTCAGTACAAATAAGGGAACATATAGTGTTATGAAGGTACCAGGTCTCAAGACAGGATGGATGACTGTTCCTTCTCATGTGCGAGCCTCAGATTGCTGGCCGGAGTGGGAGGATGGACAGTTTGTGCTCTGGGTACGCGATTTGGGCATTGGTAGGGTTGGGGATTTCTGGTTACCCCTAGGCGCAGAGGAAGGTTGGGCGTTAATTAGCAGTGTTGCCCATCGGTAATCAAGCCGGGTTAATGGGTCCTGACGAGGGGATGGAGAGAGTAAGTGGTAAAGGTTAACAGGAGGTATGGGAAAGGGACGGCAACCTCAGGTGTTCGGTCTTAGGATCCAAAGGGTGATCATATTACCATGTGGCTGGATACTGCGGTTCTGGAAAGAGGCCTGTGACAAGTCTGAAGCCTTGCGGTTCTGTACGGCCATCTCTTTCCCTCTGGTTGGATGGTAGCAAGAGGTTGGTTGTAAACAGACAAGGTATGTTGACCTCAGGTTGCTGGTCTAGCGATCCAGGGTGATCATGAGACCATTTGGCTGCGACGGTCCAAGTTAAGCAGGTGGAGTAGGGAGGTAGTACTGTGTAACGGGCACACTGATTGCCCCTCACCCTCCCCCCCACCATTTATAGATTACAGCTCTCTTGATCCAAATTGCGTTGTTGGTTGCACCTTTCCTTGTTGAAATAAGATTGGTTCTCTATGAGTGATTCTACAACATTGGAGATTGCCAGCAGTGTTTGGGCATATTGCATATTGGAACTTGGTGCCCACTCTCTTGGTGCAGAAGCAGCCACCGTAACAGCCCTACAGGCTTTTGGAGAATGTGGTTTTGAGAATTGGAAGGTAGCATGTGGTAATATCATGGGCTATTACTAAATCAGACCATGTAGGCGAGTTGCCTCGGTTGTCGCTCTTAGACCAGAGCTGGGCGTGGCCCCGGTGCAGATGGATAAGTAGCAGATATGGAGCTCTGAGTGCTGTTTTAGGAGGGTATGTGGCTGGCTATGGTGTTTTTGGTGTGGGGAGTCGAATCCGCAAAAGGTATTATGCGGTCTTCTCCGTGGCGGGTGGTGATGGGAGTCGCCGGGACAGTGGTAAAATGGGAGAGATCCTACCCTACGGTGGTACGGATGTTCCAACACGGTAGGCCCTGGATTAGGCTTCAGGGCGTAGGTTGTACTGTCTCTGTCCAGGCTCCTCCCCTCTGGGTTATGTTTATTTATTTATCATCATGGTTATTACGTCATGTTGTGTTTACCAATAAACGCTGTGGCCAGTTATCTCCCAAGAAGTGGTCTTTGTCTACTTTTTATATTCAATGGGTGATGGGGTATAAATTCTTATATGCACATACCAAATGGGCCTTGCTTAGGTCATGAAGGCCACCTCAGGCTTGCCTGGGGTTGGAGGGAGGGACCACTTGACCTGGCAGGACCGGGTAGGGGCAGGAGGTGGCTAGCTGGGGGAGGTGGAGCCATTGTAGGCATTTGGCACCAATTTCCACCAGTTTGCCCCCAGCAAGCCATGGGAGCAGTTGCCCACCCACCCATCCCTAGAGTATTGTTGTTAACGTGATGTATATGTAGTACTGTAAAAAAATAAAAAAAAGATACGGAGGAATAATAGCAAGTTGTGGATTATTTTGTTTATTGTCTGAAGTACTCGTTGTTGTGGATCTATCATTTATGTATATATTATATGGTATCAAAAGTTTGTTTATGTTGTCACAGCGGCGGGTGATGAGGAGAGTCGCCGGGACAGTGGTAAAATGGGGGAGATCCTACCCTACGGTGGTACAGATGTTCCAAGACGGTAGGCCCTGGATGAGGCTTCAGGGCGTAGGATATACTGTCTCTGTCCAGGCTCCTCCCCTAAGGGGTTATGTTTATTTATTTATCATCATGGTTATTAAGTCATGTTGTGTTTACCAATAAACGCTGTGGCCAGTTATCTCCCAAGAAGTGGTCTGTGTCTAATTTTTATATTTAATGGATGATGGGGTATACATTCTTATAAGCACATACCAAATGACGTTGCTTAGGTCATGCATTTTTATAGCAATCCCCTTATAAAGTACTTGTTATTGTCTATAGTTTTAAATGATATTATATTGGGACCTCTGTGTAACTTTAATTTGATATCCTATATTTCCAGGCATACAAGCATTCTCTTCATCAAAGATTAAACACTTTAACATCTTCTACTCTCTCGACTTTTCCTTCTCCTATTACTTTCTTTTCATGCTTGTGCTAACACATTCTTAGTCTTCTTAAATACTTTAGGTTTTACCTTCAAACTGCTACCAAAAATGTTATTCATCATTAAGAAGCCCTAAACCTTTTTCAGCATATTTCAAATCCTTCCTGCCACTGTCATGTGGCAAAATAAGGCTGTTTGTACTCTCTCTTATTCACATATTTTCTTTCTACAATTGATTGGATACCTGTTTTTCATTATGAATGTAAGAATTTTTTACCACTGGTACCTGTATTTGGACGATGTTTAAAAGACAAAATAATGCAAGTGAGTAACATCAAACTAAAATATATAGTTCTAGATACACAACCTTCATTTGGACCAGGCCACTATAAAGATCTCTTAAATGCATTGCATAATGTTGAAATACTTTTTGAATTTTTTAAATACATGCATTTTTTCATTGAGGATCAAATCAAATCTGTGTTTAGATATGTTTTCATCTCTGAAAGACTGCCCCCAGCTTGGAGGAGGGGGGCTGGATCTTGCTTCATTACTGCAACCAATTAGAATGCAGGGTGTGTTCCATTCAAGTCAATGGTAAGACTGCTTACATTTCCAGTTTGAAGGCAACAGAACTTGTAATGTTTATGTAATTTCCTATGGAAGAAAATTCACTTTTATGCACTCTTGCCTCTGGAATTTGAACACTTTACAACAGTGCTCTGCTCCTGAGCTGTCCGTGTAAAGATCAAAAGGAAAACTGGTCAGTGTAGTTCTGAGTCCAGGGAAAACTGGCAATCACTGTCTTCCCTATAGACAATCATCACACCACATGCTCATTGGCTATGTTATTACTTGTGCAACAGCTAATAGGCAGGATACACTTTGTAGGTAAACAAAGGCTTAAACTTTATATATTTTATCTGTTATTAGTGTAATTAAAAAAATAGATCATTTTAATATACAATTTTGTGCTCTTTCACACCAAGAAAAACACTTACTGCAAGGTAAATGACCTTTAAGAATCTCATTCTTTCATCTCTCCATTCTTCAACAATTTCTGGAAGTGTTGTATGTGCACTTAAGCTTTTTCTCATTATATTAGTTGGGACAAGTTTCCTTTCCATTGTCCTCTGTCAAATGCACACATTATCTTACTTTTTCTGTCAGTGAACCACCCTGTGCCAATCAGAGTTGTGTGGGTTATTCCCGTTGGACTGAGTCTCTTGACTAAGGGATTCACCATACTAGTGATACCATGTGTACTTCTGGGTATATTCAGTGTTCTACATAGTGTAGGTGGTAGCTTTGCTATATTATAATACTGGAGGTATTGTGATTGTGGTTAACAGCTTGTCACATTGCTTATGTTCATATTTAAACATGGCTGATAGTTTGTATTGATTTTTCTATGTATTTTTTTGTAATTCTGTTATATTGTGTGACCTTGTCTATGGAGGTGTAAACAAGTTACTGTTTGTAAAGAGAGATCTCAGCAAGCCTCCATGTCGAAATGACATGTTACTTCAGCTCCACTTAAACAACGGGAGAGTTAATATTCCATCTTTGCTTTCTGACCTAGTGATCGCAATCTTAGCTTCAAACTACTAATTGGACTACTACTACTTTATGTTAGTTTTTACTATAACCGTTGCATTTTCCCAATAAATGTTCTGTATTCTTTTGAATAACATTAGTCTTTCTTGGTTCAGACATAAGTATAGGACTGTGTTCTTTCCTTGGATGGTGGATTCCATGCTTTCTTTGTGTCTATATGATGTGCTGACAGTCTACAAATAGCTGTTGTCTACTCCAACCGGTGAGGTGTAGAGTGGAAACCTGTGCATGGACAAAGGTCTAACTGGCAGGATAGTTGAGGTGCTGGTCAAAATGACCCATTCAGTCAGTTATATTAAAAAGTGTTCTTTTGTTTTACAAAAAGCTACATTAAGCTCACTTTCAACCTATGTGTGACTTGTGCTCATTTGTTCCTTGAGTGCAAAAACAGGTATTCACTCACACCGACACACTGACACACAGAATGGAATAAAAACACCCATCACTCATTCTACTTTATGAAACCAAGATTTAACTCTGCTTTTACATTTCCATTGTAATTATTTTCTTTGTATCTACCCAACTCTATTATTATTATTATTATTATTATTATTATTATTATTATTAATATAATTATCATTGTAACGCGCCAACATATTCTGTAGAGCTATACATGGGTTACGATCAAGGCAAAAAACAATGGCAGTAATAACACGTTGAAAAGGATGGAGAGTCCTGTCTTTGAGCTTAGAATCCAGTGTCCAAAAACTCACAAACTTACAATCTCTATATTGATCTACAAGCTGTTTCTTTAATGATCACGAATAGATCAGTGATAGTCAATGAAGTAGAATCAAAATGGCCACAATAGTAAGCAGCAATTGAAATGTCCTGTCATGCTTATATTAGCAGTACAATAGTACAACAGTACCATAACTGTCTTCATGGTGCTTTTTGCTGGAGCTTTGGTGGAGGTTCATTCACATTTACCCAGGAAAATCACTCCATCCAGAACCTCAAAATAAAAGTACTCAGAGGGAATTTCAGAACTATCCAACAGCGGAAAACTTTTGAAATAAAAATGATTCAATTCTGTAATACAAAGGATTTGGGCATTACATCAACATAGGCTTTCGGGCCCACTATCTTAATGTCTTATAGCTAACACATTACACTTACCTCCCCCCCGTTCTATTACTGTTTTTGTAAGCTACATGCTATGCTGAATATTTATTGCTCTTTATTTTACTCTGCTTTGTTCTTATCTACAACCTGTTCTATAGACTTACTTACTGACCTATCAGGACTTTATTCACAATGCTGGTCTATTTCTCGCTTAACTCTGGCCAATTAATTTAGTCTTTCTAGGTTTTCCAATTTTTTTTTTTTTTTCATCTCTTTCTGTTTACCGTTTTTAGTTCATACTTGTATCAGTATTGCTTTTTTACTTGATAAAGAGAGGCATTATCTCTCGAAAGCTCGTCGCTTTATTATGAATATGTTTGTCCAATAAAAAAGGTATCACTATTCACTGCAATATCTGATTATTCAACTATATACCGTATATACGCGAGTATAAGCCGACCCGAGTATAAGCCGAGGCACCCATTTTACCACAAAATACTTGGTAAAATGAGTGACTTGACTATAAGCCGAGGGTGGGAAATGTGCTGCCCTCTGTGTCCCTCTTGTGCCCTCTGTGTCCCCCTCTCTCTCCTTGTCTCTTCTCCCCTCTCCCTTCCCTGTGTCTCTTCCAACCTCTCCCTTCCCAGTGTCTCTTCCCCCCTCCCTTATAACACTCCTCATATTCCCATCTTCATCCTCAACCTCACTCTTCATCCTCAGCCTCCCTCCTCATCCTCAACCTCCCTCCTCATCCTCAAACTCCCTCCTCATCCTCAACCTCCCTCCTCATCCTCAACCTCCCTCCTCATCCTCAAACTCCCTCCTCATCCTCAACCTCCCTCCTCATCCTCAACCTCCCTCCTCAACCCCCCATCCTCAACCTCCCATCCTCAACCCCCCTCCTCAACCTCAACCCCCCTCCTCAAACCCTCCTCCTCATCCTCAACCTCCCTCCTCATCCTCAACCTCCCTCCTCAACCTACCTCCTCATCCTCAACCTCCCTCCTCATCCTCAACCTCCCTCCTCATCCTCAACCTCCCTCCTCATCCTCAAACTCCCTCCTCATCCTCAACCTCCCTCCTCAACCTCCATCCTCAACCCCCATGCTCATCCTCTCTCCTCAACCCCCATCCTCAACCTCCCATCCTCAACCCCCCTCCTCAACCTCAACCCCCCTCCTCAACCTCCCTCCTCATACTCAACCGCCCTCCTCAACCCCCCATCCTCAACCCCTTCCTCAACCTCCCTCCTCAACCCCCCAATCCTCAATCCCCTCCTCAAGCCCCCATCCTCATCCTCAACCCCCTCCTCAACCTCAACCCTCCTCAACTTCAACCCCCCTCAACCCCCTCCTCAACCTCAACCCTCCTCAACTTCAACCCCCCTCAACCCCAACCCCTCCTCCTCAACCCCCCTCCTCAACCTCCCCCTTTAACCCCCCATCCTCAACCCCCCTATCCTCAACCCGCATCCTCATCCTCTCTCCTCAACCACCCATCCTCAACCCCCCTCCTCAGGCCCTCCTCCTCATCCTCAACCCCCTCCTCAACCTCAACCCTACTCAACCTCAACTCCCCTCAACCCCAACCCCCCTCCTCAACCCCCCTCCTCAACCTCCCTCCTCAACCTCCCTCCTCAAACCTCCCTCCTCATCCTTAACCTCCCTCCTCATCCTCAACCTCCCTCCTCATCCTCAACCCCCTCCTCAACCTCCCTCCTCAACCCCCCCACCCTCAACCCCCCTCCACAACCCCCATGCTCATCCTCTCTCCTCAACCCCCCATCCTCAACCTCCCATCCTCAACCCCCCTCTTCAACCTCCACCCCCCTCCACAACCCCTCCTCCTCATCCTCAACCTCCCTCCTCATCCTCAACCCACCATCCTCAACCCCTTCCTCAACCTCCCTCCTCAACCCCCTCCTCAAGCCCCCCATCCTCATCCTCCCTCCTCAACCCCCTCCTCAATCTCAACCCTCCTCAGCCTCAACCCTCCTAAACCTCAACCCCCCTCAACCCCAACCCCTCCTCCTCAACCCCCCTCCTCAACCTCCCTCCTCAACCCCCCATCCTCAACCCCCCTATCCTCTACCCCATCCTCATCCTCTCTCCTTAACCCCCCATCCTCAACCCTCCTCCTCATCCTCAACCTCCCTCCTCATCCTCAACCTCCCTCCTCATCCTCAACCTCCCTCCTCATCCTCAACCTCCCTCCTCATCCTCAACCCCCCCTCCTCATCCTCAACCCCCCTCCTCATCCTCAACCCCCCTCCTCAACCTCAACCCTCCTCAACCTCAACCCTCCTCAACCTCAACTCCCCTCAACCCCAACCCCCCCTCCTCAACCTCCCTCCTCAACCCCCCCCTCCTCAACCCCCCCCCTCCTCAACCCCCCTATCCTCAACCCCCCATCCTCAACCCCTCCTCCTCATCCTCAACCTCCCTCCTCATCCTCAACCTCCCTCCTCATCCTCAACCTCCCTCCTCAACCCCCCTCCTCAACCCCCTCCTCAACCTCTCTCCTCAACCTCCCGATCCTCAACCCCCCTCCTCAACCTCCCTCCTCAACCCCCCCATCCTCAACGCCCTCCTCAACCTTCCTCCTCAACTCCCCCATCCTCATCCTCAACCCCCCATCCTCAACCTCCCTCCGCAACCTCAACACCCTCCTCAACCCCCCTCAACCCCAACCCACTTCCTCAACCTCAACCCCCCTCAACCCTCCCCCTCAATCCCCCTCAACCCTAGCCCCCCTCCTCAACCTAAACCCCCCTCCTCCACCTAAACCCCCCTAAATACCTCCCCTCTCTCCCCTCACTTACCTGCTTGTGCTCCGGCCTCCGCTCCATGAGCTGGCGCGCATGTGACGTCACATGCACGCTGCGTCATTAGCATATACCGGGTGCCGGCACCCGGTATATGCTAATGGCGCCTGGTCAAGGAGCGGAGGCCGGAGCACAAGCAGGTAAGTGAGGGGAGAGGGGGAAGGTATTTAGGGGGGTTTAGGTGGAGGAGGGGGGTTGAGGGGGGTTTAGGTTGAGGAGGGGGGAGGGAAAGACACACGGGGGGTTAGAGACACACGGGGGGTTAGAGACACACGGGGGGTTAGAGACACACGGGGGGTTAGAGACACACGGGGGGTTAGAGACACACGGGGGGGTTAGAGAGACACGGGGGGGAGAGTGACTCGAGTATAAGCTGAGGGGGCCCTTTTTTGCCTTAAAAAAGGGCTAAAAAACTCGGCTTATACTCAAGTAAATACGGTATATATATATTGATCATCTCATATGCAATCATTTACTCTGTTTTTTTATTATAACTATTTTCACAGCTATATAATCAGTAACAAGGCTGAGGTACCAATTATTACAATGAATCTCATTACAGTTTTACATGGTTAACACCAAACCCTTTATTTTCCTTACTCAAATAAAGGACAGTATCATTTTATATTATTTTATAGAACAATACAAGTTATGTTTTAACTCCTCACATGTACCATAATACAAGAGTGTACTGTGTAAAGTGTATCTCTTTCCCCTTTGGTATTTTTAGTTGTTAGTAAACCTCCTCTGCTGCCTCATTAATTTTCTTTTAGTTCTTCATGAAAAGTCCACATTGTCATGGTAGCCCTAGACTCTGGATTATTTGCCGGACTCTTTTGGGCTTGCCCTGACTGTCATGACTGGCTTTGGGGCTCCACTAAATCCCACAGGTAACCTTGTTATTTGTGACTTTGTAACACTGGGTTACTAATACCTGAGACTATAAAGAGGGACATGAGATGGGTTAAGGACTGTAACAATTTATCTTTCATTTATGTGTCATGTTAAATAATTAATGTGTACCTATAGTACAGACATGAGTGTAATGTGTGAGTATAGTTATATCATGGATGGAATGTGTGCATTTAGTTACTGTCATGGCATCCTGCTTATACAATACAAAGTTAATGCAGTCACCTGTGGGACAAATGATCAAGTTCTACAGGAATTTATATGGTTTACGATTACTGAGAGTGGCTAGGTGTACTTCCTCTCTGGCTTCAGTCATAAAGGGGGTTGTAAAAGATAGCAGATGTCGCAGGAGGGGATGGGGTTATTTTGTGATATACTGTAGGTCTAGTCCAGTGAGTGAATGAGCATTGCACAGAGATTGTACATGATGCATTGTATATATAGTTACATAGTTACATAGTAATTGAGGTTGAAAAAAGAATTTTAGCCGATCAAATTCAACCTTTTAAGATCTCCTCTGATCTGCAATATGCGGATTAGTTGTTAATTGATCCAGAGGAAGGCAAACAGAAAAAAAAAAAGCCAATTGTCTCAAAAGGCAAACAAATAATTGCTTCCTGACCCCAGATACTGGCTATCGGATATCTCCCTGGATCAATACTCCCTCTCTAATTAACTAGGATAACCCTGAATACCCTTTTTATTTAAAAATATATCTTATCCCTTTTTAAAGTTATCTATTGAATCTGCTGTCACCACCTCCCTTGGTAGAGAATTCTAAAGATTAACTACCCTAACTGTAAAGAAAAATTTTCTTTCTTTAAGGTGGAATCTTTTTACTTCTAACCTCAAAGGATGTGTCAATTGAAAACCTCTTGGAATAAAAAGCTCCCTTGAAAAATCTTTATACTGACCCTGGATGTATTTATATAAGGTAATCATATCCCCTCTTAGAGACACCTTTTTTTTCTAGAGAAAATTAGTTTAATTTGGTTAGTCTTTCTTCATAACTTAGCCCCTCTATTCCCCTTATTAGTTTTGTTGTCCTTCTCTGTACATTTTCCAGTTCTAAAATGTCCTTTTTATGAAGTGGTGCCCAAAACTGTACTCCATATTCCAAATGTGGGCATTCTAGGGATTTGTATAGTGGTAGAATTATATTTGCTTCCCTTGCTTCTATACCCTTCTTAATACATGCTAATAGTTTATTCGCCTTTGCAGCTGCTGCTTGGCATTGAGCACTGTTACCTAGGTGGTTGTTCACAAGCACTCCCAAATCCATTTCAATATCTGATACCCCTAGATTTGTTTCATTAAGTTTATAAATTGCATGGTTATTTTTCCTTCCCAGATGCATAACTTTACATTTATTCGTATTAAATCTCATCTGACAATTAGTTGCCCAATTCTCTAAATCCCTTTGGAGGGAAAGTGCATAATTTTCTGATTTAATTACCTTGCACAACTTGGTGTCATCAGCAAAAATGAAGACAATAATTTCCAGTCCTACTTCTAAGTCATTAATAAATATGTTGAAAAGGAGAGGACCTAATACTGAGCCCTGAGGAACCCCACTTACAACATTAGTCCAATCTGAGTATGTTCCATTTGCAACCACTCTTTGCTTCCTGTCTTTTAGCCAGCTCTCAACCCATGTGCATATATTTACTGCAATTCCTATGTCAAAACCTTCTTCTTCAATGGGGTGTGACAAGAACTTAGTTCAAGCCTACCCCAGCAGGACTGTATAGTTCTTACTACCTCTGGTATAGAAGATGGCCTCAGGATATCAGGTACACAATATAATCCCTTAGAATTAGGATTAATGCACAGAAAGACACTTACACCTTGCCTATGTAAATTCAGATAACACTGTATACCTTTATTATTCGGCACATTGTATACAAGTTTCTGGCACACAGGCTGGCCAATCCGTAAGCCCCATTCCTAAACAATAGGCTGCCCTTTGTCTACTGGGAGAAAAACCCTGTACCTCTGATGAAATCAGATCTTTTAATCTCATCCGGGTGATTATATTAACTTTAAACAATTGTTCTAACCACTCAGACTATCTGCTTATCTGCTCAAGGCGCCTGTGAGGCTGTGATAGTCTTCACCAGATAACAGCACTGTATATAATAGGCTGCTCCTGCTTACTGGGAAATCCTGTAAAAGGATTATCTATTAGACTACGGTCTTGGGTGTTGGCTGATGCAATAGCCTGCAGAATAGCTAATGTTATGCAGAGCATAAATCAAGATGCATATAGTATAACAGTGTAATCATATTTTAACCATAAGGACTAAGAATTGCATAACCATAGTAATAAAAACTTCTCCAGTGGACCACGTTTTGTCTGACAAGGTAGCGATCGAGATTGACATATATATATATATATATATATATATATATAATTTGAAGCCTGGCAATGCTGTTCGCCACATAATGCGAGGCTCTCCCCCCTCTAACGTGCGGGCCTCGCGATGAGCGCCTTTGGCGCTCATACCGAGCCTCTTCCCCCTTTTCATCCCGGGCCTCGCAATGAGTGGCTTTGCCGCTCATTGCTGGCTGCAACATGTGCTTTGCACATGCGTAAGCCCGTAACCCTTTCTGTGTCTCTTTCCCCCCCACTCCCTCCCGTTTCTCTTTGCCCTCCTCTCCCTGCCCTGTGTTTTTCCCCCCTTATCTCCCTCCCCTGTGTCTCTCTCCCCCCCCTCCCCTGTGTCTCTCTCCCCCCCTCCCCTTTGTCTCTTTCCCACCCTCTCCCTCTCCTGTGTATCTTTGGCCCCCCTCTCACACCTTTAAAAAACCTTTGCGGGCTTGGCGGCGGTTAAAGCTGTAACTTTTTTTCAAGCCCACAAGCCTTGAATCATAAATCGCTATTGCTCCAAGCCATTGCGGACCTCACAACTTTCGGGCCTCGCGATGAGTGCTTTTGGCGCTCATTTGAGATCGCATCAAACCCATAACTTTCTGACCTCGCGATGAGCGCCTTCGTCGCTAATCTCCAGAGCCGCGATGAGTGCCTTTGACGCTCATTGCGCATGGGCAGCCAGTAACTTTTAACATTGAGTTACCATCAAACTCGCAATTACAACTATTATATGTGATATCAAATTAGCTATGAAAATAGTCATACAGCTAGTTTTAATTAGAAAAAAAAATGATAACTCTGCTGGGACTAGGAGGCATCCATGATATTTTGGTTAGGGTTTCCTGGAGATCAGAGCTTGCATTGATTGATGCAAGCTATCTGTTTCTATGCATATGTATCTAAACAATCCTCTCCTGCTTCCTTCCTTCTCAACAATCCCTCAGCTGATAAAAAATACACCTACAACTCTCATACTCCAGCTCCAGTGATCCTACATGGTATAGCTCACAGCTTCATTGAGGTACACAAGCTACTTCACCACGACAAGGCAGCGATCCAGAAGGGGCGTATTTTATCATTGACACATTAATTACATATTATTTTACAAAATAATTATGAAAACTACCATTCATTGTTTACATTTTACAAACCATTTTTTTAAATTAAAAATGATAAATGTTAAAATGTCCAGAAATAAGTTATGACAGGAAAGTAATTGGGCCATCTGTTGCTAGTCATTAATCCACCTGTGTCACCCCCAGCTTTAAGTGAGAGTCCAAACAGATCCTTTTACACAGGCACAGAGCTCCGGGATGGTGCTCCTAGAAGCACTCTTACTTGTATCTCTAAAATCTCTGTATTATTAGTAGTTTTTGTCTGCTACTTTTATTTATGTGCTATGGGGCTTGCTCTGGAGGGGCCCCATTGCTGCAGTGTCCCTCAAAAACTTTTTCTTTTTAATTTCTGTTTAAATTCTCAATGCCCCAAATTAATATATATATGTATACATATGTATAATATATATTAATGTATATATAATTATGTTTAATTTTGCTTTTTTGCGTATCCCCTATTCATTTAATCTGGGGGGGGGGGGGGGATTTGTCCCCTCCACCCCCAAGTTCCTAAGCTAATATGCCCCTTGCCCACGGGGAGTAATTTGCAATTACTCCTAATCATCACTCAGAAGTATGAGATAACAGCCGATGCTTGGTGGCCAGATGCATGCCCAGTTGAGGTTCATAAAAATAATGAAACAGACTTTTAAAACATCTGTTATTACACTGATTTAATCAACCAGGTTAACTCTTTGTTAATCAGTCCATTGTTAGAGTTATTTTCTTTTAAACAACTAAACTTGATAATCGCCAAAATAGAAAGCAAATAACAAAACACAACATTTTCAAATTCTTTATGTTCTATACTGTAAGTTTCCATTTTGTTTTCTGTGTTGATCTTCATTCTCTTCTATCAGGGGCGCAGAGAGAGACAGGAGGGACACACAGAGAGAGACAGGAGGGACACACAGAGAGAGACAGGAGGGACAAACAGAGAGAGACAGGAGGGACACTCAGAGAGAGAGAGAGAGAGACAGGAGGGACACTCAGAGAGAGAGAGAGAGAGACAGGAGGGACACAGAGAGAGAGAGAGACAGGAGGGAAACACAGAAAGAGAGAGAGAGACAGGAGGGAAACACAGAGAGAGAGAGAGAGACAGGAGGGACACAGACATAGAGAGACAGGGGGGACTCAGACAGAGAGAGAGACAGGAGGGACACTCAGAGAGAGAGAGAGACAGGAGGGACACAGAGAGAGAGAGAGACAGGAGGGAAACACAGAGAGAGAGAGACAGGAGGGAAACACAGAGAGAGAGAGAGAGACAGGAGGGAAACACACAGAGAAAGACAGGAGGGACACAGACATAGAGAGACAGGGGGGACTCAGACAGAGAGAGAGACAGGAGGGACACTCAGAGAGAGAGAGACAGGAGGGACACAGAGAGAGAGAGAGACAGGAGGGAAACACAGAGAGAGAGAGACAGGAGGGAAACACAGAGAGAGAGAGACAGGAGGGAAACAAAGAGAGAGAGAGACAGGAGGGACACAGACATAGAGAGACAGGAGGGACACAGGCAGAGAGACTAGAGGAACACAGACATAGAGAGACAGGAGGGACACAGAGAGAGAGACAGGAGGGACACAGGCAGAGAGACAAGAGGGACACAGACATAGAGAGACAGAAGGGACACACAGAGAGAGAGAGACAGGAGGGACACAGACATAGAGAGACAGGAGGGACACAGGCAGAGAGACTAGAGGGACACAGACATAGAGAGACAGGAGGGACACAGAGAGAGAGACAAGAGGGACACAGACATAGAGAGACAGAAGGGACACACAGAGAGAGACAGGAGGGACACAGGCAGAGACAGGAGGGACAAACAGAGAGAGACAGGAGGGACACACAGAGAGAGAGAGAGAGACAGGAGGGACACACACAGAGAGAGACAGGAGGGACACAGGCCGAGAGAGACAGGAGGGACACAGACATAGAGAGAGAGAGACAGGAGGGACACAGAGAGAGAGAGAGAGAGACAGGAGGGACACACACAGAGAAAGACAGGAGGGACACACACAGAGAAAGACAGGAGGGACACAGACATAGAGAGACAGGAGGGACTCAGACAGAGAGAGACAGGAGGGACACTCAGAGAGAGGGAGAGACAGGAGGGACACAGACATAGAGAGACAGGAGGGACAAACAGAGAGAGAGAGACAGGAGAGACACACAGAGAGAGAGACAGGAGGGACACACAGAGAGAGAGAGAGAGAGAGAGAGAGAGACAGGAGGGACACAGAGAGAGAGAGAGACAGGAGGGACACAGAGAGAGAGAGACAGGAGGGACACAGACATAGAGAGACAGGAGGGACACAGACATAAAGAGACAGGAGGGACACGGACACAGAGAGACAGGAGGGACACTCAGAGAGAGAGAGAGAGAGAGAGAGAGAGACAGGAGGGACACAGAGAGAGAGAGACAGGAGGGAAACACAGAGAGAGAGAGAGACAGGAGGGAAACATAGAGAGAGAGAGACAGGAGGGAAACACAGAGAGAGAGAGACAGGAGGGACACACAGAGAGAGAGAGAGAGACAGGAGGGACACAGAGAGAGAGACAGGAGGGACACAGACATAGAGAGACAGGAGGGACACAGACATAAAGAGACAGGAGGGACACACAGAGAGAGACAGGAGGGACACAGACATAGAGAGACAGGAGGGACACAGACAGAGAGAGAGACAGGAGGGACACAGACATAGAGAGACAGGAGGGACACAGACATAGAGAGACAGGAGGGACACAGACAGAGAGAGAGACAGGAGGGACACAGACAGAGAGAGAGACAGGAGGGACACACAGAGAGAGAGACAGGAGGGACACACAGAGAGAGACCGGAGGGACACACAGAGAGAGACAGGAGGGACACAGAGAGAGAGAGAGAGAGAGAGAGAGACAGGAGGGACACAGACAGAGAGAGAGACAGGAGGGACACAGACATAGAGAGACAGGAGGGACAAACAGAGAGAGAGAGAGACAGGAGGGACACACAGAGAGAGAGAGACAGGAGGGACACACACAGAGAGAGAGAGAGACAGGAGGGACACAGACAGAGAGAGAGACAGGAGGGACACACAGAGAGAGAGACAGGAGGGACACAGAGAGAGAGAGACAGGAGGGACACACAGAGAGAGAGACAGGCGGGACACAGACATAGAGAGACAGGAGGGACACAGACATAGAGAGACAGGAGGGACACAGACATAGAGAGACAGGGGGGACACAGACATAGAGAGACAGCAGGGACACAGACATAGAGAGACAGGAGGGACACAGACATAGAGAGACAGGAGGGACACAGACAGAGAGAGAGACAGGAGGGACACAGACAGAGAGAGAGACAGGAGGGACACAGACAGAGAGAGAGAGACAGGAGGGACACAGACAGAGAGAGAGACAGGAGGGACACACAGAGAGAGAGAGACAGGAGGGACACAGACATAGAGAGACAGGAGGGACACAGACATAGAGAGACAGGAGGGACACAGACATAGAGAGACAGGAGGGACACAGACATAGAGAGACAGGAGGGACACAGACAGAGAGAGAGACAGGAGGGACACAGACAGAGAGAGAGACAGGAGGGACACAGAGAGAGAGACAGGAGGGACACACAGAGAGAGAGAGAGAGAGAGAGAGAGAGAGACAGGAGGGACACAGACAGAGAGAGAGACAGGAGGGACACAGACATAGAGAGACAGGAGGGACACAGAGAGAGAGAGAGAGAGAGACAGGAGGGACACACACAGAGAGAGAGAGAGACAGGAGGGACACACACAGAGAGAGAGAGAGACAGGAGGGACACAGAGAGAGAGAGAGACAGGAGGGACACACAGAGAGAGAGAGAGAGACAGGAGGGACACAGAGAGAGAGAGAGAGAGACAGGAGGGACACAGAGAGAGAGAGAGACAGGAGGGACACAGACATAGAGAGACAGGAGGGACACAGACATAGAGAGACAGGAGGGACACACAGAGAGAGAGAGACAGGAGGGACACAGAGAGAGAGAGACAGGAGGGACACAGGCAGAGAGACTAGAGGGGCCAAAGGCGCTCCATGCCAGCAACTGAGGCCCTTGCTGCTGGGGCAGGTAATTACAGCAAAGTGTGATTAATCATTAATGCAGCCAACGAGTAAACATCACAGTGGTACACAGCACACTGCAGGCCACCATGTCACCTTCCTGTCACACAACCAGAGACACAGAGCCACCAATGTAACATGCTAAGAGCCTGGATTAGTACAGGACACTGTGCAGAGAAGCGGTATAGATCACTAAAGGATGCTGTGTGTGCAGAGATACGCTGGATTTGTATAGGGTGCTCTGCATCCTTCAACAAGCATCACATATTATAATTGTCCTGCTACGAATCGTCGTCACGCTGTTTGCGTGGTCCGTACGATTTAGCGGGCTTAGCGATGAGCGCCTGCGGCGAGCCTCGCACAGCGAGGCAAGACGTTAAACCGTAGTACTTTGGCAATGAGCGCCGCAGGCGCTCATTGCAGGCTCGCCTCGCCGTAGCGAGGCGAGCCGTTAAACCCTCGCGTAGCGAGGCGAGACGTTAAACCGTAACAAAAAAATACGGCCGCAACTTGCGAACATGAAAAATACAAACACAATAAATACACACAGCACATACATAAAAAGCTTACCGACAGCAAGAGGGAGCATCCACGACCTCAAAAAAACAAGTTACACCTTCATTTAGCTCAAAATAAAAGAGTTTAGACACTAAAAAAATCTCGAAGCGACAGAAAAATGACCGCCGAACAAAACGAAAATGAGGCTACAGTACTCTAACCACGGATAACACTTACGGATGATCCGCTAAGACACATACCACACATTAATCGCCATTTTACGATAATGCAGAAGTACACAACTACGCTAACGGTTTGGTCTCGCGCACGCACACTATTACACTGCACACGTTCATCACGCTTACACAGCACCTCCACACCACTAATGCTGCAGCAACATCAACACAGATTGCCAGCTCTTCAACACAATGCTTCAAAATAGGTAAAGTATATTCATTTATTAATTTGTATTATATATTTCAGTAGTACACACAAAACAACATTAGCTACCTTACAATTCCATATGTATATTAATAACTAAACAACTTTCAAAACATACACATCTCATTGCCGTCATTTTGTGACGGGCAATACGCTAGTATCACATATATAATTGTTGTCAGACTGCGAGTTGTCGTCACTCTTGTGAGTCTCTCGAAGCGAGCCGTTGAGGCATAGAAGCCTTCCGAGCTCAGAGCCGAGCAGTTTAGGCATTGAAACACAAAGGACTTAGACTGAAATGAGCGCCAAAGGCTCTCATGTGAGTCTTGCGAAGCGAGGCGAGACGTTTAGGCATTGAAACACGCAGGACTTAGGCAAGTGCAGTTGAGGCATTGAAACACACAGGCTTAGCCTGCAAGCAGTTAAGAAATGCAGGACTTACTTAGGCTGCAAGCAGTTGAGGATCGCGAGAAAACAAAAATGTGACCTTGGAATCTCTGGGGCAAAAAAATACGAAAATTAAGCTAATGGAGATCGAAGTGTGCAAATCACCGCCAGGCACATACGAGTTAGCCAGGAACGACCTCAGAATCTCGGGGGGGGGGGGGGATTGGGGCGACCTCGCAAAAATACTAATTTAACGGCCGAACAACAGAATCCCCAAAACATTACATCAACAAGCCAAAAAATGTAAATAAAATAAAAACACACTCACATACAGCACGGGGGGGAACACCAGGATGCCTGGGAGTGAGTTTGCACTCGAATTTAAGCCGAAATTGCTGAGTTTCAGCACTCAAAAATGTACTAAGCGAGAAAAAAAATGGCGGCTGAAAAAAAATGAAAACGAGGAGGAGACTGAGTAACGCAAATCACCGCCAGGCACGTACGGGTTAGCCAGGAACGTAGAAGATAAAAAATATACCATTACAACAGACGGAAAATGTTTGGGGGCCAAGTAACACATAGAAAAATGACGCCATATTACAACACTAACTAACCCACCTAAACAAACGTTTGGCCTCACGTGCGCAGCCTATTTACACTGCACACTTGTGTTATTGCTGACACTTTCTCCTCAGCTGATCAACAGTCCAACTGTACGGGCATGTCACTAGTTTGTATATATATATATTGTGAGGTTTTAGTTTTGTATTTTTTCTTTTTTGTGTGTTTTTTTTTTTTTCTTTACACATATGTTGATCGTATTATTAACTGTCAAATAATGTTGAAATGTCATCATTTTGTAGTGCTTTTTGTGCTATACTGTCACTTTAAATGCTTCTGATGTGAGTGGTCTCTGGTACAGGTAAATCTTTCTTCTGCTTTTTTCAGTTACAGCACTGCCCTGATTTGTGAGTAATCTGTAAAATCTTATTAGAATAGGGTTTGGGTGTCAGGGAGTAACTTGGAATCTATTTTCATTGCATAACTCAATGGAGATTTATGCCTTGCTTTTTAGCTTTATCATGAAGTTCACTGGTAGCAGTGACCCGTAGCAGTTTGCTCTCAAGGTTTTAGGGATGGGTGAGTAACATAGCTAGGTAGGGTTTACTCTGCAGTTAGGGCACTCGTAAAGTACTTTTTCAGGGATTAGCATAGGGGTCTTGGTTTGTAATTAAAAAAATCCTGATGGCAGGTGAAATTAAATGCAGAGGAAGCCTCTATCTGCACAGTGGAAAAGTGTCAGCTAAAACAAGCTCCCTTTCTGGATCGCTATCTTGTCATGGTGAAGGGGCTTGTGTTCCTCAGTGAAGCTGTGAGCTACACCATGTAGGGTCAACAAAGATGGGCAGGTCATAACAGAGAGGACAGACAGTTGGCGAAACAGAACTTATAAACACTTTGTAATAAAATAAAGTACATAAAAGTATATAGATCAATATGTATATTATATAAAACTATTATAGAAAAAATGATGATCTATATTGCTTGTATCCTAGGTGCTTAACACCCCTTGTGGTATCAAAAAAGAATATATATATAAAAAAAACTTTATTTGGATACTCTAGATCCGGAAACTACGCCGTTTAAAATATGAAAAAAAGGACTGTATAGAGATACTTGGATAATTGATATATATGAATTATGGAGTATTTTCATATTCCTTGATCATACCGTGAAATATAATGCACAATCCTCATAAAGCAGAATATACTGATCCTCCTGTTAATACAGGATATACTGATAATCACAGGATTGTTACCAAAAAGATATATATAAAAAGTCACGTGTATCTATATACATATATATAAAAACAAATATACAATAGAAAAAATCTGATGCCAAAAAATGCTTTGAGTTTGACTGAAAGTATCTATTATCTCTAATGGATTACTCTATTTGGATGTCTCAATTATCTATATAGAGGAGAGATCACACTACTGGATCAGAGCAAAATACATATAGCAGCATAACAGTATTAAAACAATAATAGCAGTATACTTTCTGTTCAGTAATAAAGCTCTCCGCTAAGGCTCTCCATTAACTCTCCATTAACTCTCCATTAATAGAGCATAATAATATAGTATAATAGAGAAAAAGAGTAAACCAATGATGTAAAAATAAAGTTACACTTGAAAAAGTGTTAAACTTAGCTTTCAGTAGTCTAAGGTTCAGATAGGGTTGAAAAATATGTTGCCAACGGGCCGTTTCGTCCCTCCACGGGGACTTCTTCTAAGGCTTTTAACTTTGACTGGCATTTCAGGCCTATTTAGCACATTTAAGCACATTAGATTTTTTGGAGCTTTTATATATATATATATATATATATATATATATATATATATATTTTACAATTATTATAGATTTTTCACATATGCACCCATTCATTCCAGCGCTATATGCACGCCAATATAACTTTTTCCATCACATCATTACATTTCATCATTCACTTCATAATTTATTATAAACATCTTTTTTACTTCACTAATATGGGGAAATATGTTTAACTGTGGGATCTGGGTATAATGCTACCTCTCTATATCTTGACATAAATTAATATGCCATTATTTCTCATTATGTGAGAGAAAATAATATATATTAAAAAATAATAAATAATAAAAAAAATATAACTTCATTTCCTTGGTTAATTATATTCTCAAAGTCAATGAAACATTCTATCAATGGTATATATGGACCTCTGGAATATTTGCAAATTTTTTCTGCATGTTTGGTGCTCCTGTTTGTCATTTTGCACTCATTTACAAGCAATCGTATTCTTTGTCGCAAATTGTTTAAATAAAGATCGGCGGGGGTTGAATGAGCATAAAACAGGAAAGGTCCAAACTCAATAGCATACTTCTGTAACCGATCTGGCACTATACCAATGTGCCACATCACAGCTAACTGGAATAAACAGTCTGCATGTAACAAGTTTCTTAGTGACATTGGACTCTGGATTTGCATGTCAGGCCACATCTGAGAAGGGTTAAAAGCGAATGGCCCCTGCCAGACATTAAAGGGGTAATAAGGTTCCTGTTTTATTTTTATGTATATAAAATACCTGGGTATGTATCTACTTTTTTTATGTACTTTATTTTAGTAAGAAATGCATATAAGCTCCGTATTTACCTCCTACAATCAAACAAATAGTCCCTGTATTGGTCTACCCACTGCAGCATTTGGAGACACAGACCTCTGTAGGGCTGGATGTGTAGGGTCCTCGCCTATCTTGTTTCAGCAGCATGGTGCAGAGATCTGGTCACTGAATAGTTAGTATGAGACACAGCATTGCAGAGTCTGTGACTTTGTGAGCTGCAGAGGGCAGATTCAAAGTGATAACAATTATTTAATGTTTAGACAATTAAAACAGAACTTATAAACACTTTGTAATAAAATAAAGTACATAAAAGTATATAGATCATTAATATGTATATTATATACCTAATAAAATCCAGAAGCCTTCCATATACTTCCTAATATCTCTGGACAGCTCCATCTGTTTGTTTGTTTTTTCATGCCTTAAGAAGGGAAATGGAAAGCCAGTAAGCAGATACATTTAAAATGATCAAAGTATAAATGTACTTATAAAATCTTTGTATTTTAGATTAAAACAAAAGGCATTTGGAGAGTAGAGATGCTGGGACACAGGAATAAAAAATAGATGAAAGCATGGAGAGGAGAGCAAAATTAATCAAAAATAGTGTATGTACAGAAAACAAGCAGTTTTAGATGAACTTATCACTTGAGAACATAACATTGCATTTACTTATGAGGAATGAACATGTGTTTCTAACTTGGAATAGATTGATATGTCCCAATAACCCATAATGGGCTGAATGGACCCTGCTATTGTGTTCAGTTGTTAAACAACATTAAAACGTTAATAAAATGTGCTGCTAATGGGGGATTATAGAAACAATTGTCTCTAGATCTGGAAAGCAGTGTGGCATGATTGTATAGTGGGAAATATTGAAGGCACACGAAGGGATAGGAAAGGCAGAAATGGATAGATGAGGTCTTAGAAGCAATGAGCATGAGCTTGAGTGATCTCTGAGGCTAGTGGCTGGCGTGCCACAGTCCATAGGGTCACGAAAGTCTGACATGCCTGAACAACAGGTTATTATGAGTATTTGATGTTGCTTCTGCGGGAATCAAAGTGCAAATGAAGACGTTTCTCTCTGTATTGTTCCTATGGAGTAAGGAGAATATTGCTCTAGTAAATGTACTGGAATGGAAAAAAAAATGGATTTTATATTGGTCATAAATATTTAAAAGCCTCTTCTAAAAAAAAAATAGAGAAAACTTAATATGGACTCTTTATATAAAAGAAAAGCCTTTTTTTCTGTAATACTGTAATCAGAGCCCATCAATATTTGTAAATGCTTTTTATGTCTATTCTTTTTTAAATATTTGTATTGCTCTGTACAGATATTGACAGAGAGTCTCTCCATAGAGTTGAAAGAGCATTTTTTTTTGCCTTTCCTATATTTTGTTGGCATAGTGAAGCTATATATCTTTTTCAGTGTTTTCTTCTACAAATCAGTATGTATTTTTATATTGTATGGAGCAATATCCTAGGATATGGGGATATGGGCCCTCTGTTCTGTTCACATGTATACAGTCTATTGTAGCAAATATTTTTATAAAGCAAAAAAATAAACACAAACTACTTTTTTTTTTAAAATCTTTTTATATACACATTTTTATTTCAAGATTCAATTTTCTCTTATGTGTTCTTCTTTCTCAGAAGGGTGTGTCCTTGTAAAATATCTTTCCATTAGTCAAACTGTATCACTGGCAGTTACAACTTCTAACACCTTCTGGGGCGTGGCCCATCACCGGAGCAAAGTGTTAATCAACCCTCTGTTCTGTTCTAGCGAGACCTCTTTCCTGCAAGTAAGCAGCGGCTCGGTTTTAGCCTTGCAGAGAGGGTTCCCGGAGCAATTGAATTGCAAATAGGAATTTCTTACGGCCGAAACTCTTGCGGCCGTTTTAGATCAAAGGCTTTCCTCCGGCGCAAGCGGCTGCAAGAGATAGCAAGGCGCCGGCCGCAAGCCTGCCGGAGCCCCCGGCAGTAAGGGAATAGAATAGCCGAATAGCTTGCCCCGCAACGGCTGCGTCCGCTAATAGAATGAGGCCCATTGTATGGAGCAATATCCTAGGATATGGGGATATGGGCCCTCTGTTCTGTTCACATGTATACAGTCTATTGTATTAATTTTAAAGGACCATTGTAGCAAATATTTTTATAAAGCAAAAAAATAAACACAAACAACTTTTTAAAAATAAATCTTTTTATATATACATTTTTACTTCAAGATTCAATTTTCTCTTATGTGTTCTACTTTCTCAGAAGGGTGTGTCCTTGTAAAATAACTTTCCATTAGTCAAACTGTATCACTGGCAGTTACAACTTCTACATTCCTATTGTGATGTTAGAAAATACATGTGCATTCAAAGTCTCCTCCTACCCAAGCAAGTTGATCAGCAGAAAATAAAATTGTAAATTACAGATTAGCATCATTTCCTATATAATAAGATAGAGGCTGCATTTTTTTTTTACATTCTAATGACCTTATCATTTTTTTGATTAGTAGTTGTCCAAGAGTATATATTAGTAATATGACTACATGGCTCATTAATACCAATGTGTTGTGTGGTAACTGAAGGGCAACACTGCTAAGAGCAGTTAGTGCTTTTTTGGTAGAAGTCTGGTGATTTTGTGATTCAATTATAGTAAATAGTACTTGGTGATTATTATTATCTAGTATTTATATTGCGCAAACATATTCTGCAGCGCCATATATAGGATGAAACCAAACATAAAAACAATATCAATACAGATTTAATGAATAGACGGCACTGGCATTGAGCACAGACTCTTGCATACAGAGGGCTTTCTCATGCACCCTATAAGATTAAAACTAGCAAACTCTATTAAATAGATGTGAGGTTTTGAAGGACTTGAGATGGGAAGAAAGTCTAGTGGAGTGAGATAAGGAGTTCCAGAAAATTGGGCCAACACAAGAAAAGTCCTGAAGGAGGAGTGAGAAGAGGTGATAAGAGAGGAGGAAAGAAGAAGGTCATTAGCAGAATGGAGGGCTTGGGTAGGGGAGTATTTTGAGATGAGAGCAGAAATATCTGGGAGTTCATTATTGTTTAGAGCATTTCTATGATTTTTAATATTCTGAAGGTTATGGGAAGCCAGTGGAGACAGATTATAGATTGGAGTGGGGAATGACAGGTGATGGGGAGGCCAACTGGGAGAGATGCAGTAGTCAAGGCGAGAGATGATGAGAGAATGAATTAGATTTTTAGTTGTGTCTTGTGTAAGATAGTGACGTATTTTGGAGAGATTTTTAAAATGAATTTTAAGTAAGATTTGGTAAGTAAATATATATGCGGAATGAAAGAGTGGGCAGGATCAAGAAGAACCCCAAGACAATGGGCTTTTGAGTAATGGCTGCTGTAGTAGAAAGTGGGAAAATAAGGAGCTCAGTGTTTGACATGTTAAGTTTGAGATGAGAAACTTGGTGATGATGAGAAACTTTTTTGGATAGATATTTTATTGGTGGATATCTTATTGGATCCTTAGCAATTTGCTCAAGTTAATTAAAAATGTTAATCTTAATTTATTAGAGCTGCCATTCAGTTCCTTGACGTTTGCAGTCACTACATATGTATTTGTAGTTCTCAGGATTTACTTTGAGATGGAAAAACTCATGCTATCTCCTTAATTAACGTAAGTTACGGGACATGTGTGCCTTCCAGTTTATTATGACATAATATTTGGTGTTATATCAAATTTAAGCCTTGCTGTGTTAATGCATGGCAAGGCCGAGCCCTTGGCCTTAAAGGAATACGGATAGATGTGTTAAAAGATTTTATAAAACCAACTAGTATTGTGGTATATTGTGTTCCCTATAGTATCAGTATTTAAGCTTATGGATGCTATCTATTCCCTAATCTAGGCCAAATCTTGAGCAGTAATAATGTATTAAATTGAATTAAAATAATTAGATCATGTAAATCCCTATATGTATAATATACATTTTTGACGGGCAAGTCGCTAGTATGTTTCTAATTTGATTATCCAGAGAAATGACATAAGGAGAAAAAGTCTCCTAAAAGCTAACCTATTTTTAATTTAGATGTTTTTGGTATAGCTAGTGATAATCCTATCCGCTCTGCCAACATCTGGTGCAAGATGAATGTCCTTTTGAAGTAGGGGAGTTTTATAGTGTGGGTCCAAAATAAAGTAAATTAGTTTTGATGTTTCACACATTCCTGAGGGGAACATTATTTGTTGTAGGATTTTATATGCATCAAATTGCCTACGTAAATAATACAAATCATTAAACCTTTGGGATTGGAGGAATATAAGGCATCTAATTACAAGATGCCTATGACTACTCAATACGCCTTTTTGTTGGAGGCTTCCTCAGTAAGCTCCAGCAGTGGTTTTCACACCTGGTCTCCAAGTAACAAGACAGGATTGTTGAGTATAAGACCGCATGAGAACAGCTCACTCAATCAAAACCGAGGTTGATCAAGCACATTTGTGCTCCAATCATAGGGGTGCACGGGCGCTTCGGCTGTGTTGGTTCTGAACCCCTGGTCTGTGGAGTAAGATGGAAATGACAATTCTGGAGTGATTAATCATTACATCTCCATTGTGTAATGTATCCATATAAATACACCCCTATCTGTTTTAGATTTTTAATTGTACATAGTTTATAATTTGGTGTAATAAAGTGCATTTCAAAAAGTTCACATTACTATAGTGGCCCTAGAAAAAAGCACCTACATAGATTCTGAAAGACTCACTAGAAGACACTTCTGGGAGTTTCTTTAGTTACCCAAATTTTTATTGGTTTGATAAGACAAGGGTGGAAAATTCCTAGTAGCCATGGCTCCTAATTTGTACTTCTGGCTCCTAAATACATTTTCGAATTACCGTATTTTTCCGTCTATAAGATGACCCCTATTTTTGGAGCCCAAAATTCAGAAATAAATAAATATATAAATATGCAAATTTGTATTTTATAAGTTTTTATTGTGCTACACATATATTTAAGGGCACTTTCTGTCATGATTTTCACTGATTTCCCTTCCAGCTCAATATCTTTGTGATCCTGTGTTAAACCGGAAAAATGCAATTGCACATTGTGACTGAATAATAGGTGATGTGATCATAAAGATATTGAGCTGGAATGGAAATCGGTGAAAATCATGAAAGAAAGTGCCCTTAAATATATGTGTAACACAATCAAAACTTATAAAATACACATTTTATATACACACTTGCAGTGTAATGCAATCTAATTGGAACCAAATGCATTTCCAAATGTGTGTCTTTTTTTCTCCTGCCTTAAATCTAGTGGCCAGATGCAGCATTACTGTATCAGACCAGGGTATCTAATTGTAACATTCCGTGTATAAGATGACCCCCCTAATTTAGACTTTAAAAAAATGGTAAAAAATACCGTCTTATACACAGAAAAATACAGTATATTGTATTCCTATGAATGGCTTCCTTCCAGGGTTCCATAAAAAGTCTGCTTATATAAAATCTTACTGCCTTCTACGTTTGGGATATTTTGGACCAACTTTACCATAATGTATCAACAACCAACCTAATATAGTGAAAGGTTTCTGCTTCCTTATTGATACATTATTGAGAGAGCAGATAGAGGTTCAGAATAACACCCATTAAATGTTTATATTGGAATTGCTTCTGTTAGTTGGTATTTTTTACTTTGTCTGCTTTGTGCTGCTTTGTGTTACCTCCAACTCTGGAGCTGTTCTCTTCTTTTTCTAAATATGCTCTGCCTTTTTTTGTAGGCTCTATCCTCTTTACCTGAAGATCTGCAGCCTGGTCCTCATTTTTTGGGTTATTTGTGGGATGTGGTGATTTTTACTACTCTCTTTGGATTTTTTTACAATATTTGTGTTTACATGCCAAACTATAAGATCTGTAAGTATTCAAATTTAAGAAAAAAATATCTTAAAATCATAGAACTTGGTTGTTTGCATAACAGTGTATTTTCAGTTATTGTAAGGAGCCACTGAAGTGGTGCAATAATAGGGTTTAATTTCTGTATGTCGTTTTTAAAGAAAACATATTAAAAGTAGCATTTAGAACTTACATTTGAACTTTAGTGTTTCAGATACAAACAGAGCTGCTTCTCTCCATTCCCTTTTAGGTATCCAGGAGGTTGGAGAGAATCTGCTCAGAAGGCTATTTTAAAAGTATTATTCTGGCCTATCTCGTCTCTTTCCAAACTATATCTCACTATCTCTTCTTTGTTCCAGCCTCCAACAACCATCTTGTAACTTCTCCTCTGGCTTTTGCACACACTGCTACAAGGTATCTACAGCCATCTCAATGATTCACCTTTGACTCTACTGTATCATCCTGTAACATTAATTATGAATATCCATATCTGATATGATTTTTGTTCACATAGTGACTTTAGTTCTACTTTGTTAAATTGTAAGCTTTCACACTGTATTTCTTCACCACCATCTCCCCACCCCCTTCACACCTTCATATCTGTCTGCACCAAATGCTCCTTTTAAATGCATAAATACTGGGCCAGTTCCAAACTATATCTCACTATCTCTTCTTTGTTCCAGCATCCAGCAACCATCTTGTAACTTCTCCTCTGGCCTTTGCACACACTGCTACAAGCCTCCAGAAACCATTTTGCAACTTCTTCTCTGGCTTTTGCACAAACTGCTACAAGCCTCCAGCAACCATCTTGTAATTGCTACTCTGGCTTTTGCACACACTGCTATAAGCCTCCAGCAAACATCTTGTAACTTCTCCTCTGGCTTTTGCACACACTGCTACAAGGTATCTACAGCCATCTCAATGATCCACCTTTGACTCTACAGTATCCTCCTGTAACATTAATTAGGAATAGCCATATCTGATATGATTTTTGTTCACATAGTAACTTTATTTCTACTTTGTTAAATTGTAAGCTTTCACACTGCATTTCTTCATTATCATCTCCCCACCCCCTTCACACCTTCATATCTGTCTGCACCAAATGCTACTTTTAAATGCATAAATACTGGTCCAGTTCCAAACTATATCTCACTATCTCTTCTTTGTTTCAGCCTCCAGCAACCATCTTGTAACTTCTCCTCTGGCTTTTGCACACACTGCTACAAGCCTCCAGCAACCATCTTGTAACTTATCCTCTGGATTTGGCACACACTGCTACAAGCCTCCAGCAACCATCTTGTAACTTCTCCTCTGGTTGTTGCACACACTGCTACAAGTATCCAGCAACCATCTTGTAACTTCTCCTCTGGCTTTTGTACACAATACTACAAGGTACCTACAGCCATCTCAATGGTTCACCTTTGACTCTACTATATCCTCCTGTAACATTAATTATTAATATCCATATCTGATATGATTTTTGTTCACATAGTGACTTTAGTTCTACTTTGTTAAATTGTAAGCTTTCAGACTATTTCTTCACCACCATCTCCCCACCTCCTTCACACCTTTATATCTGTCTGCACCAAATGATCCTTTTAAATGCATAAATACTGGGCCAGTTCCAAACTATATCTCACTATCTCTTCTTTGTTTCAGCCTCCAGCAAACATCTTGTAACTTCTCCTCTGGCTGTTGCACACACTGCTACAAGTATCCAGCAACCATCTTGTAACTTCTCCTCTGGCTTTTGTACACAATACTACAAGGTACCTACAGCCATCTCAATGGTTCACCTTTGACTCTACTATATCCTCCTGTAACATTAATTATTAATATCCATATCTGATATGATTTGTGTTCACATAGTAACTTTATTTCTACTTTGTTAAATTGTAAGCTTTCACACTGTATTTCTTCACCACCATCTCTCCACCCCTTTCACTACTTCACATCTTTATGCACCAAATGCTCCTTTTAAATGCATAAATATTGAGCCAGTTCCAAACTATATCTCACTATCTCTTCTTTGTTCCAGCGTCCAGCAGCCATCTTGTAACTTATCCTCTGAATTTGGCACACACTGCTACAAGCCTCCAACAACCATCTTGTAACTGTTTCTCTGGCTTTTGCACACACTGCTACAAGCCTACAGCAACCATCTTGTAACTTCTCCTCTGGCTTTTGCACACACTGCTACAAGGTATCTACAGCCATCTCAATGGTTCGCCTTTGACTCTACTGTATCCTCCTGTAACATTAATTATGAATATCCATATCTGATATGATTTTTGTTCACATAGTAACTTTATTTCTACTTTGTTAAATTGTAAGCTTTCACACTGTATTTGTTCACCACCATCTCTCCACCCCTTTCACTACTTCACATCTGTATGCACCAAATGCTTCTTTTAAATGCATAAATACTGGGCCAGTTCCAAACTATATCTCACTATCTTTTCTTTGTTCCAGCCTCCAGCAACCATCTTGTAACTTCTCCTCTGGCTTTTGCACACACTGCTACAAGCCTCCAGCAACCATCTTGTAACTTCTCCTCTGGCTTTTGCACACACTGCTACAAGGTATCTACAGCCATCTCAATGATTCACCTTTGACTCTACTGTATCCTCCTGTAACATTAATTATGAATATCCATATCTGATACGATTTTTGTTCACATAGTAACTTTATTTCTACTTTGTTCAATTGTAAGCTTTCACACTGTATTTTTTCACCACCATCTCCCCACCCCTTCACACCTTCATATCTGTCTGCACCAAATGCTCCTTTTAAATGCATAAATACTGGGCCAGTTCCAAACTATATCTCACTATCTCTTCTTTGTTCCAGCCTCCAGCAACCATCTTGTAACTGCTCCTCTGGATTTTGCACACACTGCTACAAGCCTCCAGCAACCATCTTGTAACTGCTCCTCTGGCTTTTGCACACACTGCTACAAGCCTACAGCAACCATCTTGTAACTTCTTCTCTGGATTTTGCACACACGGCTACAAGGTATCTACAGCCATCTTAATGGTTCGCCTTTGACTCTACTGTATCCTCCTGTAACATTAATTATGAATATCCATATCTGATATGATTTTTGTTCACATAGTAACTTTATTTCTACTTTGTTAAATCGTAAGCTTTCACACTATTTCTTCACCACCATCTCCCCACCTCCTTCACACCTTCATATCTGTCTGCACTATATGCTCCTTTTAAATGCATAAATACTGGGCCAGTTCCAAACTATATCTCACTATCTCTTCTTTGTTCCAGCATCCAGCAACCATCTTGTAACTTCTCCTCTGGCATTTGCACACACTGCTACAAGCCTCCAGCAACCATCTTGTAACTTCTCCTCTGGCTTTTGCACACACTGCTACAAGCCTCCAGCAACCATCTTGTAACTTCTCCTCTGGCTTTTGCACACACTGCTACAAGCATCCAGCAACCATCATGTAACTTCTCCTTTGGCTTTTGCACACACTGCTACAAGGTATCTACAGCCATCTCAATGGTTCACCTTTGACTCTACTGTATCCTCCTGTAACATTAATTATGAATATCCATATCTGATATGATTTTTATTCACATAGTAACTTTATTTCTACTTTGTTAAATTGTAAGCTTTCACACTGTATTTGTTCACCACCATCTCTCCACCCCTTTCACTACTTCACATCTGTATGCACCAAATGCTCCTTTTAAATGCATAAATATTGGGCCAGTTCCAAACTATATTTCACTATCTCTTCTTTGTTCCAGCCTCCAGCAACCATCTTGTAACTTATCCTCTGGATTTGGCACACACTGCTACAAGCCTCCAGCAACCATCCTTTAACTGCTCCTCTGGCTTTTGCACACAATACTACAAGGTATCTAAAGCCATATCAATAGTTCACCTTTGACTCTACTGTATCCTCCTGTAACATTAATTTTGAATATCCATATGTAATATGATTTTTGTTCACATAGTAACTTTATTTCTACTTTTTTAAATTGTAAGCTTTCACATTCTATTTCTTCACCACCATCTCCCCACCCCCTTCACACCTTCATTTCTGTCTGCACCAAATGCTCCTTTTAAAAGCATAAATACTGGGCCAGTTCCAAACTATATCTCACTATCTCTTCTTTGTTCCAGCCTACAGCAACCATCTTGTAACTTCTCCTCTGGCTTTTGCACACACTGCTACAAGCATCCAGCAACCATCATGTAACTTCTCCTTTGGCTTTTGCACACACTGCTACAAGGTATCTACAGCCATCTCAATGGTTCACCTTTGACTCTACTGTATCCTCCTGTAACATTAATTATGAATATCCATATCTGATATGATTTTTGTTCACATAGTAACTTTATTTCTACTTTGTTAAATTGTAAGCTTTCACACTGTATTTGTTCACCACCATCTCTCCACCCCTTTCACTACTTCACATCTGTATGCACCAAATGCCTCCTTTTAAATGCATAAATACTGGGCCAGTTCCAAACTATATCTCACTATCTTTTCTTTGTTCCAGCCTCCAGCAACCATCTTGTAACTTCTCCTCTGGCTTTTGCACACACTGCTACAAGCCTCCAGCAACCATCTTGTAACTTCTCCTCTGGCTTTTGCACACACTGCTACAAGGTATCTACAGCCATCTCAATGATTCACCTTTGACTCTACTGTATCCTCCTGTAACATTAATTATGAATATCCATATCTGATACGATTTTTGTTCACATAGTAACTTTATTTCTACTTTGTTCAATTGTAAGCTTTCACACTTTATTTTTTCACCACCATCTCCCCACCCCTTCACACCTTCATATCTGTCTGCACCAAATGCTCCTTTTAAATGCATAAATACTGGGCCAGTTCCAAACTATATCTCACTATCTCTTCTTTGTTCCAGCATCCAGCAACCATCTTGTAACTTCTCCTCTGGCTTTTGCACACACTGCTACAAGCCTCCAGCAACCATCTTGTAACTTCTCCTCTGGCTTTTGCATACACTGCTACAAGGTATCTACAGCCATCTCAATGATTCACCTTTGACTCTACTGTATCCTCCTGTATTATTAATTATGAATATCCATATCTGATACGATTTTTGTTCACATAGTAACTTTATTTCTACTTTGTTAAATCGTAAGCTTTCACACTATTTCTTCACCACCATCTCCCCACCTCCTTCACACCTTCATATCTGTCTGCACTATATGCTCCTTTTAAAAGCATAAATACTGGGCCAGTTCCAAACTATATCTCACTATCTCTTCTTTGTTCCAGCATCCAGCAACCATCTTGTAACTTCTCCTCTGTATTCTGCACACACTGCTACAAGCCTCCAGCAACCATCTTGTAACTGCTCCTCTGGCTTTTGCATACACTGCTACAAGCCTACAGCAACCATCTTGTAACTTCTTCTCTGGATTTTGCACACACGGCTACAAGGTATCTACAGCCATCTTAATGGTTCGCCTTTGACTCTACTGTATCCTCCTGTAACATTAATTATGAATATCCATATCTGATATGATTTTTGTTCACATAGTAACTTTATTTCTACTTTGTTAAATCGTAAGCTTTCACACTATTTCTTCACCACCATCTCCCCACCTCCTTCACACCTTCATATCTGTCTGCACTATATGCTCCTTTTAAATGCATAAATACTGGGCCAGTTCCAAACTATATCTCACTATCTCTTCTTTTTCCAGCATCCAGCAACCATCTTGTAACTTCTCCTCTGGCATTTGCACACACTGCTACAAGCCTCCAGCAACCATCTTGTAACTTCTCCTCTGGCTTTTGCACACACTGCTACAAGCATCCAGCAACCATCATGTAACTTCTCCTCTGGCTTTTGCACACACTACTACAAGGTATCTACAGCCATCTCAATGATTTACCTTTGACTCTACTGTATCCTCCTGTAACATTAATTATGAATATCTATATCTGATAAGATTTTTGTTCACATAGTAAATGTATTTCTACTTTGATAAATTGTAAGCTTTCACACTGTATTTCTTCACCACCATCTCCCCACCCCATTCACACCTTCATATCTGTCTGCACCAAATGCTCCTTTTAAATGCAAAATACTGGACCAGTTCCAAACTATATCTCATATCTCTTCTTTGTTCCAGCCTCCAGCAACCATCTTGTAACTTCTCCTCTGTGTTCTGCACACACTGCTACAAGCCTCCAGCAACCATCTTGTAACTGCTCCTCTGGCTTTTGCACACACTGCTACAAGCCTACAGCAACCATCTTGTAACTTCTTCTCTGGCTTTTGCACACATTGCTACAAGGTATCTACAGCCATCTTAATGGTTCACCTTTGACTCTACTGTATCATCCTGTAACATTAATTAGGAATAGCCATATCTGATATGATTTTTGTTCACATAGTAACTTTATTTCTACTTTGTTAAATCGTAAGCTTTCACACTGTATTTCTTCACCACCATCTCCCCACCTCCTTCACACCTTTATATCTGTCTGCACCAAATGCTCCTTTTAAATGCATAAATACTGGGCCAGTTCCAAACTATATCTCAATATCTCTTCTTTGTTCCAGCCTCCAGCAATAATCTTGTAACTTCTCCTCTGGCTTTTGCACACACTGCTACAAGCATCCAGCAACCATCATGTAACTTCTACTTTGGCTTTTGCACACACTGCTACAAGGTATCTACAGCCATCTCAATGGTTCACCTTTGACTCTACTGTATCCTCCTGTAACATTAATTATGAATATCCATATCTGATATGATTTTTGTTCACATAGTAACTTTATTTCTACTTTGTTAAATTGTAAGCTTTCACACTGTATTTGTTCACCACCATCTCTCCACCCCTTTCACTACTTCACATCTGTATGCACCAAATGCTCCTTTTAAATGCATAAATACTGGGCCAGTTCCAAACTATATCTCAATATCTCTTCTTTGTTCCAGCCTCCAGCAATAATCTTGTAACTTATCCTCTGGCTTTTGCACACACTGCTACAAGCCTCCAGCAACCATCTTGTAACTTCTCCTCTGGCTTTTGCACACACTGCTACAAGGTATCTACAGCCATCTCAATGATTCACCTTTGACTCTACTGTATCCTCCTGTAACATTAATTATGAATATCCATATCTGATACGATTTTTGTTCACATAGTAACTTTATTTCTACTTTGTTCAATTGTAAGCTTTCACACTTTATTTTTTCACCACCATCTCCCCACCCCTTCACACCTTCATATCTGTCTGCACTATATGCTCCTTTTAAATGCATAAATACTGGGCCAGTTCCAAACTATATCTCACTATCTCTTCTTTGTTCCAGCATCCAGCAACCATCTTGTAACTTCTCCTCTGGCTTTTGCACACACTGCTACAAGCCTCCAGCAACCATCTTGTAACTTCTCCTCTGGCTTTTGCACACACTGCTACAAGGTATCTACAGCCATCTCAATGATTCACCTTTGACTCTACTGTATCCTCCTGTATTATTAATTATGAATATCCATATCTGATACGATTTTTGTTCACATAGTAACTTTATTTCTACTTTGTTCAATTGTAAGCTTTCACACTTTATTTTTTCACCACCATCTCCCCACCCCTTCACACCTTCATATCTGTCTGCACCAAATGCTCCTTTTAAATGCATAAATACTGGGCCAGTTCCAAACTATATCTCACTATCTCTTCTTTGTTCCAGCCTCCAGCAACCATCTTGTAACTTCTCCTCTGTATTCTGCACACACTGCTACAAGCCTCCAGCAACCATCTTGTAACTGCTCCTCTGGCTTTTGCACACACTGCTACAAGCCTACAGCAACCATCTTGTAACTTCTTCTCTGGCTTTTGCACACACTGCTACAAGGTATCTACAGCCATCTTAATGGTTCGCCTTTGACTCTACTGTATCCTCCTGTAACATTAATTATGAATATCCATATCTGATATGATTTTTGTTCACATAGTAACTTTATTTCTACTTTGTTAAATCGTAAGCTTTCACACTATTTCTTCACCACCATCTCCCCACCTCCTTCACACCTTCATATCTGTCTGCACTATATGCTCCTTTTAAATGCATAAATACTGGGCCAGTTCCAAACTATATCTCACTATCTCTTCTTTGTTCCAGCATCCAGCAACCGTCTTGTAACTTCTCCTCTGGCATTTGCACACACTGCTACAAGCCTCCAGCAACCATCTTCTAACTTCTCCTCTGGCTTTTGCACACACTGCTACAAGCATCCAGCAACCATCATGTAACTTCTCCTCTGGCTTTTGCACACACTACTACAAGGTATCTACAGCCATCTCAATGATTTACCTTTGACTCTACTGTATCCTCCTGTAACATTAATTATGAATATCCATATCTGATAAGATTTTTGTTCACATAGTAAATGTATTTCTACTTTGATAAATTGTAAGCTTTCACACTGTATTTCTTCACCACCATCTCCCCACCCCATTCACACCTTCATATCTGTCTGCACCAAATGCTCCTTTTAAATGCAAAATACTGGACCAGTTCCAAACTATATCTCATATCTCTTCTTTGTTCCAGCCTCCAGCAACCATCTTGTAACTTCTCCTCTGTATTCTGCACACACTGCTACAAGCCTCCAGCAACCATCTTGTAACTTCTCCTCTGGCTTTTGCACACACTGCTACAAGCCTACAGCAACCATCTTGTAACTTCTTCTCTGGCTTTTGCACACATTGCTACAAGGTATCTACAGCCATCTTAATGGTTCACCTTTGACTCTACTGTATCCTCCTGTAACATTAATTAGGAATAGCCATATCTGATATGATTTTTGTTCACATAGTAACTTTATTTCTACTTTGTTAAATTGTAAGCTTTCACACTGTATTTCTTCACCACCATCTCCCCACCTCCTTCACACCTTTATATCTGTCTGCACCAAATGCTCCTTTTAAATGCATAAATACTGGGCCAGTTCCAAACTATATCTCACTATCTCTTCTTTGTTCCAGCCTCCAGCAATAATCTTGTAACTTCTCCTCTGGCTTTTGCACACACTGCTACAAGCATCCAGCAACCATCATGTAACTTCTACTTTGGCTTTTGCACACACTGCTACAAGGTATCTACAGCCATCTCAATGGTTCACCTTTGACTCTACTGTATCCTCCTGTAACATTAATTATGAATATCCATATCTGATATGATTTTTGTTCACATAGTAACTTTATTTCTACTTTGTTAAATTGTAAGCTTTCACACTGTATTTGTTCACCACCATCTCTCCACCCCTTTCACTACTTCACATCTGTATGCACCAAATGCTCCTTTTAAATGCATAAATATTGGGCCAGTTTCAAACTATATCTCACTATCTCTTCTTTGTTCCAGCCTCCAGCAACCATCTTGTAACTTATCCTCTGGATTTGGCACACACTGCTACAAGCCTCCAGCAACCATCCTTTAACTGCTCCTCTGGCTTTTGCACACAATACTACAAGGTATCGAAAGCCATATCAATAGTTCACCTTTGACTCTACTGTATCCTCCTGTAACATTAATTTTGAATATCCATATGTAATATGATTTTTGTTCACATAGTAACTTTATTTCTACTTTTTTAAATTGTAAGCTTTCACATTCTATTTCTTCACCACCATCTCCCCACCCCCTTCACACCTTTATTTCTGTCTGCACCAAATGCTCCTTTTAAAAGCATAAATACTGGGCCAGTTCCAAACTATATCTCACTATCTCTTATTTGTTCCAGCCTACAGCAACCATCTTGTAACTTCTCCTCTGGCTTTTGCACACACTGCTACAAGGTATCTAAAGCCATCTCAATGGTTCACATTTGACTCTACTGTATCATCCTGTAACATTAATTATGAATATCCATATCTGATATAATTTTTGTTCACATAGTAACTTTATTTCTACTTTGTTAAATTGTAAGCTTTCACACTGTATTTCTTCACCACCATCTCCCCACTCCATTCACACCTTCATATCTGTCTGCACTATATGCTCCTTTTAAATGCATAAATACTGGGCCAGTTCCAAACTATATCTCACTATCTCTTCTTTGTTCCAGCCTCCAGCAACCATCTTGTAACTTCTCCTCTGGCTTTTGCACACACTGCTACAAGCCTCCAGCAACCATCTTGTAACTTCTCCTCTGGCTTTTGCACACACTGCTACAAGGTATCTACAGCCATCTCAATGATTCACCTTTGACTCTACTGTATCCTCCTGTAACATTAATTATAAATATCCATATCTGATACGATTTTTGTTCACATAGTAACTTTATTTCTACTTTGTTCAATTGTAAGCTTTCACACTTTATTTTTTCACCACCATCTCCCCACCCCTTCACACCTTCATATCTGTCTGCACCAAATGCTCCTTTTAAATGCATAAATACTGGGCCAGTTCCAAACTATATCTCACTATCTCTTCTTTGTTCCAGCATCCAGCAACCATCTTGTAACTTCTCCTCTGGCTTTTGCACACACTGCTACAAGCCTCCAGCAACCATCTTGTAACTTCTCCTCTGGCTTTTGCACACACTGCTACAAGGTATCTACAGCCATCTCAATGATTCACCTTTGACTCTACTGTATCCTCCTGTATTATTAATTATGAATATCCATATCTGATACGATTTTTGTTCACATAGTAACTTTATTTCTACTTTGTTCAATTGTAAGCTTTCACACTTTATTTTTTCACCACCATCTCCCCACCCCTTCACACCTTCATATCTGTCTGCACCAAATGCTCCTTTTAAATGCATAAATACTGGGCCAGTTCCAAACTATATCTCACTATCTCTTCTTTGTTCCAGCATCCAGCAACCATCTTGTAACTTCTCCTCTGTATTCTGCACACACTGCTACAAGCCTCCAGCAACCATCTTGTAACTGCTCCTCTGGCTTTTGCACACACTGCTACAAGCCTACAGCAACCATCTTGTAACTTCTTCTCTGGATTTTGCACACACGGCTACAAGGTATCTACAGCCATCTTAATGGTTCGCCTTTGACTCTACTGTATCCTCCTGTAACATTAATTATGAATATCCATATCTGATATAATTTTTGTTCACATAGTAACTTTATTTCTACTTTGTTAAATCGTAAGCTTTCACACTATTTCTTCACCACCATCTCCCCACCTCCTTCACACCTTCATATCTGTCTGCACTATATGCTCCTTTTAAATGCATAAATACTGGGCCAGTTCCAAACTATATCTCACTATCTCTTCTTTGTTCCAGCATCCAGCAACCATCTTGTAACTTCTCCTCTGGCATTTGCACACACTGCTACAAGCATCCAGCAACCATCATGTAACTTCTCCTCTGGCTTTTGCACACACTACTACAAGGTATCTACAGCCATCTCAATGATTTACCTTTGACTCTACTGTATCCTCCTGTAACATTAATTATGAATATCCATATCTGATAAGATTTTTGTTCACATAGTAAATGTATTTCTACTTTGATAAATTGTAAGCTTTCACACTGTATTTCTTCACCACCATCTCCCCACCCCATTCACACCTTCATATCTGTCTGCACCAAATGCTCCTTTTAAATGCAAAATACTGGACCAGTTCCAAACTATATCTCATATCTCTTCTTTGTTCCAGCCTCCAGCAACCATCTTGTAACTTCTCCTCTGTGTTCTGCACACACTGCTACAAGCCTCCAGCAACCATCTTGTAACTGCTCCTCTGGCTTTTGCACACACTGCTACAAGCCTACAGCAACCATCTTGTAACTTCTTCTCTGGCTTTTGCACACATTGCTACAAGGTATCTACAGCCATCTTAATGGTTCACCTTTGACTCTACTGTATCATCCTGTAACATTAATTAAGAATAGCCATATCTGATATGATTTTTGTTCACATAGTAACTTTATTTCTACTTTGTTAAATTGTAAGCTTTCACACTGTATTTGTTCACCACCATCTCTCCACCCCTTTCACTACTTCACATCTGTATGCACCAAATGCTCCTTTTAAATGCATAAATATTGGGCCAGTTTCAAACTATATCTCACTATCTCTTCTTTGTTCCAGCCTCCAGCAACCATCTTGTAACTTATCCTCTGGATTTGGCACACACTGCTACAAGCCTCCAGCAACCATCCTTTAACTGCTCCTCTGGCTTTTGCACACAATACTACAAGGTATCTAAAGCCATATCAATAGTTCACCTTTGACTCTACTGTATCCTCCTGTAACATTAATTTTGAATATCCATATGTAATATGATTTTTGTTCACATAGTAACTTTATTTCTACTTTTTTAAATTGTAAGCTTTCACATTCTATTTCTTCACCACCATCTCCCCACCCCCTTCACACCTTCATTTCTGTCTGCACCAAATGCTCCTTTTAAAAGCATAAATACTGGGCCAGTTCCAAACTATATCTCACTATCTCTTCTTTGTTCCAGCCTACAGCAACCATCTTGTAACTTCTCCTCTGGCTTTTGCACACACTGCTACAAGGTATCTAAAGCCATCTCAATGGTTCACATTTGACTCTACTGTATCATCCTGTAACATTAATTATGAATATCCATATCTGATATAATTTTTGTTCACATAGTAACTTTATTTCTACTTTGTTAAATTGTAAGCTTTCACACTGTATTTCTTCACCACCATCTCCCCACTCCATTCACACCTTCATATCTGTCTGCACTATATGCTCCTTTTAAATGCATAAATACTGGGCCAGTTCCAAACTATATCTCACTATCTCTTCTTTGTTCCAGCCTCCAGCAACCATCTTGTAACTTCTCCTCTGGCTTTTGCACACACTGCTACAAGCCTCCAGCAACCATCCTTTAACTGCTCCTCTGGCTTTTGCACACACTACTACAAGCCTCCTGCAACCATCTTGTAACTTCTCCTCTGGCTTTTGCACACACTGCTACAAGGTATCTATAGCCAACTCAATGATTCACCTTTGACTCTACTGTATCCTCCGGTAACATTAATTATGAATATCCATATGTGATATGATTTTTGTTCACATAGTAACTTTATTTCTACTTTGTTAAATCGTAAGCTTTCACACTGTATTTTTCACCACCATCTCCCCACCTCCTTCACACCTTTATATATGTCTGCACCAAATTCTCCTTTTAATGCATAAATACTGGGCCAGTTCCAAACTATATCTCACTATCTCTTCTTTGTTTCAGCCTCCAGCAAACATCTTGTAACTTCTCCTCTGGCTTTTGCACACACTGCTACAAGCCTCCAGCAACCATCTTGTAACTTCTCCTCTGGCTGTTGCACACACTACTACAAGCATCCAGCAACCATCTTGTAACTTCTCCTCTGGCTTTTGTACACAATACTACAAGGTATCTACAGCCATCTCAATGGTTCACCTTTGACTCTACTGTATCCTCCAGTAACATTAATTATGAATATCCATATCTGATATAATTTTTGTTCACATAGTAACTTTATTTCTACTTTGTTAAATTGTAAGCTTTCACACTGTATTTCTTCACCACCATCTCCCCACTTCTTCACACCTTCATATCTGTCTGCACCAAATGTTCCTTTTAAATGCAAAATACTGGACCAGTTCCAAACTATATCTCATATCTCTTCTTTGTTCCAGCCTCCAGCAACCATCTTGTAACTTCTCCTCTGTGTTCTGCACACACTGCTACAAGCCTCCAGCAACCATCTTGTAACTGCTCCTCTGGCTTTTGCACACACTGCTACAAGCCTACAGCAACCATCTTGTAACTTCTTCTCTGGCTTTTGCACACATTGCTACAAGGTATCTACAGCCATCTTAATGGTTCACCTTTGACTCTACTGTATCCTCCTGTAACATTAATTAGGAATAGCCATATCTGATATGATTTTTGTTCACATAGTAACTTTATTTCTACTTTGTTAAATCGTAAGCTTTCACACTATTTCTTCACCACCATCTCCCCACCTCCTTCACACCTTTATATCTGTCTGCACCAAATGCTCCTTTTAAATGCATAAATACTGGGCCAGTTCCAAACTATATCTCAATATCTCTTCTTTGTTCCAGCCTCCAGCAATAATCTTGTAACTTCTCCTCTGGCTTTTGCACACACTGCTACAAGCATCCAGCAACCATCATGTAACTTCTCCTTTGGCTTTTGCACACACTGCTACAAGGTATCTACAGCCATCTCAATGGTTCACCTTTGACTCTACTGTATCCTCCTGTAACATTAATTATGAATATCCATATGTGATATGATTTTTGTTCACATAGTAACTTTATTTCTACTTTGTTAAATTGTAAGCTTTCACACTGTATTTGTTCACCACCATCTCTCCACCCCTTTCACTACTTCACATCTGTATGCACCAAATGCTCCTTTTAAATGCATAAATATTGGGCCAGTTCCAAACTATATCTCACTATCTCTTCTTTGTTTCAGCCTCCAGTAACCATCTTGTAACTTCTCCTCTGGATTTGGCACACACTGCTACAAGCCTCCAGCAACCATCCTTTAACTGCTCCTCTGGCTTTTGCACACAATACTACAAGGTATCTACAGCCATATCAATAGTTCACCTTTGACTCTACTGTATCCTCCTGTAACATTAATTATGAATATCCATATGTAATATGATTTTTGTTCACATAGTAACTTTATTTCTACTTTGTTAAATTGTAAGCTTTCACACTGTATTTCTTCACCACCATCTCCCCACCCCTTCACACCTTTAATATCTGTCTGCACCAAATGCTCCTTTTAAATGCATAAATACTGGGCCAGTTCCAAACTATATCTCACTATCTCTTCTTTGTTCCAGCCTCCAGCAATAATCTTGTAACTTCTCCTCTGGCATTTGCACACACTGCTACAAGCCTCCAACAAACATCCTTTAACTGCTCCTCCAACAAACATCATTTAACTGCTCCTCTGGCTTTTGCACACACTACTACAAGCCTCCTGCAACCATCTTGTAACTTCTCCTCTGGCTTTTGCACACACTGCTACAAGGTATCTATAGCCAACTCAATGATTCACCTTTGACTCTACTGTATCCTCCTGGAACATTATTATGAATATCCATATGTGATATGATTTTTGTTCACATAGTAACTTTATTTCTACTTTGTTAAATCGTAAGCTTTCACACTATTTCTTCACCACCATCTCACCACCTCCTTCACACCTTTATATATGTCTGCACCAAATTCTCCTTTTACTGCATAAATACTGGGACAGTTCCAAACTATATCTCACTATCTCTTCTTTGTTTCAGCCTCCAGCAATCATCTAGTAACTTCTCCTCTGTATTCTGCACACACTGCTACAAGCCTCCAGCAACCATCTTGTAACTGCTCCTCTGGCTTTTGCACACACTGCTACAAGCCTACAGCAACCATCTTGTAATTTCTTCACTGGCTTTTGCACACACTGCTACAAGGTATCTACAGCCAACTCAATGATTCACCTTTGACTCTACTGTATCCTCCTGTAACATTATTATGAATATCCATATCTGATATGATTTTTGTTCACATAGTAACTTTATTTCTACTTTGTTAAATCGTAAGCTTTCACACTATTTCTTCACCACCATCTCACCACCTCCTTCACACCTTTATATCTGTCTGCACCAAATGCTCCTTTTAAATGCATAAATACTGGGCCAGTTCCAAACTATATCTCACTATCTCTTCTTTGTTCCAGCCTCCAGCAACAATCTTGTAACTTCTCCTCTGGCTTTTGCACACACTGCTACAAGCATCCAGCAACCATCATGTAATTTCTCCTATGGCTTTTGCACACACTGCTACAAGCCTCCAGCAACCATCCTTTAACTGCTCCTCTGGCTTTTGCACACACTGCTACAAGGTATCTACAGCCATCTCAATAATTCACCTTTGACTCTACTGTATCCTCCTTTAACATTAATTATGAATATCCATATCTTATATGATTTTTGTTCACATAGTAACTTTATTTCTATGTTGTTCAATTTTAGGCTTTCACACTGCATTTCTTCACCACCATCTCCCCACACCTTCTCACCTTCATATCTGCCTGCACCAAATGCCCCTTTTAAATGCATAAATACTGGGCCAGTTCCAAACTATATCTCACTATCTCTTCTTTGTTCCAGCCTCCAGCAACCATCTTGTACCTTCTCCTCTGGCTTTTGCACACACTGCTACAAGGTATCTACAGTCATCCCAATGGTTCACCTTTGACTCTACTGTATCATCCTGTAACATTAATTATGAATATCCATATCTGATATGATTTTTGTTCACATAGTAACTTTATTTCTACTTTGTTAAATTGTAAGCTTTCACACTGTATTTCTTCACCACCCTCTCCCCAACCCGCTTCACACCTTCATATCTGTCTGCACCAAATGCTCCTTTTAATGCATAAATATTGGGCCAGTTCCAAACTATATTTCACTATCTCTTTTTTTGCACACACTGCTACTATCCTCCAGCAACCATCTTGTAACTTCTCCTCTGGCTTTTGCACAAACTGCTACAAGGTATCTACAGCCATCTCAATGATTTACCTTTGACTCTACTGTATCCTCCTGTAACATTAATTATGAATATCCATTTCTGATATGATTTTTGTTCACATAGTAACTTTATTTCTACTTTGTTAAATTGTAAGCTTTCACACTGTATTTCTTTACCACTATCTCCCCACCCTGTTCACACCTTCATATCTGTTTTACCAAATGCTCCTTTTAAATGCAAAAATACTGGGCCAGTTCCAAACTATATCTCACTATCTCTTCTCTGTTCCAGCCTCCAGCAACCATTTTGTAACTTCTCCTCTTACTTGTGCACACACTGCTACAAGGTATCTACAGCCATCTCAATGATTCAACTTTGACTCTACTGTATCCTCCTGTGACATTAATTATGAATATCCATATCTGATATGATTTTTGTTAACATAGTAACTTTATTTCTACTTTGTTAAATTGTAAGCTTTCACACTGTACTTCTTCACCACAATCTTCACACCTTCATATCTGTCTGCACCAAATGCTCCTTTTAATTGCATAAATACTGGGCCAGTTCCAAACTATATCTCACTATCTCTACTTTCTTTCAGCCTCCAGCAACCATCTTGTAACTTATCCTCTGGATTTTGCACACACTGCTATAAGCCTCCGGCGACCATCTTGTATCTTCTCCTCTGGCTTTTGCACACACTGCTACAAGCCTCCAGCAACCATCTTGTAACTTCTCCTCTGGCTTTTGCATACACTGCTACAAGGTATCTACAGCCATCTCAATGATTTACCTTTGACTCTACTGTATCCTCCTGTAACATTAATTATGAATATCCATATCTGATATGATTTAAGTTCACATAGTAACTTTATTTCTACTTTGTTAAATTGTAAGCTTTCACACTGTATTTCTTTACCACTATCTCCCCACCCTGTTCACACCTTCATATCTGTTTTACCAAATGCTCCTTTTAAATGCAAAAATACTGGGCCAGTTCCAAACTATATCTCACGATCTCTTCTCTGTTCCAGCCTCCAGCAACAATCTTGTAACTTCTCCTCTGGCTTTTACACACACTGCTACAAGCCTCCAGCAACCATCTTGTAACTTCTCCTCTGGCTTTTGCACACACTGCTACAAGGTATCTACAGCCATCTCAATGATTCACCTTTGACTCTTCTGTATCCTCCTGTAACATTAATTATGAATATCCATATCTGATATGAATTTTGTTCACATAGTAACTTTATTTCTACTTTGTTAAATTGTAAGCTTTCACACTGTATTTCTTCATCACCATCTCCCCACCCCCTTCACACCTTCATATCTGTCTGCACCAAATGCTCATTTTAAATGCATAAATACTGGGCCAGTTCCAAAATATATATCCCTATCTCTTCTTTGTTTCAGCCTCCAGCAACCATCTTGTAACTTATCCTCTGGATTTTGCACACACTTCTACAAGCCTCCAGCAACCTACTTGTAACTTCTCCTCTGGCTTTTGAACACAATGCTACAAGCCTCCAGCAACCATCTTGTAACTTCTCCTCTGGCTTTTGCACACACTGCTACAAGGTATCTACAGTAATCTCAATGATTCACCTTTGCCTCTACTGTATCCTCCTGTAACATTAATTATGAATATCCATATCTGATATGATTTTTGTTCACATAGTAACTTTATTTCTACTTTGTTAAATTGTAAGCTTTCACACTGTATTTCTTCACCACCATCTCCCCACCCCCTTTACATCTCATACCTATCTGCATCAAATGCTTCTTTTAAATGCATAAATACTGGGCCAGTTCCAAACTATATCTCACTATCTCTTCTTTGTTTCAGCCTCCAGCAACAATCTTGTAACTTCTTCTCTGGATTTTGCACACACTGCTACAAGCCTCCAGCAACCATCATGTAACTTCTCCTCTGGCTTTTGCACACACTGCTACAAGCCTCCAGCTGCCATCTTGTAACTTCTCCTCTGGCTTTTGCACACACTACTACAAGGTATCTACAGCCATCTCAATGATTCACCTTTGACTCTACTGTATCCTCCTGTAATATTAATTATGAATATCCATATCTGATATGATTTATGTTCACATAGTAACTTTATTTCTACTTTATTAAATTGTAAGCTTTCACACTGTATTTCTTCACCACCATCTCCCCACCCCCTTCACACCTTCATATCTGTCTGCACCAAATGCTCATTTTATATGCATAAATACTGGGCCAGTTCCAAACTATATCTCACTATCTCTTCTTTGTTCCAGTCTTCAGCAACCATCTTGTAACTTCTTATCTGGATTTTGCACACACTGCTACAAGCCTCCAGCAACCATCTTGTAACTTCTCCTCTGGCTTTTGCACACACTGCTACAAGCCTCCAGCAACCATATTGTAACTTCTCCTCTTGCTTTTGCACACACTGCTACAAGGTATCTACAGCCATATCAATGGCTCACCTTTGACTCTACTGTATCCTCCTGTATTATTAATTATGAATATCCATATCTGATATGATTTTTGTTCATATAGTAACTTTATTTCTACTTTGTTAAATTGTAAGCTTTCACACTGTATTTCTTCAACAACCATCTCCCCACCCTCTTCACACCTTCATAACTGTCTGCACCAAATGCTCCTTTTAAATGCATAAATACTGGGCCACTTCAAAACTATATCTCACTATCTCTTCTTTGTTTCAGCCTCCAGCAAACATCTTGTACCTTCTCATCTGGATTTTGCACACACTGCTACAAGCCTCCAGCAACCATCCTTTAACTGCTCCTCTGGCTTTTGCACACACTGCTACAAGGTATCTACAGCTATCTCGATGATTCACCTTTGACTATACTGTATCCTCCTGTAACATTAATTATGAATATCCATATCTGATAGGATTTTTGTTCACATAGTAACTTTATTTCTACTTTGTTAAGTTCTAAGCTTTCACACTGCATTTCTTCACCACCATTTCCCCACTCCTTCACACCTTTATATATGTCTGCACCAAATGCCCCTTTTAAATGCATAAATACTGGGCCAGTTCCAAGCCATATCTCACTATTTCTTCTTTGTTCCAGCATCCATCTTGTAACTTCTTCTCTGGCTTTTGCACACACTGCTACAAGCCTCCAGCAACCATCTTGTAACTTATCCTCTGGATTTTGCACACACTGCTATAAGCCTCAAGCAACCATCCTTTAACTGCTCCTCTGGCTTTTGCACACACTGCTACAAGCCTCCAGCAACCATCTTGTAACTTCTCCTCTGGCTTTTGCACACACTGCTACAAGGTATCTACAGCCATCTCAATGGTTCACCTTTGACTCTACTGTATCCTCCTGTAACATTAATTATGAATGTCCATATCTGATATGATTTTTGTTCACATAGTAAATGTATTTCTACTTTGATAAATTGTAAGCTTTCACATTGTATATCTTTACTACCATCTCCCCACCCCATTCACACCTTCATATCTGTCTGCATCAAATACTCCTTTTAAATGCATAAATACTGGGCCAGTTCCAAGCCATATCTCACTATTTCTTCTTTGTTCCAGCATCCATCTTGTAACTTCTTCTCTGGCTTTTGCACACACTGCTACAAGCCTCCAGCAACCATCTTGTAACTTATCCTCTGGATTTTGCACACACTGCTATAAGCCTCAAGCAACCATCCTTTAACTGCTCCTCTGGCTTTTGCACACACTGCTACAAGCCTCCAGCAACCATCTTGTAACTTCTCCTCTGGCTTTTGCACACACTGCTACAAGGTATCTACAGCCATCTCAATTGTTCACCTTTGACTCTACTGTATTCTCCTGTAACATTAATTATTAATGTCCATATCTGATATGATTTTTTTTAACATAGTAAATTTATTTCACTTTGATAAAGTGTAAGCTTTCACACTGTATTTCTTCACCACCATCTCCCCACCCCATTCACACCTTCATATCTGTCGGCATCAAATACTCCTTTGAAATGCATAAATACTGGGCTAGTTCCAAACTATATCTCACTATCTCTTCTCTGTTCCAGCCTCCAGCAACCATTTTGTAACTTCTCCTCTGGCTTTTGCACACACTGCTACAAGCCTCCAGCAACCATCTTGTAACTTCTCCCCTGGCTTTTGCACACACTGCTACAAGGTATCTACAGCCATCTCAGTGGTTCACCTTTGACTCTACTGTTTCCTCCTGTAACATTAATTATGAATGTCCATATCTGATATGATTTTTGTTCACATAGTAAATGTATTTCTACTTTGATAAATTGTAAGCTTTCACATTGTATATCTTCACCACCATCTCCCCACCCCATTCACACCTTCATATCTGTCTGCATCAAATACTCCTTTTAAATGCATAAATACTGGGCCAGTTCCAAACTATATCTCACTATTTCTTCTTTGTTCCAGTCTCCAGCAACCATCTTGTAACTTCTTCTCTGGCTATTGCACACACTGCTACAAGCCTCCAGCAACCATCTTGTAACTTATCCTCTGGATTTTGCACACACTGCTATAAGCCTCAAGCAACCATCCTTTAACTGCTCCTCTGGCTTTTTCACACACTGCTACAAGGTATCTACAGCCATCTCAATGGTTCACCTTTGACTCTACTGTATTCTCCTGTAACATTAATTATTAATGTCCATATCTGATATGATTTTTGTTCACATAGTAACTCTATTTCTACTTTGTTAAATTGTAAGCTTTCACACTGTATTTCTTCACCACCCTCTCCCCCACCCCCTTCACACCTTCATATCTGTCTGCACCAAATGCTCCTTTTAATGCATAAATACTGGGCTAGTTCCAAACTATATCTCACTATCTCTTCTTTGTTTCAGCCTCCAGCAACCATCTTGTAACTTCTCCTCTGGTTTTTGCACACACTGCTACAAGACTCCAGCAACCATCTTTTAACTTCTCCTCTGGCTTTTGCACACACTGCTACAAGGTATCTACAGCCATCTTAATGATTCACCTTTGACTCTACTGTATCCTCCATTAACATTAATTATGAATATCCATATCTGATATGATTTTTTTCACACAGTAACATTATTTCTATGTTGTTCAATTTTAGGCTTTCACACTGCATTTCTTCACCACCATCTCCACACACCTTCTCACCTTCATATCTGTCTGCACCAAATGCCCCTTTTAAATGCATAAATACTGGGCAAGTTCCAAACTATATCTCACTATCTCTTCTTTGTTCCAGCCTCCAGCAACCATCTTGTACCTTCTCCTCTGGCTTTTGCACACACTGCTACAAGGTATCTACAGTCATCCCAATGGTTCACCTTTGACTCTACTGTATCCTCCTGTAACATTAATTATGAATATCCATATCTTATATGATTTTTGTTCACATAGTAACTTTATTTCTACTTTGTTAAATTTTAAGCTTTCACACTGCATTTCTTCACCACCATCTCCCCACCCCTTCACACCTTCATATCTGTATGCACCAAATGCCCCTTTTAAAAGCATAAATACTGGGCCGGTTCCAAACTATATCTCACTATCTCTTCTTTGTTCCAGCCTCAAGCAACCATCTTGTACCTTCTCCTCTGGTTTTTGCACAAACTGCTACAAGGTATCTACAGCCATCTCAATTGTTCACCTTTGACTCTACTGTATCCTTCTGTAACATTAATTATGAATATCCATTTCTGATATGATTTTTGTTCACATAGTAACTTTATTTCTACTTTGTTAAATTGTAAGCTTTCACACTGTATTTCTTCAATACCATCTCCCCCACCCCCTTCACACCTTCATATCTGTCTGCACCAAATGCTCCTTTTAATGCATAAATACTGGGCCAGTTCCAAACTATATTTCACTATCTCTTTTTTTGCACACACTGCTACTATCCTCCAGCAACCATCTTGTAACTTCTCCTCTGGCTTTTGCACACACTGCTACAAGGTATCTACAGCCATCTCAATGATTTACCTTTGACTCTACTGTATCCTCCTGTAACATTAATTATGAATATCCATTTCTGATATGATTTTTGTTCACATAGTAAATGTATTTCTACTTTGTTAAATTGTAAGCTTTCACACTGTATTTCTTTACCACCATCTCCCCACCCTGTTCACACCTTCATATCTGTTTTACCAAATGCTCCTTTTAAATGCAAAAATACTGGGCCAGTTCCAAACTATATCTCACTATCTCTTCTCTGTTCCAGCCTCCAGCAACCATTTTGTAACTTCTCCTCTGGCTTTTACACACACTGCTACAAGCCTCCAGCAACCATCTTGTAACTTCTCCTCTGGCTTTTGCACACACTGCTACAAGGTATCTACAGCCATCTCAATGATTCACCTTTGACTCTACTATATCCTCCTGTAACATTTATTATGAATATCCATATCTGATATAATTTTTGTTCACATAGTAACTTTATTTCTACTTTGTTAAATTGTAAGCTTTCACACTGTACTTCTTCACCACAATCTTCACACCTTCATATCTGTCTGCACCAAATGCTCCTTTTAAATGCATAAATACTGTGCCAGTTCCAAACTAAATCTCACTATCTCTTCTTTCTTTCAGCCTCCAGCAACCATCTTGTAACTTATCCTCTGGATTTTGCACACACTGCTACAAGCCTCCAGCAACCATCTTGTAACTTCTCCTCTGGTTTTTGCACACACTGCTACAAGACTCCAGCAACCATCTTTTAACTTCTCCTCTGGCTTTTGCACACACTGCTACAAGGTATCTACAGCCATCTTAATGATTCACCTTTGACTCTACTGTATCCTCCATTAACATTAATTATGAATATCCATATCTGATATGATTTTTTTCACACAGTAACATTATTTCTATGTTGTTCAATTTTAGGCTTTCACACTGCATTTCTTCACCACCATCTCCACACACCTTCTCACCTTCATATCTGTCTGCACCAAATGCCCCTTTTAAATGCATAAATACTGGGCAAGTTCCAAACTATATCTCACTATCTCTTCTTTGTTCCAGCCTCCAGCAACCATCTTGTACCTTCTCCTCTGGCTTTTGCACACACTGCTACAAGGTATCTACAGTCATCCCAATGGTTCACCTTTGACTCTACTGTATCCTCCTGTAACATTAATTATGAATATCCATATCTTATATGATTTTTGTTCACATAGTAACTTTATTTCTACTTTGTTAAATTTTAAGCTTTCACACTGCATTTCTTCACCACCATCTCCCCACCCCTTCACACCTTCATATCTGTATGCACCAAATGCCCCTTTTAAAAGCATAAATACTGGGCCGGTTCCAAACTATATCTCACTATCTCTTCTTTGTTCCAGCCTCAAGCAACCATCTTGTACCTTCTCCTCTGGTTTTTGCACAAACTGCTACAAGGTATCTACAGCCATCTCAATTGTTCACCTTTGACTCTACTGTATCCTTCTGTAACATTAATTATGAATATCCATATCTGATATGATTTTTGTTCACATAGTAACTTTATTTCTACTATGTTAAATTGTAAGCTTTCACACTGTATTTCTTCACCACCATCTCCCCCACCCCCTTCACACCTTCATATCTGTCTGCACCAAATGCTCCTTTTAATGCATAAATACTGGGCCAGTTCCAAACTATATCTCACTATCTCTTCTTTATTCCAGCCTCCAGCAACCATCTTGTATCTTCTCCTCTGCCTTTTGCACACACTGCTACAAGGTATCTACAGCCATCTCAATGATTTACCTTTGACTCTACTGTATCCTCCTGTAACATTAATTATGAATATCCATTTCTGATATGATTTTTGTTCACATAGTAAATGTATTTCTACTTTGTTAAATTGTAAGCTTTCACACTGTATTTCTTTACCACCATCTCCCCACCCTGTTCACACCTTCATATCTGTTTTACCAAATGCTCCTTTTAAATGCAAAAATACTGGGCCAGTTCCAAACTATATCTCACTATCTCTTCTCTGTTCCAGCCTCCAGCAACCATTTTGTAACTTCTCCTCTGGCTTTTGCACACACTGCTACAAGCCTCCAGCAACCATCTTGTAACTTCTCCTCTGGCTTTTGCACACACTGCTACAAGGTATCTACAGCCATCTCAATGATTCACCTCTGACTCTACTATATCCTCCTGTAACATTTATTATGAATATCCATATCTGATATAATTTTTGTTCACATAGTAACTTTATTTCTACTTTGTTAAATTGTAAGCTTTCACACTGTACTTCTTCACCACAATCTTCACACCTTCATATCTGTCTGCACCAAATGCTCCTTTTAAATGCATAAATACTGTGCCAGTTCCAAACTAAATCTCACTATCTCTTCTTTCTTTCAGCCTCCAGCAACCATCTTGTAACTTATCCTCTGGATTTTGCACACACTGCTATAAGCCTCCGGCGACCATCTTGTATCTTCTCCTCTGGCTTTTGCACACACTGCTACAAGCCTCCAGCAACCATCTTGTAACTTCTCCTCTGGCTTTTGCACACACTGCTACAAGGTATCTACAGCCATCTCAATGGTTCACCTTTGACTCTACTGTATCCTCCTGTAACATTAATTATGAATATCCATATCTGATATGATTTTTGTTCACATAGTAACTTTATTTCTACTTTGTTAAATTGTAAGTTTTCACACTGTATTTCTTTACCACTATCTCACCACCCCATTCACACCTTCATATCTGTCGGCATCAAATACTCCTTTGAAATGCATAAATACTGGGCCAGTTCCAAACTATATCTCACTATCTCTTCTCTGTTCCAGCCTCCAGCAACAATCTTGTAACTTCTTCTCTGGATTTTGCACACACTGCTACAAGCCTCTAGCAACCATCTTGTAACTTCTCCTCTGGCTTTTGCACACACTGCTACAAGCCTCCAGCAACCATCTTCTAACTTCTCCTCTGGCTTTTGCACACACTGCTACAAGGTATCTACAGCCATCTCAATGGTTCACCTTTGACTCTACAGTATCCTCCTGTAACATTAATTATGAATGTCCATATCTGATATGATTTTTGTTCACATAGTAAATGTATTTCTACTTTATTAAATTGTAAGCTTTCACACTGTATTTCTTCACCACCATCTCCCCACCCCCTTCACACCTTCATATCTGTCTGCACCAAATGCTCCTTTTAAATGCATAAATACTGTGCCAGTTCCAAACTATATCTCACTATCTCTTCTTTGTTTCAGCCTCCAGCAACAATCTTGTAACTTCTTCTCTGGATTTTGCACACACTGCTACAAGCCTCCAGCAACCATCTTGTAACTTCTCCTCTGGATTTTGCACACACTGCTACAAGCCTCCAGCAATCATCTTGTAACTTCTCCTCTGGCTTTTGCACACACTGCTACAAGGTATCTACAGCCATCTCAATTGTTCACCTTTGACTCTACTGTATCATCCTGTAACATTAATTATGAATATCCATATCTGATATGATTTTTGTTCACATAGTAACTTTATTTCTACTTTATTAAATTGTAAGCTTTCACACTGTATTTCTTCACCACCACCTCCCATCCCCCTTCACACCTTCATATCTGTCTGCACCAAATGCTCCTTTTAAATGCATAAATACTGGGCCAGTTCCAAACTATATCTCACTATCTCTTCTTTGTTCCAGTCTCCAGCAACCATCTTGTAACTTCTTCTCTGGATTTTGCACACACTGCTACAAGCCTCCAGCAACCATCTTGTAACTTCTCCTCTGGCTTTTGCACACACTGCTACAAGGTATCTACAGCCATATCAATGGCTCACCTTTGACTCGACTGTATCCTCCTGTAATATTAATTATGAATATCCATATCTGATATGATTTTTGTTCATATAGTAACTTTATTTCTACTTTGTTAAAGTGTAAGCTTTCACACTACATTTCTTCATCACCATCTCCCCACCCCCTTCACACCTTCATATCTGTCTGCACCAAATGCTCCTTTTAAATGCATAAATACTGGGCCAGTTCCAAGCCATATCTCTCTATTTCTTCTTTGTTCCAGCATCCATCTTGTAACTTCTTCTCTGGCTTTTGCACACACTGCTACAAGCCTCCAGCAACCATCTTGTAACTTATCCTCTGGATTTTGCACACACTGCTATAAGCCTCAAGCAACCATCCTTTAACTGCTCCTCTGGCTTTTGCACACACTGCTACAAGGTATCTACAGCCATCTCAATGGTTCACCTTTGACTCTACTGTATTCTCCTGTAACATTAATTATTAATGTCCATATCTGATATGATTTTTGTTCACATAGTAAATTTATTTCACTTTGATAAAGTGTAAGCTTTCACACTGTATTTCTTCACCACCATCTCCCCATCCCATTCACACCTTCATATCTGTCGGCATCAAATACTCCTTTTAAATGCATAAATACTGGGCCAGTTCCAAACTATATCTCACTATCTCTTCTCTGTTCCAGCCTCCAGCAACCATTTTGTAACTTCTCCTCTGGCTTTTGCACACACTGCTACAAGCCTCCATCAACCATCTTGTAACTTCTCCTCTGGCTTTTGCACACACTGCTACAAGGTATCTACAGCCATCTCAATGGTTCACCTTTGACTCTACTGTATCCTCCTGTAACATTAATTATGAATGTCCATATCTGATATGATTTTTGTTCACATAGTAAATGTATTTCTACTTTGATAAATTGTAAGCTTTCACATTGTATATCTTTACTACCATCTCCCCACCCCATTCACACCTTCATATCTGTCTGCATCAAATACTCCTTTTAAATGCATAAATACTAGGCCAGTTCCAAACTATATCTCACTATCTCTTCTTTGTTCCAGTCTCCAGCAACCATCTTGTAACTTCTCCTCTGGCTTTTGCACACACTGCTACAAGCCTCCAGCAACCATCTTGTAACTTCTCCTCTGGCTTTTGCACACACTGCTACAATGTATCTACAGCCATCTCAATTGTTCACCTTTGACTCTACTGTATCATCCTGTAACATTAATTATGAATATCCATATCTGATATGATTTTTGTTCACATAGTAACTTTATTTCTACTTTATTAAATTGTAAGCTTTCACACTGTATTTCTTCACCACCATCTCCCCACCCCCTTCACAACTTCATATCTGTCTGCACCAAATGCTCCTTTTAAATGCATAAATACTGGGCCAGTTCCAAACTATATCTCACTATCTCTTCTTTGTTTCAGCCTCCAGCAACAATCTTGTAACTTCTTCTCTGGATTTTGCACACACTGCTACAAGCCTCCAGCAACCATCTTCTAACTTCTCCTCTGGCTTTTGCACACACTGCTACAAGCCTCCAGCAACCATATTGTAACTTCTCCTCTGGCTTTTGCACACACTGCTACAAGGTATCTACAGCCATCTCAATGGTTCACCTTTGACTCTACTGTATCCTCCTCTAATATTAATTATGAATATCCATATCTGATATGATTTATGTTCACATAGTAACTTTATTTCTACATTATTAAATTGTAAGCTTTCACACTGTGATTCATCAACACCATCTCCCCACCCCTTCACACCTTCATATCTGTCTGCACCAAATGCTTCTTTTAAATGCATAAATACTGGGCCAGTTCCAAACTATATCTCACTATCTCTTCTTTGTTCCAGCCTCCAGCAACCATCTTGTAACTTCTCCTCTGGTTTTTGCCCACACTGCTACAAGCCTCCAGCAACCATCTTGTAACTTCTCCTCTGGCTTTTGCACACACTGCTACAAGCATCCAGCAGCCATCTTGTAACTTCTCCTCTGGCTTTTGCACACACTGCTACAAGCATCCAGCAAACCGTCTTATTACTTCTCCTCTGGTTTTTGCACACACTACTACAAGGTATCTACAGCCATCTCAATGGTTCACCTTTGACTCTACTGTATCCTCCTGTAACATTAATTATGAATATCCATATCTGATATGATTTTTGTTCACATAGTAACTTTATTTCTACTTTATTAAATTGTAAGCTTTCACACTTTATTTCTTCCCCACCATCTCCCCACCCCCAACACACCTTCAAATCTGTCTGCACCAAATGCTCCTTTTAAATGCATAAATACTGGGCCACTTCCAAACTATATCTCACTATCTCTTCTTTGTTCCAGTCTCCAGCAACCATCTTGTAACTTCTTCTCTGGATTTTGCACACACTGCTACAAGCCTCCAGCAACCATCTTGTAACTTCTCCTCTGGCTTTTGCACACACTGCTACAAGGTATCTACAGCCATCTCAATTGTTCACCTTTGACTCTACTGTATCATCCTGTAACATTAATTATGAATATCCATATCTGATATGATTTTTGTTCACATAGTAACTTTATTTCTACTTTATTAAATTGTAAGCTTTCACACTGTATTTCTTCACCACCATCTCCCCACCCCCTTCACACCTTCATATCTGTCTGCACCAAATGCTCCTTTTAAATGCATAAATACTGGGCCAGTTCCAAACTATATCTCACTATCTCTTCTTTGTTCCAGTCTCCAGCAACCATCTTGTAACTTCTCCTCTGGCTTTTGCACACACTGCTACAAGGTATCTACAGCCATCTCAATTGTTCACCTTTGACTCTACTGTATCATCCTGTAACATTAATTATGAATATCCATATCTGATATGATTTTTGTTCACATAGTAACTTTATTTCTACTTTATTAAATTGTAAGCTTTCACACTGTATTTCTTCACCACCATCTCCCCACCCCCTTCACACCTTCATATCTGTCTGCACCAAATGCTCCTTTTAAATGCATAAATACTGGGCCAGTTCCAAACTATATCTCACTATCTCTTCTTTGTTTCAGCCTCCAGCAACAATCTTGTAACTTCTCATCTGGATTTTGCACACACTGCTACAAGCCTCCAGCAACCATCCTTTAACTGCTCCTCTGGCTTTTGCACACACTACTACAAGCCTCCAGCAGCCATCTTGTAACTTCTCCTCTGGCTTTTGCACACACTACTACAAGGTATCTACAGCCATCTCAATGATTCACCTTTGACTCTACTGTATCCTCCTGTAATATTAATTATGAATATCCATATCTGATATGATTTTTGTTCATATAGTAACTTTATTTCTACTTTGTTAAATTGTAAGCTTTCACACTGTATTTCTTCATCACCATCTCCCCACCCCTTCACACCTTCATATCTGTCTGCACCAAATTCACCTTTTAATGCATAAATACTGGGCCAGTTCCAAACTATATCTCACTATCTCTTCTTTGTTCCAGTCTCCAGCAACCATCTTGTAACTTCTTCTCTGGATTTTGCACACACTGCTACAAGCCTCCAGCAACCATCTTGTAACTTCTCCTCTGGCTTTTGCACACACTGCTACAAGCCTCCAGCAACCATATTGTATCTTCTCCTCTGGCTTTTGCACACACTGCTACAAGGTATCTACAGCCATATCAATGGTTCACCTTTGACTCTACTGTATCCTCCTGTAATATTAATTATGAATATCCATATCTGATATGATTTTTGTTCATATAGTAACTTTATTTCTACTTTGTTAAATTGTAAGCTTTCACACTGTATTTCTTCATCACCATCTCCCCACCCCCTTCACACCTTCATATCTGTCTGCACCAAATTCACCTTTTAATGCATAAATACTGGGCCAGTTCCAAACTATATCTCACTATCTCTTCTTTGTTCCAGTCCCCAGCAACCATCTTGTAACTTCTTCTCTGGATTTTGCACACACTGCTACAAGCCTCCAGCAACCATCTTGTAACTTCTCCTCTGGCTTTTGCACACACTGCTACAAGCCTCCAGCAACCATCTTGTAACTTCTCCTCTGGCTTTTGCACACACTGCTACAAGGTATCTACAGCCATCTCAATGGTTCACCTTTGACTCTACTGTATCCTCCTATAACATTAATTATGAATATCCATATCTGATATGATTTAAGTTCACATAGTAACTTTATTTCTACTTTAACAATTTAACAGCTTTCACACTGTATTTCTTCACCACCATCTCCCCACCCCTTTCACTCCTTCCCATCTTTCTGCACAAAATGCTCCTTTTAATGCATAAATACTGGGCCAGTTCCAAACTATATCTCACTATCTCTTCTTTGTTTCAGCCTACAGCAACCATCTTGTAACTGCTCCTCTGGCTTTTGCACACACTGCTACACGTCTCTAGCAACCATCCTTTAACTGCTCCTCTGGCTTTTGCACACACGGTAACAAGCCTCCAGCAACCATCTTGTAACTTCTCCTCTGGCTTTTGCACACACTGCTACAAGCCTCCAGCAACCATCTTGTAACTTCTCCTCTGAAATTTTGCACACACTGCTACAAGCCTCCAGCAACCATCTTGTAACTTCTCCTCTGGCTTTTGCACACACTGCTACAAGCCTCCAGCAACCATCTTTAACTTCTCCTCTGGTTTTTGCACACACTGCTACAAGGTATCTACAGCCATCTCAATGGTTCACCTTTGACCCTACTGTATCCTCCTGTAACAATAATTATTAATATCCATATCTGATATGATTTTTGTTCACATAGTAACTTTATTTCTACTTTATTAAATTGTAAGCTTTCACACTGTATTTCTTCCCCACCATCTCCCCACCCCCAACACACCTTCAAATCTGTCTGCACCAAATGCTCCTTTTAAATGCATAAATACTGGGCCACTTCCAAACTATATCTCACTATCTCTTCTTTGTTCTAGTCTCCAGCAACCATCTTGTAACTTCTTCTCTGGATTTTGCACACACTGCTACAAGCCTCCAGCAACCATCTTGTAACTTCTCCTCTGGCTTTTGCACACACTGCTACAAGGTATCTACAGCCATCTCAATTGTTCACCTTTGACTCTACTGTATCCTCCTGTAACATTAATTATGAATATCCATATCTGATATGATTTTTGTTCACATAGTAACTTTATTTCTACTTTATTAAATTGTAAGCTTTCAGACTGTATTTCTTCACCACCATCTCCCCACCCCCTTCACACCTTCATATCTGTCTTCACCAAATGCTCCTTTTAAATGCATAAATACTCTGCCAGTTCCAAACTATATCTCACTATCTCTTCTTTGTTTCAGCCTCCAGCAACAATCTTGTAACTTCTTCTCTGGATTTTGCACACACTGCTACAAGCCTCCAGCAACCATCTTGTAACTTCTCCTCTGGCTTTTGCACACACTGCTACAAGCCTCCAGCAATCATATTGTAACTTCTCCTCTGGTTTTTGCACACACTGCTACAAGGTATCTACAGCCATATGAATGGTTCACCTTTGACTTTACAGTATCCTCCTGTAATATTAATTATGAATATCCATATCTGATATGATTTATGTTCACATAGTAACTTTATTTCTACTTTATTAAATTGTAAGCTTTCACACTGTGATTCATCAACACCATCTCCCCACCCCTTCACACCTTCATATCTGTCTCCACCAAATGCTCCTTTTAAATGCATAAATACTGGGCCAGTTCCAAACTATATCTCACTATCTCTTCTTTGTTCCAGTCTCCAGCAACCATCTTGTAACTTCTTCTCTGGATTTTGCACACACTGCTACAAGCCTCCAGCAACCATCTTGTAACTTCTCCTCTGGCTTTTGCACACACTGCTACAAGGTATCTACAGCCATCTCAATTGTTCACCTTTGACTCTACTGTATCATCCTGTAACATTAATTATGAATATCCATATCTGATATGATTTTTGTTCACATAGTAACTTTATTTCTACTTTATTAAATTGTAAGCTTTCACACTGTATTTCTTCACCACCACCTCCCATCCCCCTTCACACCTTCATATCTGTCTGCACCAAATGCTCCTTTTAAATGCATAAATACTGGGCCAGTTCCAAACTATATCTCACTATCTCTTCTTTGTTCCAGTCTCCAGCAACCATCTTGTAACTTCTTCTCTGGATTTTGCACACACTGCTACAAGCCTCCAGCAACCATCTTGTAACTTCTCCTCTGGCTTTTGCACACACTGCTACAAGGTATCTACAGCCATATCAATGGCTCACCTTTGACTCGACTGTATCCTCCTGTAATATTAATTATGAATATCCATATCTGATATGATTTTTGTTCATATAGTAACTTTATTTCTACTTTGTTAAAGTGTAAGCTTTCACACTACATTTCTTCATCACCATCTCCCCACCCCCTTCACACCTTCATATCTGTCTGCACCAAATGCTCCTTTTAAATGCATAAATACTGGGCCAGTTCCAAGCCATATCTCTCTATTTCTTCTTTGTTCCAGCATCCATCTTGTAACTTCTTCTCTTGCTTTTGCACACACTGCTACAAGCCTCCAGCAACCATCTTGTAACTTATCCTCTGGATTTTGCACACACTGCTATAAGCCTCAAGCAACCATCCTTTAACTGCTCCTCTGGCTTTTGCACACACTGCTACAAGGTATCTACAGCCATCTCAATGGTTCACCTTTGACTCTACTGTATTCTCCTGTAACATTAATTATTAATGTCCATATGTGATATGATTTTTGTTCACATAGTAAATTTATTTCACTTTGATAAAGTGTAAGCTTTCACACTGTATTTCTTCACCACCATCTCCCCATCCCATTCACACCTTCATATCTGTCGGCATCAAATACTCCTTTTAAATGCATAAATACTGGGCCAGTTCCAAACTATATCTCACTATCTCTTCTCTGTTCCAGCCTCCAGCAACCATTTTGTAACTTCTCCTCTGGCTTTTGCACACACTGCTACAAGCCTCCATCAACCATCTTGTAACTTCTCCTCTGGCTTTTGCACACACTGCTACAAGGTATCTACAGCCATCTCAATGGTTCACCTTTGACTCTACTGTATCCTCCTGTAACATTAATTATGAATGTCCATATCTGATATGATTTTTGTTCACATAGTAAATGTATTTCTACTTTGATAAATTGTAAGCTTTCACATTGTATATCTTTACTACCATCTCCCCACCCCATTCACACCTTCATATCTGTCTGCATCAAATACTCCTTTTAAATGCATAAATACTGGGCCAGTTCCAAACTATATCTCACTATCTCTTCTTTGTTCCAGTCTCCAGCAACCATCTTGTAACTTCTCCTCTGGCTTTTGCACACACTGCTACAAGCCTCCAGCAACCATCTTGTAACTTCTCCTCTGGCTTTTGCACACACTGCTACAATGTATCTACAGCCATCTCAATTGTTCACCTTTGACTCTACTGTATCATCCTGTAACATTAATTATGAATATCCATATCTGATATGATTTTTGTTCACATAGTAACTTTATTTCTCCTTTATTAAATTGTAAGCTTTCACACTGTATTTCTTCACCACCATCTCCCCACCCCCTTCACAACTTCATATCTGTCTGCACCAAATGCTCCTTTTAAATGCATAAATACTGGGCCAGTTCCAAACTATATCTCACTATCTCTTCTTTGTTTCAGCCTCCAGCAACAATCTTGTAACTTCTTCTCTGGATTTTGCACACACTGCTACAAACCTCCAGCAACCATCTTCTAACTTCTCCTCTGGCTTTTGCACACACTGCTACAAGCCTCCAGCAACCATATTGTAACTTCTCCTCTGGCTTTTGCACACACTGCTACAAGGTATCTACAGCCATCTCAATGGTTCACCTTTGACTCTACTGTATCCTCCTGTAATATTAATTATGAATATCCATATCTGATATGATTTATGTTCACATAGTAACTTTATTTCTACATTATTAAATTGTAAGCTTTCACACTGTGATTCATCAACACCATCTCCCCACCCCTTCACACCTTCATATCTGTCTGCACCAAATGCTTATTTTAAATGCATAAATACTGGGCCAGTTCCAAACTATATCTCACTATCTCTTTTTTGTTCCAGCCTCCAGCAACCATCTTGTAACTTCTCCTCTGGCTTTTGCCCACACTGCTACAAGCCTCCAGCAACCATCTTGTAACTTCTCCTCTGGCTTTTGCACACACTGCTACAAGCATCCAGCAGCCATCTTGTAACTTCTCCTCTGGCTTTTGCACACACTGCTACAAGCATCCAGCAACCGTCTTATTACTTCTCCTCTGGTTTTTGCACACACTACTACAAGGTATCTACAGCCATCTCAATGGTTCACCTTTGACTCTACTGTATCCTCCTGTAACATTAATTATGAATATCCATATCTGATATGATTTTTGTTCACATAGTAACTTTATTTCTACTTTATTAAATTGTAAGCTTTCACACTTTATTTCTTCCCCACCATCTCCCCACCCCCAACACACCTTCAAATCTGTCTGCACCAAATGCTCCTTTTAAATGCATAAATACTGGGCCACTTCCAAACTATATCTCACTATCTCTTCTTTGTTCCAGTCTCCAGCAACCATCTTGTAACTTCTTCTCTGGATTTTGCACACACTGCTACAAGCCTCCAGCAACCATCTTGTAACTTCTCCTCTGGCTTTTGCACACACTGCTACAAGGTATCTACAGCCATCTCAATTGTTCACCTTTGACTCTACTGTATCATCCTGTAACATTAATTATGAATATCCATATCTGATATGATTTTTGTTCACATAGTAACTTTATTTCTACTTTATTAAATTGTAAGCTTTCACACTGTATTTCTTCACCACCATCTCCCCACCCCCTTCACACCTTCATATCTGTCTGCACCAAATGCTCCTTTTAAATGCATAAATACTGGGCCAGTTCCAAACTATATCTCACTATCTCTTCTTTGTTCCAGTCTCCAGCAACCATCTTGTAACTTCTCCTCTGGCTTTTGCACACACTGCTACAAGGTATCTACAGCCATCTCAATTGTTCACCTTTGACTCTACTGTATCATCCTGTAACATTAATTATGAATATCCATATCTGATATGATTTTTGTTCTCATAGTAACTTTATTTCTACTTTATTAAATTGTAAGCTTTCACACTGTATTTCTTCACCACCATCTCCCCACCCCCTTCACACCTTCATATCTGTCTGCACCAAATGCTCCTTTTAAATGCATAAATACTGGGCCAGTTCCAAACTATATCTCACTATCTCTTCTTTGTTTCAGCCTCCAGCAACAATCTTGTAACTTCTCATCTGGATTTTGCACACACTGCTACAAGCCTCCAGCAACCATCCTTTAACTGCTCCTCTGGCTTTTGCACACACTACTACAAGCCTCCAGCAGCCATCTTGTAACTTCTCCTCTGGCTTTTGCACACACTACTACAAGGTATCTACAGCCATCTCAATGATTCACCTTTGACTCTACTGTATCCTCCTGTAATATTAATTATGAATATCCATATCTGATATGATTTTTGTTCATATAGTAACTTTATTTCTACTTTGTTAAATTGTAAGCTTTCACACTGTATTTCTTCATCACCATCTCCCCACCCCTTCACACCTTCATATCTGTCTGCACCAAATTCACCTTTTAATGCATAAATACTGGGCCAGTTCCAAACTATATCTCACTATCTCTTCTTTGTTCCAGTCTCCAGCAACCATCTTGTAACTTCTTCTCTGGATTTTGCACACACTGCTACAAGCCTCCAGCAACCATCTTGTAACTTCTCCTCTGGCTTTTGCACACACTGCTACAAGGTATCTACAGCCATCTCAATTGTTCACCTTTGACTCTACTGTATCATCCTGTAACATTAATTATGAATATCCATATCTGATATGATTTTTGTTCACATAGTAACTTTATTTCTACTTTATTAAATTGTAAGCTTTCAGACTGTATTTCTTCACCACCATCTCCCCACCCCCTTCACACCTTCATATCTGTCTTCACCAAATGCTCCTTTTAAATGCATAAATACTGGGCCAGTTCCAAACTATATCTCACTATCTCTTCTTTGTTCCAGTCTCCAGCAACCATCTTGTAACTTCTTCTCTGGATTTTGCACACACTGATACAAGCCTCCAGCAACCATCTTGTAACTTCTCCTCTGGCTTTTGCACACACTGCTACAAGCCTCCAGCAACCATATTGTAACTTCTCCTCTGGCTTTTGCACACACTGCTATAAGGTATCTACAACCATATCAATGGCTCACCTTTGACTCTACTGTATCCTCCTGTAATATTAATTATGAATATCCATATCTGATATGATTTTTGTTCACATAGTAAATTTATTTCTACTTTGATAAATTGTAAGCTTTCACACTACATTTCTTCATCACCATCTCCCCACCCCCTTCACACCTTCATATCTGTCTGCACCAAATGCTACTTTTAAATGCATAAATACTGGGACAGTTCCAAACGATATCTCACTATCTCTTCTTTATTCCAGCCTCCAGCAACCATCCTTTAACTGCTCTTCTGGCTTTTGCACACACTGCTACAAGCCTCCAACAACCATCTTGTAACTTCTCCTCTGGCTTTTGCACACACTGCTACAAGGTCTCTAAAGCCATCTCAATGGTTCACCTTTGACTCTACTGTATCCTCCTGTAACATTAATTATGAATGTCCATATCTGATATGATTTTTGTTCACATAGTAAATTTATTTCTACTTTGATAAATTGTAAGCTTTCACACTACATTTCTTCATCACCATCTCCCCACCCCCTTCACACCTTCATATCTGTCTGCACCAAATGCTACTTTTAAATGCATAAATACTGGGACAGTTCCAAACGATATCTCACTATCTCTTCTTTATTCCAGCCTCCAGCAACCATCCTTTAACTTCTCCTCTGACTTTTGCACACACTGCTACAAGCCTTCAGCAACCATCTTGTACCTTCTCCTCTGGCTTTTGCACACACTGCTACAAGGTATCTACAGCCATCTCAATGGTTCACCCTTGACTCTACTGTATCATCCTGTAACATTAATTATGAATATCCATATCTGATATGATTTTTGTTCACATAGTAACTTTATTTCTACTTTATTAAATTGTAAGCTTTCACACTGTATTTCTTCACCACCATCTCCCCACCCCCTTCACACCTTCATAACTGTCTGCACCAAATGCTCCTTTTAAATGCATAAATACTGGGCCACTTCAAAACTATATCTCACTATCTCTTTTTGTTTCAGCCTCCAGCAAACATCTTGTAACTTCTCATCTGGATTTTGCACACACTGCTACAAGCCTCCAGCAACCATCCTTTAACTGCTCCTCTGGCTTTTGCACACACTGCTACAAGGTATCTACAGCTATCTCGATGATTCACCTTTGACTATACTGTATCCTCCTGTAACATGAATTATGAATATCCATATCTGATATGATTTTTGTTCACATAGTAACTTTATTTCTACCTTGTTAAATTCTAAGCTTTCACACTGCATTTCTTCACCACCATCTCCCCACTCCTTCACACCTTTATATCTGTCTGCACCAAATGCCCCTTTTAAATGCATAAATACTGGGCCAGTTCCAAGCCATATCTCACTATCTCTTCTTTGTTCCAGTCTCCAGCAACCATCTTGTAACTTCTTCTCTGGATTTTGCACACACTGCTACAAGCCTCCAGCAACCATCTTGTAACTTATCCTCTGGATTTTGCACACACTGCTATTAGCCTCAAGCAACCATCCTTTAACTGCTCCTCTGGCTTTTGCACACACTGCTACAAGCCTCCAGCAACCATCTTGTAACTTCTCCTCTGGCTTTTGCACACACTGCTACAAGGTATCTACAGCCATCTCAGTGGTTCACCTTTGACTCTACTGTATCCTCCTGTAACATTAATTATGAATGTCCATATCTGATATGATTTTTGTTCACATAGTAAATGTATGTCTACTTTGATAAATTGTAAGCTTTCACACTGTATTTCTTCACCACCATCTCCCCACCCTCTTCACACCTTCATATCTGTCTGCACCAAATGCTCCTTTTAAATGCATAAATACTGGGCCATTTCCAAACTATATCTCACTATCTCTTCTTTGTTCCAGCCTCCAGCAACCATCTTGTAACTTCTCATCTGGCTTTTGCACACACTGCTACAAGCCTCCAGCAACCATCTTGTAACTTCTCATCTGGATTTTGCACACACTGCTACAAGCCTCCAGCAACCATCTTGTAACGTCTCCTCTGGCTTTTGCACACCCTGCTACAAGGTATCTACAGCCATCTCAATGATTCACCTTTGACTCTACTGTATCCTCCTGTAATATTAATTATGAATATCCATATTTGATATGATTTTTGTTCACATAGTAACTTAAACACCTGACTTAAACCTGCTAACACAGCATCACCTGCTTCAAATTAATCAACTAATTTAATACAAACAAAAACAAATTATATATATATATATATATATATATATATATATATATATACAGTATATATATATATATATATATATATATATATATTACACACAAACCAGCTACTCTCCCATATCAGTCACTAACAATTTTTACTTTTACTTCTTCACCTTTATCTCATCTACTCCCTACACATACACACTGTGTTGAAATGCTCTCTCACTTTTTTCTCCTCCTCTTCTACTGCCTCTCTCTCAGACTTTCATTTGCAGCCTATCCATATCACACCCCCAATACTATAACCATATCAGTTTCCTTGCTTTCCTCTCCTCTTCTCTGCTCCCACGAGCTACTCTCCCTCCTCCAATCACAATCTTATCCCCTCCCCAAAACTCATAAGCAGAAACATCACTGTAAGTCCCACTCCCATATTCTCTCACTTTCACTCCTCCTTCTCCTAGCTTCTCAAAACATATCCCCTAACCCAGGTCCCTCCCTCATTTCTACCTGCTTTCAGCCACGCTCTACTCCAAAGGCAGAAAACATCAGAAAAACACAGAATTTGATATCCATCACTTGTCACAAACCCTCCACTCTACCTTTCTCCTGCACTCACAATAACCCACAGAAACCTGCTAGAACTCGGCCCTACACAACTCTCCACTGTTCTCCAACCTCTTCTCAGCACTATCACCAACCTCAACTGCCCTGACACTGCCACCTCACACTACAACTCCACTCTCTCTTCCAGCCTTGACACCCTTGCCCCATAACTACACGCAGATGCCCTCAATCTCATCCACAACCATTGCACACTGCACACACACGTTACATTCAGGGGTGCTCCCGTACTTCTGAACGACTATGGAGGAAATCATGCACCGCAGCAGATTTCCTTCACTACAAGTTTATGCTACGTTCCTACTCCTCTGCCCTCAACCTGGCCAAACATCATTACTTCACATCACTAATATCAACTCTGTCCTCTAACCCAAAACGTCTTTTTTTCCATTTTCAATACTCTCCTCCGCCCACCACCTCACCCCATCATTTCCTGTCTCACGGCTGAAGACTTTGCCAAACATTTTACAAATAAAATCCAATCTATCCACAATGAACGCTCCTCTCATCGTGGCTCACACACTCCACCCTCTTAACTAACCAACAACACCCAATCTACTTCCCTCCCCATTCCCACAGCCACTTTGAACTACTTTACCCCTGCAACAGAGGATGAAGTCTCCATCCTAATATCATTCTCACCACCTGTCCTTCAGATCCTATTCCATCTCAGCTCATCCCTCCCCTCTCTACAACACTAATACCAGCTCTCACACACATCTTTAACCTTTCCCTAAACACTGGCATGTTTCCATCATCTCTAAAACATGCCATAATTGCACCCACTCTCAAGAAACCCTCATCCGATTCTAACGTTGCATCTAACTATCTCCCTATCTCTTTACTTCCCCTGGCTTCCAAACTGCTGTAGCGGTTTGTCTATAACTGCCTTACCAGTTTCATCTCCTCTAACTCTCTTCTGGACACTTTCCAATCTGGCTTTCGGCCCCAACACTCCACTGAGACAGCCCTCATAAAAGTCACCAATGACCTGCTCACCGCCAAGTCTAAAGACCACTTTTTTATTTTGCTTCTTCTGGATCTCTCTGCCGCCTTTGACACAGTTGACCATCCACTTCTACTCCACATTCTCTCCTCCCTCTGCATTCGAGACACTGCTCTCTTGTGGTTCTCATCATACCTCCAAGAACAATCATTTAGCGTCTCCTTCTCCAGCACATCTTCTTCTCCTCACCCCCTGTCTATTGGCGTACCCCAAGGATCAGTCCTAGGCCCCCTCCTCTTCTCCATCTACACATCCTCACTCTGCACCCTAATTAACTCTTTTGGGTTCCAGTGCCATCTCTATGCAGATGACACCCAAATCTACCTCTCAGCAGCAGATCTATCCCCCTCTCTTCTAGCACACGTCTCCGACTGCCTCTCTAGTACATCCTCTTGGATGTCCGCCCACCATCTGAAACTCAACATGCCTAAGACTGAACTCTTAATCTTCCCACCCTCTACTAAAGCTTCAATTCCTTACATCTCTTTCTCTTTCAACAATGCCATCATCACTCCCACCTCCCAAGCCCGTTGTCTTGGTCGTTCAGTGTCGGCAGCTTGTCTTTGTCAATCACTTCACTGGCTTCCCTTAGCCTCCAGAATAAAGTTTTAAATCTTGACCCTAACTTATAAAGCCCTCAACAGCATCGCATCCCCATACATCTCTGCTCTCATCTCCAAATACTCCCCCACACGCCCTCTTCGTTCTGCTAACGACCTTCTTCTTTCTACCAATCTTGTCACCTCCTCTCACTCCTGCCTCCAGGACTTTTCTTGCTCTGCCCCTATTCTTTGGAACTCCTTGCCTCGCTTCACCAGACTATCCTCTTGCCTTAAATCCTTCAAAACATCAATAAAAATGCACCTCTTTAAAGAAGCCTATAACCTTCCTCCCTAACATGCTAAGCACTACTCTCTCCCTACTGTACCACATACAATCTTCAACCTTTAGATTGTAAGTCTGCGAGTTTCAATCCTGCAAGGTGCTTTAGGGAAAGAGCTATGGACACCGGATTCCAAGCTCAAAGACAGGCCCCCCCCCCCCATTCATTGCAATGTGTGAATCTTGAACTTGTCATTGCCTGTAACTTAACTTATGTATAGCGCTATGGAATATGTTGGCGCGTTACAAATAAATGATTATAATAATAATACTAGGTTTGCTTGATGTAGGTAGATGAAGACTACTATGAGGACAACTGTCTTTGTTTAAATGCTGATGATTTTATTGGTAATCAGCTAGTGAGTAAACAAATGGCGCTCTGCTGAATGTCATCTACAGTATCCATTTAATAACTATTGCTAATTTCCTGTGTTAAAAATAAATAACTTGTAAACCATTATATCATATAATCTCTTAATATTTTTTTTTTTTTTTTTCTTACTTGATTACATGGCCGAAACATTACATATTACCTGAATGGAATTGTTTTTTATTTGTATTTTTCTACTTTTCCTCTGGATTTTGTATATATATATATACTCCACTTCCTCTTAAACCAGGGATGAGGGGTCTTTTTCTCAAAAAGACGAACTGATTTGCCAACGAATTCAGTGGGATTTAGCGACTCAACACAAATAGTTTATTGGGTGCCACTCTAAAAAAGTAGTTTTTCATCTTGTCTTTAAATTTTCAAAGTAAGTTATTACAATTTTCTAGTACCAGTAGCGTATCTGTCTGTTGTTCTTGCCCTTGGTAGACAATTGCACACGTCTGATCCCATGTAGCTCTCTGCATGTTTTGGTACTAGACATAGGACACCCCTCAGCCTGGCCATGAGATTCCATGAGAATTTTATTTTATTTTATATTTTATATTTTTTTTTAGCTCCATGATGGTCCTATATTTAACACATTCTATTTTGAGCTACACTTAATTTTTCAATTTATGAATACTGCTTGGCACAACATAAATAACAGAGTCCCTTTAACTCACTCGAGACACTGTTTCCTAAAAATCTACTCCTGTAAAGTGGTAGATCTACAATAAAAGGGGTATTTCTGGTGTGATTATTTTAAACCTTTTCTTTTTAAATTAAAATACAATTAAATATTTTTTTATTTATTTTTTGGTCCCCAAACAAGTTCATATCTTCTTGCGCATAGCTGACAATCCACCTTTCTCCCCACATGCCTTTAGCCTAGTTTTTAATGTGTGATGTTCTATGTGGTTTCGTGCTTATTTTTAATGAGCCTGACCCTGTGCTTTGCAGCTCGTGTGTAACTGGTATAAATTCTGTCTTTTAGAATACAAGTGGCAATGATAGCTTCACCTAAATAGAAACTTGCATAAAAATGCCAGGGGCCACCTAGTCAGGCTGGGGTTCAAAATACAGCTCTCTTGCCACCGATTGCATACTGCTGGTATAAGAAATAAGGAAAATTCTCAGGAGGGACCACCATATCAACTTAGCTCTGCTATTGTAAAGCTCCTTTCTTTGCAGAAAACGTTCAGATTTAAATTTTCAATAAAACAGGTTACATTATGTAAGATTTCTTGTAGAATAGAAGTGTTTGGCAAACAGTATTTCCAAAGTTATGCCGTTTCATCCAGTGCATCCCACTGGCAAAAGCCCTTCACTCCATTACATTGCACCACACTGTAGTTGTTGAGAGTAAAGCTTTCTTGAGCAGCACCGCTCCTTAGGCTACTCTTTGAGAGAAACAACAACTTGATTTCTAGATTTAATACAGGCCAAATGACGACAAATGGGTGGCTTCCGGTCCAAGTTACTTGAATGCATTCGGTAGTATCAATATATATTTCCAATTCCTTGAAAGATAGATTGCTTGAATGTACTTTGCAATTCAGAATTTTATTTTTGAAAACCTTGATTCCAAATATAACTATAGTAATGGTACATCTATCTAGGTATGAGACCACTTGGATATTATCCAGTATATGCTGGAGTTAAAGAACGAGGGGATGTAAATGCAGACAGAAAATCAGATCACCAGCGTACACTTTTAGATTCTGGTTCCCTATCTCCTCCGTGGGAGAGGGAGCAAAAAAACAGCATGCCCCCACCAGGTAAAATGTTATTTACATTGTTTGAGAAACCTCTATTGCTCATAGCTTACAAACTATTTTATAATGATTGTAATATTCCACCAAGAAAATCGTCAATTTATACTGCTGGCTGCTTCGGGCTTAACTTTACACATATTGTTTTACTTGTAAACTAATGTCTTTGTGTTAATTAGGTTTGCCCTATCAAGAGCCACCTTTTCCAATACGAAGGCCAGAACGATTTTATCACTATCCACCACCATCAGGAAGATCCTCTGGCCCAGCAGAACTCACCAGAAACCAAGGAAAACCTTTTATGGATGCACCAGGCATGTTCTACAACTGTATATTAAATATTTGATTCTGGGTATGGGCATCAACGGTATATGGCTGCTCTGTATCTAATATTTGTATACCACAGATTATTATCATTATTATTATTATTTATTCTTTATTTTTAATATAGCAGCATTTTTTGGTGTAGCACTGTTCATAAAGTAGAATAGAATACAGTGGGTACAATTAGCAAATTACAAAGATATAAACAAATTCTACGGTAAGTAGAAGTACAGGTACAATGCAGTACGAACATGAAACAAATGGGTCTGCAGATACCTTAGTGCAACAGAAGTGAGGTCCCTACTCTGACGCGCTTACAATCTAGAAGCTAAGGTTGGGTTTGATACGGAGTGTGACGGATGAAAAAAGGGAACGATCAAGACCGTAGGCTTATGCAAGTGAAGTTGCCTGTGTGTTATACAGTAGATTGTGTGTTTGTGTCATTCTGTATGCAGTTGTGCATATTAAGGCTGAAGGAAATGAGCTTCTTTTAGAGTTTGAGTTTTGAAGGTTTTGAGGCAGGAAAATAGTCTGGTGGAGCCAGGCAAGGAGTTCGAAAAAATAAAGTGCAGCTCGAGAAATGTCCTTAGGGCGGGAGTGAGAGGAGGGGACAAGAGGAGGAAAGAAGAACGTGGTCAGAGTATGAGCATGGAGGATTATAGATGAGTCATGATTAGACCATTATGGATTGGAGTGGAGATAGACGGGTGATGGAAAGGCCAGCAAGGATTGATTTGCAGTAGTTGAGAGAAAATATGATGAGAGAGTGGATTAGAATTATAGTTGTGTCTTGTGTAAGATTGTAAAATATTTTGGAGATGTCTTTTTATTTGAAAATTACATGATTTGGTTATTTATTATAAAACCCCAAGACAATGGGCCTGAGAGGTGGGAGTGATGGTGGCATTGTCAACAGTGAGGAATACTTGTGTAGTGGGAGCTGTAGCAGAGGGTGAGAAGGTTAAGAGCTCAATCTTTGACATGTTGAGTTTGATTTGACAGATGGACATCAAGGAGGATATGTCCGCTGAGAGGTAGATTTTGGCGCCATCAAGGGAGGAGGATATTAAAGGAACATTGACAGGCAGTTAAAGCAATTGATAGATCACAGTCCATTGCAAAAATGCAAACATATAGATCAGTCAATGAAATGCATTTTTTAGTCATAATTAATTTTAGGGGGCACCACAGAAATTTTCTTTTGTCGGATTTACCATGAACCGCAAATGGTGCACAGCTACAAATGGTGCAGCTGAACCAGGTTCCAAAAAAAGGGGCTCCCACAGTAAATGAAACAATGTATAGTAGTAATGGAGGTTAATGATACATATTATAATGGTTTACTATTCTTTATATTTTGAATTACATATATATATATATGGTGGCACCAAAATCTTTTAAGTTCTTAGGGCCTCTAAAGGTCTTAATCCGGCCCTGATTGTAAGGAAATATATATGTTCACAAAAGTTAGAAAGGAAAAGGAAAACCGAAACCAGCCAATTGAAAGAAATACATTAATCGGGAGAAATCCTTTGTTCCCAATTTTAAGAAAACCCATAATTTTTTGCTTTAAATATAAATAAACCAGCAAAACAGAGAGGCAAAAAAACACTACAAAGTACCTAAGAGTGAACAGCCCCATAAAAACAGATGGGAAAGAAAATAGAGCCACACATATTCATTACTTTTTACTCTATCCAATCCCATTTTCTGGCCCTGCATCCAGTTCTCACCAAGATCTCCAGGCAGCTTAATTCTGTCAGAGGTTCAATTTGAAGCCCGTAACCTGATCGCAGTTGACCGAATGTCTGCTAGTGAGTTGCGGGCTCCTGTTGGTGTCTGATTGCGATGCTATTCAGTTGCTGAAGGGCGCAAGTTACGGGGCCCCAAGCCAAAATCGAAAACCATGCACTGGTTCAGAGCAGTTCTAAGCAGGACCTGAGCAATTCAGCAAGCCCATAACTGCCCATTTTTAATCGGCCAATAGAAAATGACTCTGTCATTATTACAGCAGTAAAACACAGAGGTTACAGGTCAATCCATTAGGTTTGGGGGTCCGATATGCGATCAGACTCGCAAATCATTAAAAATAAAGAATTATGAAAATGAATGTCAATACATATCAGGCCACCCATATGGACTAGAACTGTATTAACTCATTGATACCCGAGATTGATTTAACCCTGAAATGACATCAATGCTTTCCCCGTTATTTACAGTGCAGTATTGATTTTTATTTGCATTTACAGTGCTATGAATAGGTGTTTAGCCCCCTTGCGAGTCCTCTCTAGCACTCGTAGGATTTTCTCCTTCATTTGCTGTTTTATGGGTGTGACTACATTTCGGGGTTGGGGAAATTAAGCAATTGAATAGCGCTTTGCGATTGTTAGCCTTGCGAAAGTGCGAGATCAAAGGGTTCTGTGGGGCTGTAAGTTACGAGTTTGATCGGCGCCATTATTTCAAAGCCGTAAATCGGAAGCCTCTCCGAGCCCCCAAAAAGAAGCAAATTGAATAGCAAAATAGTCTGCATGCTCACTTGCGGGCTTCCGGATCTCAAATTCGCTCAATTGAATATGGCCCATAGTCTAATACATGAAAGACTAGTGATTATAAACAGGAGAAAGTAACCATGTGCTTATGGTACCATCAAAATAGAGGTTTTATTAATATCACTGTACAAAAGAAAGCAAAACTTGAGTATTCATAACCTGTCTTCAGTCTTTAAAGTGCACATTGTCTGTCTTTAACATTACTCATGGTGTAATTCACTTTTTCAGCACAATACTGCACATCAGGAGTTGATAAATGTATTTGAGACTTAGAAGCCAGGCAGATTTGTTAGGAGTCATGGTGTGGATTTTACACTGAAATATATGTATTTATAAATAAAAAGTGTGGAGCAAGTGGTAAAGTTTAAGGCACCATAACTCCCTAGCTATGAGATTTGTAAAGCCCTTCTGTACATGCATCCTGTAATAAATGTATACCTTCAATAATATGCTGCAGATCTTTATTCATAATATAATTAGTTTTTTTGTTCTGTGTGTAATTATAATTAATGTTTTCATTGCAGATGGGCGAACCTCACCGGAATATAGAGGAACAAATACAAGCAGAAATGGTTCTAAAGAAAACAACGTATGTACTCGCCAAAATAATAAACCGAGGAACAATCATTGTATGACATATTTACTAACTGAACATTGACATCTATTGCAGGCTTTACGTAGTCATCTGCCACCAAAAGAAGGTGAAACCACTGATGGACCACCTCTAGGTTATATGGGTTCACCCCCTCCAGCAATGAGAATTCCTTTACTACCAGTAGATCCAAGAGGACCTTTTTTCAGAAGACCCTTTCCACCACCACCACATCCAATGGAGATGTATGGACCCCGAGACTATCCTGGTATGCCAATAATGCCAAGTAAGGAAATACATTATTTATGATAGCAAACTGCTAGTTATATGTATTCTCTGTTCTGTTATCACAGTAAATCTTAATTAAAAAATAATTATATTTTATGCTTTTTTTTTTTTTCTGTTTTTTTCTTTTTTTGTCTGTTGTATATAATTATATTTTTTTCCCATTCACTGGATGAAACATTATAGTTGGCATAATGTGCTGATAGAACTAATAGTAACCCATAGTTTAAATACACATCTTTTGCATCACAGAAAGCCTACTGTTTGGTGTCTGAGGAACCGTTCCAAAACATATATTTCCTGTGACACAATTTCTATTTACTTTAAAATGGCATTCACATTACTTCTGGAGTATATAAGAGCCAAGTAACAACAACAGCAAATGTGTAATGTGAAGAAAACCATGTTTTCCAGCACTTTCTATACTCCTTTTTTTTCTTTTTTTTTTTTTTTGCCGACTTTTATAAATGCGTTTGGAAAGGTAAAAAGTAAACCCTTATTAGGATTCTTTAGTTTTCTGACTCTTGAAGTGAAGATATACTCATGAGTTTATTACATACATTTTTTTTTGTGAGAAACATTTAAATGATCAAAATAGTTGGAGTTAAATGGTTATGTATTTATCTTGATCCCTAATAACACTAAACTGTTAACAACTAATACTGTAGAGAGGTACATTCAGTACAAACTGCACATTTTTGTCTGTTTCTGAGATGGAAAATGGTATTAAAAGTTACATTTTTGAAATGTACAATGTCAACTTTTATTTATATTTAATGTATTCTTTTTCCAATAGTGAGACATCCAAACCCACAACTTTATCCTCCCTTTCCAATGCATGGGGACCCATATTTTCCACCTCCGCATCTAAGACCACCACCACCAAGAGGTGATCACCCAACTGAACCAGCTCCATCTCCTTACAGTGAAACACAGGACCAGCAGCCAGAACCACACACTTGATGTCCATTTATTATGGAATATCTTTAGATGGATGAACTGAATACATTTAAGTAGCTGCTATGTTACTTATAAAACTATATTCTTTTGGTTCAGAATGAAAATCTTTTAGTTTAGAGATTTGTACAAAATCATAATTTAATAGTTGTGAATAATTAATCTATGTACATTAGGAATATCTAATGTGTTATTTTATTATTATTATTTTTTTTTTAATTTGAGGAAAATGTTAACATACGAATAAAACAAAACAAGTTCTTTTTATAAAGGTTCATGTCTTATAGAGCATTGCCGTGCATGATGCAAACAGATCAGTAGATTTTGGAATGCAACATGAAAAGCCTGTAGTGTAATTTAATAAAATATGTTTTTAAAATCAATTTTATGGTTTTTGCTTTTGGGATGGAGAAATAGCTTGTTCGCATATGTAGAGAGAAGGAAAAAGAATCTGATCCTAAGCTTGAAATTTATAATATAAAGTTATGGTTTAACCAGTACATTTGATATGTGTCACAACCAGCTCTTTGTTGGGATTGAAAAGCTCAGAGACCAATCCTGCACACAGGTTGTTTATCCCAGCACACAGGTTGTTTATCCCAGCACACAGGACAGCTTAACCTAATTATATGACAAGTTGCAGATTATCAGGCCAGGTGATTGGGTTCCAGGACATGTTGCAAAAAATACATTTACTTTTAAAAGATAAACTCCTTTCCTCTAAATGAAACACCCCAAGCATATGTTTTCCAAACAGAGCATAAACTTTATTTTTATTTTTTAGGTAAATTCTTTTATACAGGTCCAATTAGCAATGGATCACTTCCTTAGACAAATACAAGCATCACACCTTCTGCCCCTTTGATTTACCCCCACTTGGCTAGGAGTGGCTCCCAGAACCCGGCACCAGCCTGTCTGTTAGAGGGGTCTACAGCCCCAGCTAGCAGCTACCTCCGATCAGGATCTGGACACAGCAGGGGTTGATACGTTATTTAGAGACCTGGACCCAGAATGTCTGGGTGTGTGCTTGGGATCCAACCCAAGAAGGTTACTATTTTTATTGGCTTAATTAAAACACACCCAAAACACACTCCACACAAAATGATGGCCCTAAAATATGGAAAATAGACCCAGAGCCGCCCTCTAGGCTCAAATAACCTGGTGCAAAAGGGGCCTTAGAGGTCCAGGGCATAGAAGCAGAATTTGGGGGAAAACATCACAAGGTCCTTATGGCCATTATAATACCCCTTTGATTTAACCTGGATATGTGGCTATTGTCCATCAGGGTCCAGTGGCCAGACCCAAAAGTCCAAGTGTCCTGGGGTTCATGACAAGAATATAATAATTTGTCTCTCAAACATATTTCATTTGGTGGAGGGTGTTTTTGCAAGCTATTCTAGGGTGGCGTGTATTCAAAACAACTTTAAAATCATTGGCTACATTATAAAATGTGTGAGCAACTTTCCTGTTGGAGCACTTGTTTCAATTTTAAAGCAAAAGTTCCACCTAAACTTATCTTTTCTTAATGGGACATGGAAAGAATTGTTTTGTTTGTTTGTTTCTTGCACCAGAAATATAGTGTACGATAATGTGTCCCGACGTGTTTTTTTTTTTTTTGCCCCCCAAATAAGCTATACATATTAAGGTCTCTCCTTACATGTTTTGACTATTGGGCCTAGCCAGGCATTTTGCACGGTACGGAACTGAAATGTAGAGTTAACTTCACCACCATAGAACTGATCTGTAAGAATATTCTTTAGCAGAATGGGCCCAGAGCATGACAAAACATCAGAACATTACTAATTGCGGTCCCATACTGCAGAGTTTAACCCAATAAAATCAGAAATAATTCTGACAGACGTATTGGGCATCTTTGCTGTGAGAGAATCAACAACATTGCCTATGCATCAAGAGCAATGACCAACTCAGATGCCCAGATTGAGAAGGGACTGCTGTTTTTCTAGCAGCAATTGGAGCCACTCAACAAAGAAGCAGCGAGGCTGCTAATAATGCAGTTACAATTGTTCAATATTGTATACACCCAGCATGAGAGCGGCTTTCTGACTAGGACTACAGAAGACATAGAGGTCCAAAATTATGCTTTTACCCACTACCCCACATCTATGCATGAAAACTAATGCGTATATAAATCCATAGCATTAAAATATACTCAGGGTAATAGTCACAGCCTAAACCTTTTACCTGTAAGATTTCCTGCGAAAGGGCTAAAGAAATTTACTGATTTATAATCTATCAATATCATCCATTACTGATGCCACATTGCTTTTCTACTTACAGAAAACAAGTAAATGCTTGTGAAACCTGTGTAATCCATTAGGCAGACAATGGTTAATCTTACATTGTAGCTCATCAAAAGAAAACCTATACATTACACTAGTTATATAAAAAAAAACACCCAACACTGTCAGACAAACCAGCACAGCCAGCAACTGGAAGCTGAAGGCATCCTTTACAAGGAACGACATCACCACAGAATCCATTGGGAACCATTTACAGAAGCTGAGATTAATTATTCGGAGTGAAATGTGGGTGTGAAGTCCACTTGCTCTAGTTCTGACTATGTCCAATGAAACAAAGTGGCAGAAAGGACTGCATATTGTAAGGCTTGGATGACAGGTGTGGATTCCCTTATAGCTTCACGAGAATGGTCTATTCTTCAGCTGAACCTTTAAAGAGTTGCACATTAAGGTCCAAATTAGGGGTGTACGGCTCATACAGAGATAAAAGTGTCATCAAAATGCTAAATTACTTTCTGAATTCTAGAAAGATGGAGCTATGAACATGTAGATATCAACTGGCCTGCAGTCTACAGATAGCAACACCTGTTGGTCATGAGACCAGGTTTTACAGGATGGCAGATAATGAAACTGGCATCATCTTGGAAAAGATATCGCCTATGATATTGGTAACATTTTGCCATTGGTGGCTGAGTCTGAAACATGGACAGTGTCATTAATTCTTTACACCTCAAACCCAAAATATTTTCAAAGCAGGGGAGTAAATGCATGCGGTCTGCAACAAACCTGAGTAATCAGTACATAGTGTTACCACAGCCAGATGAGCTGTACATCACAAGACTGAAAAACAACGTAAACACAGTTTGAATTAATATTATGGAGAAAATATTTTTCATTTTAAATGACTTTTGGACAAGGGTGGTTAGATGTAGTATAGTTTAACATCACAGAGCAGGGAGAGGGGGGGGGAAGAGACACAGAGGAGGGGGAGAGACACGGGAATGAGAGAGGGGAGAGACAAAGAGGAGGGGAGAGACACAGGGGAGTGAGAGGAGGAGGGGAGAAAAGACACAAAGGAGTGAGAGTGGGGAGACACAGGGGAGTGAGAGGAGGGGGAAGACACAGGGGAGTGAGGAGGGGGGAGAGACACAGGGGAGTGAGAGGAGGGGGTAGAGACACAAAGGAGTGAGGGGGGAGAGACACAGGGAAGGGAGATGAAGGGGGAAGAGACACAGGGGAGGGAGGGAGACACACAGGGGTAGGAGAGGATGGGGGTAGACACACAGGGGAGGGGGGGAAAGACACAGAGGAGGGTGGGAGAGACACAGGGGAATGAGAGGGGGAGAGACACAGAGGAGGGGGGATAAACACAGGGGAGTGAGAGGAGGGGGGGAGAGACACAGGGGAATGAGAGGGGGGAGAGACACAGAGGGGGGAGAGACATAGGGGAATGAGAGGGGGAGAGACACAGGGGAGTGAGAGGAGGGGGGAGAGAGACAGGGGAGTGAGAGGAGGGGGAGGTGACACAGGTGAATGAGAGGGGGAGAAACACAGAGGATGGGGGAGAAACACAGAGGAACGGGGAGAAACACAGGGGAGTGAGAGGAGGGAGGAAGAGAAACGGTAGAGTGAGGAGGGGGGGAACAGATACAGGGGAGTAAGGGGGGGAGAGACACAAAGGAGGGAGAGGAGGTGGAGACACATAAATGAGTGAGAAGAGGGGGGAGAGACACATGGGAATGGGAGGGGGAGAGACACAGGGGAATAGGAGCGGGGAGAGACACAGGGGAATGAGAGGGGGGAGACACAGAGGAGGGGGGCAGACACAGGGGAGTGAGAGGGAGAAAAGACAAAAATGAGTGAGAGGAAGGAGAAGAGATACAGGGGAGGGAGAGGAGGGGGGAAGAAACACAAGAGGATGGGGAAGAGACACATGAGAGGGGGGAGACACAGGGGTAGGAGAGGAGGGGGCTAGACACAAAGGGGAGCGAGAGGAGGGGGCAAGACACAGGGGAATGTGAGGGGGAGAGACACAGGGGAATAGGAGGGGGGAGAGACACAGGGGAATGAGAGTGGGGAGACACAGAGGAGGGGGACAGACACAGGGGAGTGTGAGGGGGAAGAGACAAAAAGGAGTGAGAGGAAGGGGAAGAGACACAGAGGAGGAGGGGGAGACACACAGGGGAGGGAGAGGAGGGGGAAGAGACAAAGGTGAGGGGGGAGTCACATAGGTGTGGGAGAAGAGGGGGTAGACACACAGGGGAGGGAGAGGAGGGGGGAGAGACAGAGGGGAGAGAGAGGATGCGGAAGAGACACAGGGGAGGGAAATGGGGGGGAACAGACATGAGGGAGGGGGAACAGACATGGGGGAAAGAGACACAGGGGTGAAAAAGAGACAAAGGGGAGGGAGAGGGGGGAAAAGACACAGGGGAGAGAGAGGAGGGAGAAGAGACACAGGAGAGGGCACTCATTGCGAGGCCAGTAAAGTAGAGGGGGAGAGGCTCCCATTGTGTGGCAAACAGCATTGCTAGGATTCACATTTTATTGCCGTAATTTTTGATGGGCAAGTTGCTAGTCATATATAATAAATGTGCCTGTTTGCCTGCAACTTTTGGGAAAGATATTTAGAATGATATCATGAGTCATAGGGGATGACACTAGAAGCAGATGCCTAGATTGTAACAACATCTAAAGGTTTATTTCCCACATCCCAAAGGCTGCAGGAAGAATTGGGCACCATCATACACATCTAAGGAAGTGCCTAACCCTTAAAGCTGTAGCCAAATTTTAGATATGGAATATTTTAGGATAAGGTTAGCAGACAACTTGGACAAATATTTGTGAATATGGATGTCAGAAAGTGCTTTTTGAAGTCAGGGTAGGGTCCCCTAAGTCCCACCAGCAGAGCGGAGCTTCCCTCCCCGGTCAATTATGAAGGACAAATTGGCTGGTGATCCTGTCACAGCAATTCTAAATAAAGAGAGAGAAAAAAGCAGCAACTATATGCCCAGCTTAACTTTATTGTAAAGGCAAAATGCCTTTACAAAAAATATATATATACTAGCGACTTGCCTGTCAAAAATGACGGGGCAATAAAATTGTAAGGCAGGTAATGCTGTTTGCCACAGACAGTAAGTGTTTTGGTCGTCTTAATTCCTGCAGCGCTCATTGCGAGCCTCGCGCTGAGCGCCTTTAGCGCTCATCGCATGGCTCGCAATGGGTGGCTTCGGTGTATTTTTTGCTATCAGAGGCGCTTTTGCTCTCATTGTAAGGTCTGCGCTGTTCTCCTTTTTGCTCTTATTGCAAGCCTCTCCCCTGGTGTACTTTGTGTCCTATGAGCACCATTGGCGCTCCTTGTGAGGCGCGCGATGAAGGCCTTTGTCGTTTATTGCGATACTGTGGTGTTTTTTTTTTTGTTCTGTATATGTATTTTTTCATGATAATTAATTAATTAATTAGATTATAAATTAATATACTTTACCTGTTTGCAATTAATATATACAGCAAGCAATGTGCTGAAGAGCTAACAATCTGTTTTGATGTTCCTGCAGCATACAATGTGGATTTGCACTGTTGTTAAGCTGAGGTGTAAGTGTCAGCAATGTGTGCAGTGTGTAGTGTAAATAGGCTGCGTGCGTGAGGGGAAACCGTTTGTGTAGCTGTGTAGTTCCACATTCTGTAAGTTTGTGTTGTAAGATGGGGGCGAATGTGTATGTGGTACGCGGGTTTTGATGATTTTGCATCTTTGCTAATAGTGTATTTTGTACTTCGTACAGGTTTTTGTAAAAGTCGTTGGTGCTTGGCGGTGTTTTGAGGGTTTAGGGGTCGTGTAGCCTTGTTTTAGTTTTTTCGGCGGCCATTTTTTCTCTCGCTTAGGGGATTTTTGAGTGTGTAAACTCTGTAAATGGACATAAATGCAATAAGTGCAACCTGACTTCTAGACGTCCTGGCTGTCCCCCCTTGCTGTGTGTAATGTTTTGATTTTTGATTTTTGTGTGTATTTTGTGTGTTTTTGTATGTTTTTCTCTGTGCTCGGTTTGGCCGTTAAGTTCGTATTTTTGCGAGTTTAGAATTTTTTTTTCTATGTCCTGCTGCTCCTATTTGTTTGTGTAAGTCCGTATTACGTTATAGTTTTTTTTAAAAGTCCCGCTTCTGTGATTGTCTGTAACCGCTTGTGAGGTGCCGTAGAGCCTCCAACTCCGCATTTGTGGTGGTGGAAGATCCAACGTCGGCTGTGTTTGTACACAAATGCGGACCCTCGCGAAGCAAGGGGCAGCATTTGCGGAGGTGTAGCCTCAAAGGCGCTTCACACGCGGTTAACAAACACACGCACGACTTAGAAAAAAAAGCAACGGTGTCCCTCGCAAAAAAATACGGGACCCATTCCGAACACGCAAAAAATAAACACAACGAACACATAAAAAGCTTATTTACAGCAGGGGGGGGGGGGGGGCATCCAGCTCCTTGAAAAGTTAATTTACACGTCCATTTAAGTCCAAAAAAACAAGTTTAAACTGCCGAAAATCACCTAAGCGAGAGAAAAAATGGCCCCTGAACAAAACGAAAACGAGGCTACAGACGTAACTATACTACAGTGACTCGCAAAACTGAAGCACATACTATGCGGCACGTACCACACTGATATTAACCACCATTTTGAAAACTACTACGCATAAAATGGCGGATGGAACGCAGATTGTACGCTGGAACGCAAATAGCGCATGCGTATTGCTTTATAAAGGTCTCAGGCACTTCAAAGTTTATAAATACTGCCTACTTTCCAGAAAATTCTACATTTCTACTCAGGTAATGAACATTGCTACTTGAGAAGAGAATTATTTCCTAATTTCCTACTTTACACTGTGCAAATTACAACTGAGAGGTAAGCTATAATATATTACATTTTATTATTAAGACAGTAAAAAAAAAAAACAACGTTAACTATGAAAATGTGATTCATGTATAGTGACATGTGGCACGCACATTTATGTGTATAGCCCCTACAACAAACTAATCTTAACCCAAACTAATTAAACAAGTATATTTAAGTGACATAAAATAAAAAAAAACCTTTAACTATGAAAATGTGATTCATGTATATATGTGTATCATATATAGTGACATCTGACACGCACATTTATGTGTGTAGGCCCTAAAACAAACTAATGTTAACCGAAACTAATTAAACAAGTCTATTTAAATTACATTAATTTACTGCAACTCATAGCAAAATATAATATGACACTAATACATATGGAACCTAAAGCTGAATCTTTGCCCTTTTTTACTATTCAAACAGACTCTGCATCAACAGCGTCACTCAAGAATTTGCAGCGTGGACTGTGAACGAGAATCCCTTTTAAAGAACACAAAGAAAGAAGAAGAGGTAAGATAGAAAAATAGATTGCATGCTGAAAAAGACCATGCTTTGGGAAATCAAAAAGAAGAAATATACAATTAACCATTTCACTTTCTTTTTCAAACAGACACTACAAGAAGACCGGCGGATTAAGATTGGCAGGAGGGGACCCTCTGTAATTCAAGAACAACACTTCTATCAAGGTATAGTAGAAAAAGTAGAAAAAATAAAGGAACTATATATGTTTAATGGCCGCCAATTTCAAGTAAAATAAAATAAAAATACATATAAATTGAATAAAGAACAAAATACAGTTCAACAAACTTCACAAAGACCTATACAATTTAGGAAGACAGACAGTTTCACAGAAACCCAAAAAATAAAGAGGTGGGCACAAAACAGGATAGAATCTGAAACATTAGCAACATACATAAAACAAAACTATTCCTCCTCTTTACTGTAAAATAACCTCCAACCATCACCCACAAGCCAAATGCAGCAACCAAAAATAAAAGTGGTGGACACAAAACAGGATAATGCTAAAAACATTGCAATGATATCCAAAAAAGAAAAAACATTAATTTTCAATGAACAACAACATTTAATCCTCATAAAAAAGACTTATTAAGCAAATAAAGTATGCAACATATAGTGGACACAAAACAGGATTGTACCAAAAATCACACAAACACATAGAAAAGTTAATTAATATTCTTCTTTACTGTTTAAGAACCTATAAGCCTTACAAAGAAGCCTAAATAAGCATAATTAAAGATTAATTCAGGGAGTAATCTGATCGCCAGTTAATGGGGTCAGGAAGGATTTTTTTTCCCCTCTATGATACAATTGGCTACGTTTCAAAGAGGGTTTTTACTGTTTGCCTTCCTCTGGATTCAATGTATATTTAAGTTATTAATTCTTCAGGAAGAACATGTATGTTAAAAAACCATTACCTCAAGTTTACAATACTGATTAATTTCAAGTTCAACTGTTCTTACATTCAAATGTTAATACTTTTCATACAAAATGCTTTAACAGTTAATGTTCAACAAAAGAACATTTTACAAAAATAAGCATGTTTAATATCACAATAGCACTTATTTCATCATAACTAAAACATTACAAGTGTCAAATGTATATTAATAACTAAACAACTTTCCAAACATACACATCTAATTGCCGTCGCTAGTATATATATATCTGCCTTTCTGATGAGCGCCGACGGTGCTCAGAGGAGCAAAAGTACACGAGAAGAGAGGCTCGCAATGGGCGCCGAAGATAGTCAGAGTACAAAAAGCTTTACATTGTGTGGCAAACAGCATTGCCATGGCTTCACATGTTATTGCCCCATAATTTTTGATGGGCAATCGCTAGTATCTCATATATTTATGATAATTAATATAAAAAATATAAAGATTTATTTTTCATTATAACCTCTTACTCCCTTTCTTCAATCTCTCACTCCCCTGTCTTTCACACCCTCTCATCTTGACTCATTCAGTTTATCTCTTTATGTATGGAAGCTCCATGTACAGGTTTCTTTCATCCCTACTTACTAAGTTTGTTTATTTCTTCATCTGAACACCCTTCTTGTTACTCTGCACACGGTTCCCCAAAAGCCCCTCCGGGTGTTCCTGTAAATGAAATGAAATCATTAAGTCTCATAACTGTTACTAATGAGACCTCCTCCTCATTCCTAAACTCGATGTCTGTGGTTTCTCTCCACATTATTGATCAATGTTTAGTAGAGATGGAAATATTCAGTCAAGAGCTGGAAGAAAGGAAAGACAAGTAAAGAAAGTGAAAGAACCGGGGCTTGGACAATTTAGGCATAGAGAAAATGTCAAGAAAATATGAAGTGTATGTAGGGGACAGAGGATGAGAATGAGTGAATCCCTTTTCTTCAACCCAATCCCATTTTATTTCCTTCTCATCTAGGATTAATAACTATTTGAGAAATCTAGTTCTCTGACTAGCTACTAATCCCCCCCCCCCCCTTAAGTTGCAGTTTTTAGAGTCAGAAAAAACTTATAGAGATAAGGTTAAATAGTGGGAGAAATCATACTAAAAATAAAAATAAGATTGTGTTAAGATGAGAAGTAGTCAAGCAACAATAATATAAACAGGCATGGAAAGGTAGTGATAATATCCAGTGCAATTGGGAGCCTTTTAAATATCTACCCTTCATTATCCAATCTCCCATGTTTTTTTTAAATTAAAAGTACCCAGATAAGACTACCATTTCTTCTGTCTCTAATATAAAAGGTTATTCCTGTGTTATTTTTTCACTATGGGCCTTATTCAAATCCGAGCTGCAAAATGGCCGCAAATCTATGATTGCTTGCTAGGGTGTACCTTCTGATTGGCTGCAATGATTGACAGTAACAACAGCCAATCAGAAGGTCTAATACCTTCAGGGGATAATGTTTTGCAGTTAGGGTTTAATGTATTGTAGTTAGTGGGTGATGTATTATAGATAGGGGGTAATGTTTTGTAGTTAGGGTTTAATTTATTGCAGTTAGGGGGTAATGTATTATAGATAGGGGGTAATTTTTTGTAGATAGTGGATGTCATGATCCTCCTGACCACCAGTTCTTGGGACTCATCTGATCTGGTGGTGTGGGGCACTGGGCTAAGTCTGTTTATAGTTATTTAATGTTATATTAAGTTGATTACCAGATGTTTGTTAATTACTGTATGTTATGTTATGCTGTGATATATTATGTAATGTAAATTACTGTATGTTATGTTGCTTCCCTATGTGTGATTGACTTATGATGTGTGATTCTGTATGCTGCATGTTTGGTTGATTAGGTGTTAAATATTTTGGAATGTTGTGTTGTCGGCTGTAACTGTCAGAGAGAGCAGTTAGGCAGTTAGGCAGTTAGGCAGTTAGGCAGTTAGGCAGTTAGGCAGTTGGGATCCTGCTGTGTGGACAAGTCTGCTCTTAATGAAGAGGGAGAGTCTGATCTGAATGAAGATATCTAAAGTATGTTTATGCTTCCAATCAAACAGGAGGTATTTTCTCTGATGACACTAAGTTGTGCAAGGTAATTAAATCAGATAATGATGTGCTTTCCCTCCAAAGGGATTTACATACAATTTAGGAATGGGTATCTAAATGGCAGATGAGATTTAATACGAATAAATGTAAAGTTATGCATCTGGGAAGGAAAAATAGCCTTGCAATTTATAATCCTAATGGAGCAAATCTAGGGGTATCAGATATTGAAAGGGATTTGGGAGTGCTTGTGGACAACCACCTAGGTAACAGTGCTCAAAGCCAAGAGGCAGCTGCAAAGGCAAATAAAATATTAGCATGTATTAAGAAGGGTATAGAAGCAAGGGAAGCAAATATAATTCTGCCACTATACAAATCTCTAGTACGCCCTCATTTAGAATATGGAGTACAATTTTGGGCACCACTTGAAAAAGGACATTTTAGAGCTGGAAAAGGTACAGAGGAGGGCACCAAAACTAATAAGGGGAAAGGAGGGGCTACTTTCCATTGCAACTGACTTCTCATTTTCTATTTTATCCAGTCTAATAGCCCTTTTGCAAGCCTTGTTTATTTCCTTAGTCACATCAAGTTGCCTCTGTTACCTCCTTCTTGTATAATTTAAACGCATGTTTCTTTTTCCTCATCATGATTTTAAGTCATTGTTAAGCCACATGGGATGTGATTTACTCCTATTCATTTTATTTCCACATGATACATGTCGATGAGTATGTTTATTTAGTAAGGATTTGAATGTTGTCCATTTATTTTCAGTGTTTTTCCCTGTAAGTTCTTTGTCCCAGTCTATATGTAGTATTGCTGCCCGTAGCCCATTAAAGTTAGCACTTTTAAAATTTAGAGTTTTTGTTGGCCCCTCACAACTCAAAATACAAACTGTTTTTTGTATTCAATCTCAAATGAGACTGTTTTGTGATCACTGTTCCCCAAGGTTTCCCCTATTTTAACATTATCAATATTACTTGTGATGACTAAATCCAAGATGGCTCCATTTCTAGTAGGTTCTTGTATTTATTTCAGGGTAATTAAAGTCTCCCATTATTAGAACTTGCCCATGCTTAGCTGCATTTCCAATCTGTAACAATAATTGTATTTCCTCACTTTCAGCTATATTTGGGGGTTTATAGCATACTCCCACCAATATGCATTTAGAATTAGGTCCTCCACTATTTAGCACAACCCACAAAGATTCAATGATGCCGTTAGTTCCAGCATAAATATCTTCTCTGACTATAGGCTTAAGTTCAGGCTTAACATACAGACAGATCCCTCCTCCTCTTTTACCATTTCCCCTATATTTCCTAAATAGGTTATAACCATCCAGATTAACAGACCAGTCATGAGATTCATGCCGCCAGGTTTCAGTAATATCCTATTAAGCCCCATTTTTCTTGTACTGCTAATAATTCCATCTCACACATTTTCCCAGGCAAATTTCTTGCATAAGCAAGCATACACTTTATGTTGCTATGGCTCTGCCGTTGTGAAGTGCTTGCCACTGTATTTGAGGCCCCTATTAATACCACCCTACTGTCTATTGTAACCCTCCCCCTTCTCCTCCCCCATGGGTAACTAATTCATCCCTTTCCCTCTCTACCCTTTTTACCCCAATACTTCTATATAGTCCCCCCTACCAACAAGTTTAAAAACTCTGCCAGCCGTTCTACCATCCTATCCCCTAGCACAAAAGCTCCCTCATCATTAAGGTGCAATCCATCACTGCTATAGAGATTCTACCCAAGTGAGAAGTCAGCCCAGTGCTCTAAAAACCCCAAACCCTCTGCACTGCACCACTTTTTTAGCCACGCATTAACCTCCCTAATCTCCTTCTGCCTCCCTGGGCTAGCATGTGGCACTACCTCGGAGGTCCTTGCTTTAAGCTTATTCACTAGTTCTCTAAAATCATTCTTTAGGACGCTACATCTTCCACTAACTTTGTCATTGGTACCAATGTGTACCTAGACCGCCGGTTCATTACCAGCCCCTCCCAATAATTTATCCACCTGATCCACAACATGCCGAACCCGAGCACCCGGGAGACAGCAAACTGTTCGATTGCTGGGATCTGGGTGACAAATTACCCTGTCTACCTTCCTAATAATAGAGTCCCCTACCACCAAACATGCCTGTTGCTCTGCCTATGCTGCCCTCCCACTCCTCCAGTAGAACTGTTCTCCCGGCTGTTAGAGGGAACAGCTCTATCTGGCATTGCCTTTCCTGAATGGACATCCCCAACAGTTTCACTCAATCTGGCAAATCTGTTGGTGTTTGCCAACTCATAACTGGCCTGCCTCCTCCTGTTCCTCACACTCCTCACACTAGCCACCCCAAAAGAAGTGCTTCCCAGGGCAGACCGCATTCCCCCCCCCCCCCCAGCTATGGCACTGGGTCCAAAGGTCTTCATTTATAGAGCCTAGCAATATATTTTATTGAAAAATGAGAGAAGACAAGCATGCTGTACTCTATAAAAATATTTGGGTTTAGAACACAATATACTTCATTTAGGAATACTTTTTTAGTTGCCTTCTATAATCAACTTGAGCTGCTTATTTTACAAAAAGCCTGAGAAATCAAAGACAGAAGAAAATTTGAAAATTAAGCTGAAAGCCAGAAAAAAAACAAAAGCAAAATATAAAAAGACAAGGATAGAAGATCTCAGCAATGAGTGACTAATATATATATATATATATATATATATATATATATATATATATATATATATATACATACATATGAGTGTAAAAGTAAACAGACAAAGCTTCATTCATGTTTGTCAAATTTTATACTTATTGCTTTTATTGAATATAGTTAGTACTTTCATTATATGTACTTATGAGTTTAAATCTATGTATTTTGACTTGGTTTGGCCTGTTGTTCTGGGTTTGATTGATTCAAATTATCAATTGGATTGTAATTAATTAGGGTTTTGATTGTATGTATTTAGTGTTTTTTACCTTTTAATATATAATTGTAGAGAGAGTATTGATCCAGGGAGTAATCTGAGCGCCAGTATCTGGGGTCAGTAAGGATTTTTTTTTTTCATTTGAAAAAAATGGCTATATTTCACTTTGGTTTTTACTGTTTGCCTCCCTCTGGATTCAGTTTAAACATTTACACATGTGTTAAAAACATGTAATGCTTTAGAATATACATATTGTTAAAAACACAATTTACACACTCTTATAATATTGATGTATAGGTTACAATACAAAATGTTTCAATGTTATGAAACAATAGTTTAGGAGTTGTTTAAAGATATAACTATACAAGTTACATGTTATAAAAATAAACACATTAACTACTAAAAAAAATAATTGTTGTAGTTTTTCATACATTTGGAATATGACATGCAAACTTTAAAAATATTACAAAATAAAAATAGATATTGTAAGAGGGGAGAGACTCAGTTTGAGTGAAAAACAGCATTTCCAGGATTACAATTTTATTCCTGTCATTTTTGACAGGCAAGTTCCTAGTATATATATAAATGTGTGTAAAGGTAGACAGACAAAGCTTCATTTACAGGATACTCACTCTTCTTCTTCTTCCTCCTCCTGTATGGTCCCTAATGTTGGGACATATTTTATTTTTCTATAAAAAGCGATACAGCCTCAGACATAGAGAATGGTTGCTCCTATGTCATATGACACATTTGAGAAAATCATTTCAGTAAGCAGCTGTGTAACAGTCCTATGAATGCATCAAAGATAAATAGCAATACACATAAACTATATATGTATGCTAACATGAATATTTTACAGTTTTTTTCAGTGAAAAAGGAATAAAAATAACTAAATATGAGGAAACTTTACAGTGAGATAGCATGTATACATCATGGGGGAGTATGAGGGATTACATGGTTCCAGAAAATCATTACCACTCTCATTCTTGTCCTATCTTATTGTCCTTGATACAGAAACAAAACAGGTTTTGATGCTAGAGAAGAACCAGCAGGACTAAATATGTTCTCTCTGTTCTGTAGAAAGTACCAAGTTGCTTAGACATTTGAGCTTGGTCCACTAACACATCTCTCATTTGAGAATTCACCAATTTTTGCAGCAGCAGCTGATACATTCTTCACAGGTTAGTTAGAAAGCCCTAGCAGTTTTTTTTTAAACAATGCTTAAACAAAAGAACTTCAGAAAAATGTGAGTGTGCTAAAGCTATATACTGTATCTATGACATGCAAACTTTATAAATATTACAAAATGAAAATACATAATGTAAGAGGGGAGAGACTCAGTTTCAGTGAAAAACAGCATTTCCAGGATTACAATTTTATTCCTGTCATTTTTGACATGCAAGTTCCTAGTATATATATAAATGTGTGTAATGGTAGACAGACAAAGCTTCATTTAGAGGATACTCACTCTTCTGCTTCTTCTTCCGCCTCTGGGATGGATGATAATCCTGGGGCATATTTTATTTTTCTATAAAAAGAGATACAGCCTCAGACATAGAGAATGGTTGCTCCTATGTCATATGACACATTTGAGAAAATCTTTTCAGTAAGCAGCTGTGTAACAGTCCTATGAATGGATCAAAGATAAATAGCAATACACAGAAACTATATATGTATGCTAACATGAATATTTGTTATTTTTGCGTGTTAAAGCTATATACAGTATCTATGAAAGATTATATTAGCTGCCTAGTACAACCAACTTGAACATTAAAGTTTGAAGCACAGGTCTCTGGCCAAGCTTTGTTTGGCCCTTGTGGGTTGTATAGTCTGCACAGATTGTGTAGGCATAAAGTAGCATTTTGTGTGTACACAAAGAAGGAGTAAAGATATCCAGGGAGGACATTTCTATACATAGGGCCCAACTCCAATCTTTTGCACAGCCAGTAAAGGTGAAAAATGCACCATAAGTAATCTATCTATCGCAAACGCTCTAACTTTCAGAACTGAATAGGCAAATATTACATGATTTTGCAAGTTACAGTAAATTTTTATTTTCCCTTCAATAAATTACAGTCACTTTTAACAGTTCTTCATGCAAATAACATACTATGTTTAAGCCATTTTTTCCTATGAAATCTTATAAGTACTTCAAACCACCTGTACAGACAGAACAATGCCTCTGATAATGACTCAAGCATAGGTCTAAAGCTAAAAACAGTTTAACACCTCAACTGAGTCTAACATAAGGCTTGATTTCTAATATATAAGATGGCACCCTAAGTAAATAATAAAACAAACTCACATTATTAAAAAATACACTATTAAACAAAACATTTCAAGAACTAACCTGTTATGTGTATATAATAACTATGTGTGAATACTGTGGCAGTGTGTGGTATAATGCTGTTTCGTGGCAATGTTTTTAACAATTTGGTGTAGTAATTATTGCTGTGTGATGAGAGGGGCAGTATTTATATGACATCATATCTGCATTTATCTTGATGTTTTATTAATTCATTTAAATCATTCTGTATTTACTTACCCAGCAGAGTATTTATTTTTTGTTCGACTTTTTTGCTAAAGAATAAATTAGATGTAAATTAGATGGTTACAAATAAGCCACAATATCGGCCTCCCACCCACACATAAACTAAAACTTCTTAAGGTCCCTTTTGCTCTTGCCTGTGACCACCTAATAATCCCATTAAACATGTCACTGCCTTTCTAAAGAACATTACACTGAAAACATATGTAAGTTTGTTTCCTTACACTTTGCCACAAAACCTCTGCAGCACATGAGGTGAAATTGGCTCCATACTCTGCCACCATTTATAAACAATGTGAGAATCCCAGCCTAAACACATTGGGTAACCCAGCTATTTTCAGTGTAAGGTTTTTTTATACCAATATATTGGTAAGCTATAGTTCGTTCTAAGCAGAGTTCATAAATTACAGTATAGTGTGATTCTGATATATTTATTCATTTTCTGTCACTTTTGAATATAACAAGGACTTACCCCACACAATTGATTCTTCTAAAAAAAAGAACAACAATTAATTATCAAAATGTATGTTTTTACGGTTCTCAATGTATTTAGATGTATTCTCATTAAGGTTTGGACTATCTGCCCATTGCACATAAAGTCCAAACCCTGACTCATAACAGTGGCTGCCCAAGTAACTTCCTAGAGTCATCAGGGCCAGATTAGTTTGGTTTCATGTAAATAATTGCTTGTTTTAGGAACACATTTCACAAAACAGTTTATTCATTGATTTATCCAAATAAGGGCAATATTAAAACCATTTAAAATAATATTAAAAACAATAGAACTTGAAAAACGCTCTTTCATTTCTGACTTCAGCTATAGATCAGATATTATTAATCCCAACTGGATTCTTCCCTAATTTCTCAGTGCTAGATCTCTGCACTCTCAGCCTGGTCTGACCTTCTTAAAAAATAATTTACATAGGGAACGCAGAGGTTGCATATGATATAAGATAATGCCATTGATTTATATCCTATTATGTGTATCATATCTATAGTTGTCAGTGTTGATCACGTTTACGATGTTTGTAACGAAATTTTATTGCTCATCGTGAGGCCTGTGGGACTTAGGACCGAAGGCAAAGTTGGAACTACAGGCCTCGCGAAATTACAAATTTGAGGTATATTTGGTGTTTTTGGCAACTGAAAATCTGTTAAGCAAAAAAAATTATAGATTCTCACCTTGTCATCTTAAAGATTGAGTTCCTAAAGGAAGGCCGAAAGGTCCTTCTGGGGGTTTGCAGTTTCTCCTGTTCAGGGTAGAATTGCTTGGTATTTTGGGGCTAGACCACTCTAGTGAGTGGGACCAGACTGATATAATACAGGATATTTCTCCCTGTCAAGGGCACAAGTGAGCTAAAAGAGGTTGCTCTCAGAGTGGGTTATCATGTCCATCAGATCATGTCATGATGAGGGGTCTGTGATGGAGACGTTTGAGGGAAAGCTCTGTGTATATTGAGAAGTCTATATGACAATTATAGTGGGGGAAAGTATTTATTGTATAGTCCGATGGGATGGGAAGTTTACACTAGTCACTGTGTATACAATAAGTTCTGCTATTTGTATATGTGATTTGGGGGTCTTTCTTCTAACTCACCATGCATCTCTACAGTGTTTTTTAACTGAAATTAATAAAACAATAATTGTATTAAATCCATGTAACCAATATGATATTGCCTACATAATCCTATTGCTGCTCTATACCAAATACACTTTTATTTTTTATAAAGCTCCTACTATCTTTAGTTCATGATTTAAATAGTCATTTTCCTACTCTTATAGATTAAATAACCATTTCATTTAACTTCTTTTATTTCACCTCTCTATATTTTTTCTATTTACTTTAATCTGTCCCTATACATTTATATAATATTTGTTTACCTCTTTCTAAAACTCTACACAATGCTCAAAATCTACTATACACCGTCCTACTCTATACTATACATCATATAACCTCTCCCAGTATTACTTCATATATCTCACTGATACTAGATTGCTCTATATAAAATCTAATAACTGCTCTTATGGACTTAACACCTATATTTCCATGTAATAAATCCCTATAGTTACCTTCTCCATATACACTGTTTACATAACTCTTAATGACACTACATATAACAACGTCTCCTACAGTTCCAGATAACAACTTACCTAATGTTTACTGCTCTTTAACGTTCCCATATAACCCATCTTATTTATGTATATAAACTCTCCATATACACCTCCCCATTACTACTTAAAACTGCCTCATATAACTCTACCATATAACATTTCATATCATTTTATGACAAAATCCTTAGTTGCAGTCTTGATACTTACAATATATTTGGGCATTATTTAGCCACAGCTCCTAAAAAACAAAGAAAACAGAAATAGTTAAACTTTAATGAGTTATAAGCAGTCATTATAGAAAATGTTCATCGTATGTTCAATAAGGTGCAATGTCACAGGATTTATACTTCTCTGTGGCCCTATAGCCTTTGTGTTTCCATCTCTCTTTTCTTTCTTTTTCCTATTATTTCCCTGATCTATTTCACCAACTTTATCTCTTGTGCAGTTTCTCTCTCTCTCTACTCTTCTTCCCTTTTCTCTCTCCTTCAGATTTTCTCCCCCCTTATTCCTTCCTTCTATTTTCTCAACTGCTCTCCTTCCTTTATCCATCTGTCTCTTCCTTACTCCATCATTTTTACTTCCCAATGCTCCTCTCTCCTGTTTTCCCTTCCTCTTGTTTCTTTTCTCTCCCTTTTCTTTCTCTATGCCGATTACTCCCTTGTAGCACTCTCCTTTACTTGTCTTTTTCTTTCTTACTCTTTCTCTATCATCCTCTTTTTCTACCTTCTCTCTATTTCCATTTCCTTTCTCCAATTCCTCATCTCTCTATATCCTCCTCCATGCTATTCATATGCCCCAAAACGGTTTCCTACCAGGTAATCCGGAGTAGATAACTAAAGGGCTCCCATCCCTCTGAAGGGCAATTACTGCATTATTGAGAGTTGGGGGTCTATGGACAATACCAATGTCCCTTGTAGATACCACAGGAGTATGGGAACACCCCCTTTACTTCTAGAAAGTGGTCTGATGGCTCTGGATCCTTCTTACCATGTCTAAGAATTGCATCTCCACTGGGAATCCATCAAGCTTCAAGGAACTATAAATAATCACAAGAAACAATTTAAATCGTTTGGTACAGATGTATAGTAAAATGTATGAATTATAATATGTTTGTTAGAGGGTGGGAAGCTGAGAAAGACAGGGTTTGGGATTATGCTGTATTTGTTGTATTAAAGGCACAGACAGCACTATGTGTTATATTAATTGGGCTCCAAAGAGATACAGATATACAGCTGATCTATAGAGAATACAGATGTACAGCTCATCCAGAGAGGATAAGTATATGTAACCGATCCATAGAGGATAAAGATACAAAGCTGATCCATAGAGGATACAGATACAAAGCTGATCCATAGTGGATACAGATACAAAGCTGATCCATACAGGATACAGATACAAAGCCGATCCATAGTGGATACAGATACAAAGCTGATCCATAGTGGATACAGATACAAAGCTGATCCATAGTGGATACACATACAAAGCCGATCCATAGTGGATACAGATACAAAGCCGATCCATAGTGGATACAGATACAAATCCGATCCATAGTGGATACAGATATGCAGCCGATCTATAGAAGATATAGATATGAAGCTCATCCATACAGGATACAGATATGTAACCGATCCATAGAGGCAGGGTCGTAGGAACAGGGGGGCATAAATCCATCCCCAGACTATATGAACATGAGGAAACAAAAATAGCAAAATTAAACTTAGTCATTCAGGAGATGAACAGTATGTATTTCAGCTATAAACATGGTGAACAAATCCACCAGGACATTTCCAAGATGGAAAAGCGGTACCAGAACAAGTGGAGTCCAGCAATGCTTGATTATTACTATTGAACCCTTAAGAGGGATGTTCCTGAGAAAAAATACATGAGAAAATCCTATACTTTTACCTTTTATCCAAACCCTGGCATCCCCTATTAGCTCCCCTGCAATTTCCCAGAGGCCTCAAGGCCACATTAATTTGTCTACATATACTACTTGGTTGGCTATAGACAACTGAGAAGTAATTTTGTTAAAAGAAAATAACATAAGTGAGATATAACAGAGATATCTTTATTGGCTAACCAAGTACAATGACAGTATGATCATTCAGGGCTACACTAAAATTTCCCTCAAAAATACACCAACCTCTAATATGATATTTATGGTGAAACATTAATATTTGTGCTTATTTTACCTCCTCATCGAGCATCTTTTCATCCTCCAGCTGAAAGAGAGAAAGAAGGTAATATAATTATTATTTATTATAGTAAGCACAATAGTTACACTACATTATGTATATAACACACTGTATATATCACACTACTTACCAGATCTCTTAAAACCTTGAAAGAAAGCATTTTCTTACTGATAATTCTGAATATAACACAAAGAACAATCCAGCCCAGTATGAATCAGAGAAAACAATAAATAGGTCACATGTCATGAATGAGAACATTTTATAAATCTAAGTGAGGAATATTTATAGCCTATAATTTATATGGATGAGGTAAAGAGCGTATTTTTAACAAGGAATAAACAATATAGTCATAAAGAAAAGTTAATAAAACAATGGGAAATCCACTTTACGACGGCATATATATATATGTATATATATATACATTATATACATTAACTACTTAATACAACAATGACAGAGCCAGCACCACGTAACCCAGAATCACTTACTGTAAAGATCAATCCTTAATTTGTCCATCTGAAAAAGAAAAACAACCCATTAATTAGTGGAATACAGATAGACAGCAACTGACATTGAGAAGAACTTTCCTTAAAAGGGACACAGCAAATGTCCTAGCTATAGCAGAAAAGAAACGTATGGAAATAAATCATTACAATTAGTTATAAGAAATATTGAATGTTAGTGTCAAGTAAATGAGCTTTAATGTCAGGCATTTTATATTCCCTGAAAATGTCCTGCTCCTCCTGCTACTACCCTTATCAATTCATTAACCCTCACAATGAGCTTAAAACCAGGCAGAGCAGCATACCCAGTTGTATAAATAGCTATATATATATTTATTTATTTTTCCCGTTGTACAATGGTCCTTTAAAGCTGGGAATATCGATTCATCACAAATAGAAATCCAAACCCTGGCATCCCCTATTAGCTCCCCTGCAATTTCCCAGAGGCCTCAAGGCCACATTAATTTGTCTACATATACTACTTGGTTGGCTATAGACAACTGAGAAGTAATTTAGTTAAAAGAAAATAACAGAAGAGAGATATAACAGAGATATCTTTATTGGCTAATCAAGTACAATGACAGTATGAATATTCAGGGCTACTCTCAAATTTCCCTCAAAAAGACACCAACCTCTATATATGATATTTATGGTGGAACATTAATATTTGTGCTTATTTTACCTCCTCATCGAGTATCTTTTCATCCTCCAGCTGAAAGAGAGAAAGAAGGGAATATAATTATTATTTATTATAGTAAGCACAATAGTTACACTACATTATGTATATAACACACTGTATATATCACACAAGGGTCAGATGCATATATCACACGTCACTATACACAAGGATCAGATGCATATATCACGTGTCACTATACACAAGGATCAGATGCATATATCACGTGTCACTATACACAAGGATCAGATGTATATATCACACGCCACTATACACAAGGATCAGATGCATATATCACACGTCACTATACACAAGGGTCAGATGCATATATCACGTGTCACTATACACAAGGATCAGATGTATATATCACACGTCACTATACACAAGGGTCAGATATATATATCACACGTCACTATACACAAGGATCAGATGTATATATCACACGTCACTATACACAAGGGTCAGATGTTTATATCACACGTCACTATACACAAGGATCAGATGCCATATCACGTGTCACTATACACAAGGATCAGATGCATATATCACACGTCATGATACACGAGGGTCAGATGCATATATCACACGTCACTATACACAAGGATCAGATGTATATATCACGTGTCACTATACACAAGGATCAGATGCATATATCACACGTCACTATACACGAGGGTTAGATGTATATCTCACACGTCACTATACACGAGGGTCAGATGCATATATCCCACGTCACTATACACAAGGGTCAGATGTATATTTCACACGTCACTATACACAAGGGTCAGATGTATATATCACACGTCACTATACATAAGGATCAGATGCATATATCACACGTCACTATACACAAGGATCAGATGCATATATCACACGTCACTATACACAAGGGACAGATGTATATATCACACGTCACTATACACGAGGGTCAGATGTATATATCACACGTCACTATACACAAGGGTCAGATGCATATATCACACGTCACTATACACAAGGGTCAGATGCATATATCACACGTCACTATACACCAGGGTCAGATGCATATATCACACGTCACTATACACGAGGGTCAGATGTATATATCACACGTCACTATACACAAGGGACAGACTAGAACTACTTACCAGACCTGTACGTTATGTATATAAAGCAATGTATATATCCTACTACTTACCAGATCTGTTAAAAACTTGCAGTTCATTTTCACTGACAATTCTGAAAATAACACAAAGAACAATCCAGCCCAGTATGAATCAGAGAAAACAATAAATAGGTCACATGTCATGAATGAGAAAATTATTTTTTAAATCTAAATTAGGAATATTTATAGCCTATAATTATATGGATGAGGTAAGGAGCATATTTTTAACAAGGAATAAACACTATAGTCATAAAGAAGAGTTAATAAAACAATGGGGAATCCACTTTACAATGGCATATATATACTAGCGAATTGCCTGTCAAAAAATGACGGGCATTAAATTGTAAGCCGGGCATTGCTATTTGCCACACAATGTGAGGCTTTTGCTGCTCTGTGCACCTTTGGCGCTCATTGCAAATCATTACTTCCACCTACTGTATGGGCTGCTCATTGCAGGGTTTATTAACCTGCAAGTTTTGTGCTTGGGAATCCCATGTGTCTCTTTCCAGCATCTTGTGCCTTCCCTGTGTGTTTCTCTTCTGTTTGTCTTATGACTGTTTGTGTTGGGGGCGCTGACTTTTACATTCAGCGTGCCTGGCGTTGTTTGTGTAGGTGTTACTGTCTTTGCCGTCAGGTATTTTCTAAGTCCCGCGTGCCTGGTGTTGTTTGTGTACGTGTTACTGTCTTTGCCGTCAGGTATTTTCTAAGTCCTGCGTGCCTGGTGTTGTTTGTGTAAGTGTTACTGTCTTTGCCGTCGTGTATTTTCTAAGTCCCGCGTGCCTGGCGTTGTTTGTGTAGGTGTTACTATCTTTGCCGTCGTGTATTTTCTAAGTCCCGCGTGCCTGGCGTTGTTTGTGTAAGTGTTAGTGTCTTTGCTGTCATGTATTTTCTAAGTCCCGCGTGCCTGGTGTTGTTTGTGTAAGTGTTACTGTCTTTGCCGTCGTGTATTTTCTAAGTCCCGCGTGCCTGGCGTTGTTTGTGTAAGTGTTACTGTCTTTGCCGTCGTGTATTTTCTAAGTCCCGCGTGTCTGGCTTTGCTCAGCCTCGTTTTCATCCAGTTTCAGAATTTTTTATGTTTTTCGTCCGTCATGTTTTTTCACACTTTGGTGATTTTTGAGTGACAAAACACGTCAAATAGGGCTCAAAATCGCTTGCAAACTCACTCCCATGCTTCCTGGCTCTCCCCCTGTGCTGTGTGTGAATCTGTTTTTAATTATTTTTTATTATTTTTCTTGTTTTTAGTGTTGTTAAATTTGTATTTTTCAGTCAGCGCACACCACGCAAATAAACAGCAGACACACAGAGGAGAAAGACACAGGGAAGGAACATGGGGAGATGCCGGAAAGAAACACATGGCATTCCCAAGAACAAAAGTAGCAAGGCATGTCCAGTAGAGGGGAGGAGAGGCTCACAATGAGCGCCGAAGGTGATCATTGCAAAGCACGAAAGTTGTGGGTTAAGAAGGCCTGCAATGAGCTGTGAAGCAGCTCATAGCGAGGCCTGTACAGTAGACGGAGGGAGAGGCTTGCAAGAGCGCCGAAGGTGATCATTGCAAACCACGAAAGTTGTAGGTTAACAAGGCCTGCAATGAGCGACGCCCGTACAGTAGATGGAGAAAGAGGCTCGCAATGAGCACATTCTCAGCCTTAAAAGTTTTTATTCCTGTCATTTTTGACAGCCAAGTAGCTAGTAGTTAATATAAAAAGAGTCTCTTCTTTTGCATTTCCTGATCTGGTCCTGGGCCAGTGAGGGGGAGGACTGACGTGCCAATTCCAGCTAAGCTTATGTCTAACAAAGCCCTCTAACATCCCCTGTAAGTGTTCGCTCCCATAAGAGTTCTCTGAATGTTCTGTGAGTGCTTGGTGAGAGCCAAAATCTTGTGTGTAAATTCAACCTCACACAATAGCAGCTAAAACCCTTACAAAAGCACCTACAAGAAATATTAATAATCCAATAATGGGGGGTAAAAGACAGCTTAGCATAGCACGTACCAGGGTCACATGTGGTCACTACACCACTGCAGCTGAAAACTGATGAAATAAAGAATCATCAGAAATAGCTCAATCTAATAAAAGTAACCAGTAATGCTCATAGCACTTACTTTTGGTTATCTTCTCAATTAAACAGAGGCAATAAATCATGGATATTGTCATACAAACCAATTCCACACACAGTGGGTTTTCATGTATTAAGGAATAATCTCAAATAGATGATGGAATCTGAAAACAGAAAGAGAAGGTTGAGGAACATGCCTTCATGGTCATGAGATCGGGCTAATAAGACCTACAGAGAAGAACAAGATATAAATCAGAACACTATTTGGATTGACTTCAACGGCAATCCACATTGAACAACAATCAGTGAAATGTAAAAAATAACCATACATGTACAAACTCTGTAACCAGGCAATAGTATGTCAACATTTATATTAATTATTGTTCAGTGAGGATTGATGATGAGGAGGATGTTATCAACTACCTCCTCTTTCTCAGCAGTGGGCCACCACCTTCCATGCCCGCGTGTCTCCTCCCTATACCACGTTTAGGAGGTGTTGGAGTGAGGGGTGCGTCCACCTCGCATGGCTGTGTAACAGCTGGCGTTGATGGTAAGGTGTAAGATCAGAAGGCTACCAGCTCTGGTTGCGATGGTGGTGGAGCCTGTTGAACCAAAGGCTGAAGAGATTTGACCTGGCCTTCTGCCAATTCCAATAGCCGCTCAATGAGTGTTTTTTGTGCTTTTCTGTCCTTATATGCCTTTTGTTCATACCTCTCCAATCTTCGATTGTGCCTCCTCATCACATCAAATAGCGATCTGATGCTGTCAACGAGAGAGGTTGCAATGTCATTCTACCTTTCCATTATGGTGGAATGGCTTTCGTCCTCCCTCTGAAACTTGTGAATGAGCTCCCTCAAAGTGGCTTGTGAGGTGTTGTGAGGTTTGTCACTGGACATACCGGGCCTTTTGATCAGTTGTGGTGATGACAGGGATTCTGGTGGGTATGGCAATGTCAGAGGTGCCAGTGGGGATGGTGTTGATCTCGGCCATGGCAATGGTGTTGGTGTCAGCCGTGGAGATGTTGTAGCCCATGTTGGGTGAGCCCAGATTATGAGTGGAGTAGCGGTGGGTCCTTCCAAGGCATCCATGATATCGGAACAGGTGGCAGTGGTGGGCCTGCTGATGGTTGTCTCCAGTACCAGTACATGTGTGGAGGTCGTGGTGGTTGTTGGCGCCATGATGCGAGGTTGAGGTGGAGATGGCTGAAAAGGCTGTGAACGTGCCCATGTGTGTGATTCCCACAATGGTGAAATGGGTAGCTCTCTGGCTGCTGATTGGTCAGCTTTCTGTGAAGGTCCTTGGCCCTCTGGAATGTTTTTGCCTTCCTCAACCACCACTTGCAGAGGTGGATGTGGCTCCTCCTCATGTGGAGCCACCATCTGTGGGTGGATTAAGCCTCCTGAGTACTAAAATGAAAGGACAATAGTGTTTGAGTTTGTATTCTCTAAATATTTGTTGCTGTGTGTTTATATATCCCTGTCATCATGGTCACTTGTGGTGATTGTCACACTGTGGTGATTGTTTTAAGCAGATAAACATTGACCTGTGTTGTGAGCATTGTGGATCATGGCTCACATCAATATATATAACTTGTAACTTGCCCGTCAAAAATGACGGGATAATATTTGATATGTCTCTTCCCCTCTCTCCCTCCATTGTGTCCCTTTTCCTCCACTCCCTTCCCTGTGTCTCCTTCCTCCCCCTCTTGCTCCTCTGTGTCTGTTCCTTCCATGTGTCTCCCCCCCATGTGTCTCTCGCCCCATGTTTCGCTCCCTTCCTCTCCCCTCTCTCTCCCCTGTCTCTCCCCGTCTCCCACGCTGACACGGCGCATTGGGCATGCGCATCACATAGTGTGTGACCTTCCCCGCCAATGCGCATGCGCGGCGGGAGCGATACACACTTTGACAACTATTATAGCGATGCTTGTGAGGTGTGCCATCTGCAGTTCATTAGGAAATGTGCTCAGCTTAGTCTGCTGTGCAGTGTGTGAGACTGATCAATCTGTGCCAATTCTCAGCAATGGTTGTTAACATGCAATGAGAAATGGCTCAGGTTAGTATAGTACATGACACACACATGCAGCCCATATGTTAGTCAGTATTGGCATATGCCACAATGTGCACACCCATACCTCTACTCTCTTTGGGATGTCAAATCAAACTTGATCTATTTGGTAACTGCTACTCAGAATAAGTTTTAACTGTAGATATTGGACCAACATTTAATTGATAACAATTAGGATAATGATATGTTTGCTTCCTGGATTTACATGGTTATTGCTGCCCCATATATCTTTAGTCATAACTAGAGAACTTACAACGCTATTGTATGCCAGTTATCTATGTGTGTGGGGTTCATATGTGTGCATATAAGGGTCTGATGGTGTATATGATACTCACATTGCACGGTTCTTGGAAAACCTGTGTCCAGCTGTCTTGGAAGACCCACTACTGCTGCTGACTCGATCCACTCCTTCAGGGTCCACTCCCATGCGTAGTATGTAATGATGGCTGGTGGTCCACCATCGGGTGCATGAGCCTTATAGAGAAAGTTGAGATAGATTGCATTAGCACTTCAGACCATGCATTAATTAAACGTATCCTTAAAGTGAACATTAAACCTAAATTCAACAAAATTAATAGGATGGATAAATCTCTTTTTGGAGTAGCAAATAATAGAGAAAAATTATTAATATAAATCAAACTTTTCTTTGGATCCAACTGTAACTGTAAGACAAATTGAGCACTATAGTTTGGAATGCTCATAAAGCATACATAAGGGGAATATTGGCTAGTTGGGCCATTATGCAAAAAAGACAGAGGGTCTTTTCCTTGAGAGAGCTATATATACAACTAGCCTTATAGGAAAGGAAAAATAAGATCAACCCGGATAAAAATCTGTCTATTGCTATCGCAAATATACAATCTCAAATAAAGAAACTAAAACAATACAAGATAGACAAAAATAGATAGTCATACCAACAAAAGTTTTATCATCATGGCAAAAAGGCGGGCAAATTTTTAGCCAACTCTCTAAAAAAAAAGAGAAAAATACAACAAGATAACTAAAATAAGGAAAGAGAATGGCCTTATTTGCGAAAACCCAGAGGAGATAAATAAGACTTTTTATAATTTTTATAAATCTCTATATAATTTAAAAAAATCCAATGATTTCATAAAACCACCAGTGCAGGAGATTGACAGCTGGCTGGATGAATTTAATTTACCCAAGATTTCCAATATAGAACTTGAGTATTTGAATAGTGAAATTTCAGAGGAAGAAGTTAAACAAGCTATCTCTAATTTACAACTACATACAGCCCCAGGGCCTGGTAGATTTATAAACCACTAATATAAACTGTTTTCAGATAGACTAGTTCCCATATTAAAGTATATGTTTAATGAGTTTAAAACAAGTGGCATAGCATCTAGAGAAAACCTTGAAGCCGATATTACTCTGATCCCCAAACAGGATAAGGATAAACTTGATTGCAAGAACTATCAACCTATTTCACTAATCAATACGGACATTAAAACTTTATGCCAAAATATTGGCGAATAGGTTGAATTCAATAGTTCCTAAACTTATCTCACTAGACCAAACAAGGTGTATGGCACAAGGAGTTTGATAAACTTGATAGCACTGGTTAATGCCTATAAAACTGTGTCTATCATAATGTCGCTCGATGCCGAGAACGCATTTGATAGAGTAGGGTGGGCCTATATGGAAGCCACACTTCAAAAATTTGGCCTAGGTGAATTTGGTAGGAATGCAAGGGGAGGGTATTATACTCCCTTCAGCTTATGTGGATGGGATTGGACAGATGCACGTTAAATTCAATGTAAGCAATGGAACTAGAAAGGGATGCCCTTTGTCACCCCTGATCTTTATCTGATGATCAAACCTTTTCTTCACAAGATAAAAATCTCAAAGAACATTGAGGGCATTGTTATTAAAAAAAGACACACATAAACTTATGGCCTATGCGGATGACGTTTGGCTAACCTTGACCAATCCAGACAAATTATTAGAAAATGTACAGGTCGTCTTGGACAGGTTTAGTAAAATATCCTATTATAAAGTAAACATGTCAAAATTGGAAGTCTTAACATTGAATCTAACACAGGCTGAGCGTGGACTATTAGAATTCAAATATCCTTTTGAATGGAGCCTCAATAAAGTTACACATCTGGGAATTGTATTCACGTTAGATTTAAAAAGAATCAAAAAATGTATTAATAAGGAAATGGAAAGACAATTCCCCTCCCATATTTTCTGATATCATTTGGAAAATAAAGTATATTCGAGAATTAGAGGCAAACTATGCACTAAGAGGGCTAATTAGAGCAGACACAGTGAAATGGAAAATATGGGATCGGAATCAGTGAACGACAAGTAAGAATACATATCTTCCAGAATGGAAGGAGGGATGAATGTGGATGAATGATGATGTGGTTTTAAGTAAAGGATTGTTTAAATCATGTAATAGAGTTGACAAGAATGTATCAAGATAAATTTGTGTTGTGTTTATGCTTATTGGAAAAAAAAAAAAAAAAAAGATTTCAAAAGAATCATAAAATTAAATTACAACAAAGTATTATTGAACAGAAAAGAAATATTGAAGTCCTGGAAGACCAAATTTCACTCATGTTCTGCAGAATAGCCGCTGTCAAAATGGCTATCTTGCCCCAAATCAATTATTTAATGGGTTATATACCCCTTTATATTCCGTATTTTTAAACTAGAAAATTACAACCAGTAATTGAAAAATATATCTACAAAGATAATAAAGTTAGGATTAAAAGGTTGAAAACATCTAGACATTTCAGGTAAGGCAGGCTATCACTACCAGACATAAAGAGTTACTAAGAAGCTACCATGCTTGCTCACTTTGCAAAATGGTACAGCTAGATGGCTCCAATTAATACTAATAACGGGATTACTGAGAGATCTTATATGGCAAGACACGGCAGGCAAAGAAAATAAATGATCAATGTCCTTAACTGTCACAAAGGGGATTTCTTTTTTGAACAAACTAAATAAGAAATGGGCTCTGTTTTCCACCCTGAGTCCCTTGAGCGCTTTGCAATCATTGGGGCATTTCAACAGTGCAAGATCTTGTTAAGAATAAAAACTTGTACTCTTTTGAAGAGTTAAATCTAAAATACCTTTATTTACCTTTAAATAAATGGCTTGAATACAATAGAGTGAAACACAATTTGAAAAGAGACAAATATATTCAGTTACTCAACCATGAACTCTCCCATTTTGAACAAGTTTGCTATAGGCACCATAGCACACACTTAATCTCAAAATGTTTCCAAATTATTAGATCAAGGAACTGTTGCTAACAGTTGGAAAAATGTTGGAGGGATTACGGTTTAGCTGGAACTGTAAAACATATATCATGGGAATGCAAGGAAATAAAAAAATTCTGGAATAGATGTTTGGAACTGCTATCTTGCATATCCCTCCCTCAATTGAGATGGCTCTATTCCACATATTTCTATCTTCCATAAATTTCAAAGAAGTAGCTTATCTTATCCATTACTTTACGTTGGCTAAAACACTGATAGGAATTAATTGGAAACACAATTCTTGGAATATTTTACTTGAGGAAATTGGCACAATTAGAACCCATGAAAATAAATATCTAGAGTTACACCAAATTCCTATAGACATAATAAAATGGGCACTCTGGGATGACATACATAAATACAAATTTAACCGACTAAAACAAGAAAACGCATCCTGCCTCTCCTCCACCTTGATGCCTTGGGTGTTTTTTTTTTCTTATTTTCTTAAATGTTTATTAGTGATATTATATTAACTTTAAGAAATGTCAACATTGTACCATGTAGAGACTGTGATGGTTACTATATACTGTATGTTTTTCTACTTTTTCAATAAGACAAAAAATAAAAAGAAAGTATCTGAATTAAATATGACTATAAAATCTCTACAGGTCACTGCAAATGCAGCAGCTACATTAATTATAGGAAACCAGGAGACATTATTAAAAAATAAACAATTATGCAGCGAGAATAAGAAGCTTCTTAAAAGGCTAAAAGATGCAGAGGGAGCAATCAGATGTCTGGCATCTTGCAGAAATAAAGAAGCTGATCATTCTCAATTTTTAGCAGAAATCAATGACCTAAGAGCACAGCTAGGGAAAAGGAATGCTGTGGTGGCTGCCTTTATAGTTACATAGTTACATAGTTACATAGTAATTAAGGTTGAAAAAAGACTTTCAGTCCATCAAGTTCAACCTGTTAAGATCTCCTCTGATCTGCAATATGCGGATTAGTTATTAATTAAATTATTGATTAAATAATTATTAATAGTATAGTATTGGAGAATGAATAAAGAGTTAGTCCATCAAGTTCAACCTTTTTAGATCTCTATTGATCTTTTTAATTTGGACTATTTATTATTATTGTTAATTGTTAATTATTGTTAATTGTTGTTAATTGATCCAGAGGAAGGCAAACATAAAAAAAAAACACATTGAAACTTTGCCAATTGTCTCATGAGGGGGAAAAAAGCAAAATTCCTTCCTGACCCCAGAAACTGGCGATCAAATTTCTTCCTGGATCAATATTCCTTGCTAGTTATCTAGGATAGCCTTGAATGCCCTCTTTATTCAGAAATATATCTAACCCCTTTTTGAAGTTGTCTATCGAATTCGCTGTCACCACCTCCTTTGGTAGAGAATTCCACAGTTTAACCACCCTAACTGTGAAGAACCATTTTCTTTGTTTAAGGTGAAATCTTTTTTCCTCTAACCTCAACGGATGTCCTCTTGTCAGTTGAAAATCTCTTGCTGCAAAAAGTTCACTTGACAAAGCCTTATATTGACCCTGGATGTATTTAAATAACGTAATCATATCTCCTCTTAGACGCCTTTTTTCTAGCGAAAATAAGTTTAATTTTGTTAGTCTTTCTTCATAACTTAGCCCCTCCATTCCCCTTATTAGTTTTGTAGCCCTTCTCTGTACTTTTTCCAGCTCTAAAATGTCTTTTTTGTGAGGTGGTGCCCAAAATTGTACTCCATATTCCAAATGAGGGCGTACTAGAGATTTGTATAGTGGCAGAATTATATCTTCTTCCCTGGCTTCTATACCCTTCCTAATACATGCTAATATTTTATTTGCCTTTGCAGCCACTGCTTGGCTTTGAGCGCTGTTACCTAGGTGGTTGTCCACTAGTACTCCCAAATCCCTTTCAATATCTGATACCCCTAGATTTGCTCCATTAAGATTATAGATTGCTTGGCTATTGTTCCTTCCCAAATGCATAACCTTACATTTATTTGTATTAAATCTCATCTGCCATTTAGCTGCCCATTTCTCTAATTTATGCAAATCCTTTTGTAGGGAAAGTACATCATTATCTGATTTTATTACCTTGCACAACTTAGTGTCATCAGCAAAAATGGAGACACTACATTCGAGTCCTACTTCAATGTCATTAATAAATATGTTAAAAAGGAGAGGACCCAATACTGAGCCCTGAGGAACCCCACTTATCACATTAGACCAATCGGAGTATGTTCCATTTACAACAACCCTTTGCTTCCTGTCTTTTAGCCAGCTCTCGATCCATGAGCAGATATTTACTGCAATTCCTGTATCCCTTAGTTTGCTCACTAGTCTTCCATGTGGCACTGTATCAAATGCCTTTGAAAAATCTAAAAAGACTACATCCACTGAGTTGCCCTGATCCAAGTTCCTACTAACCTCCTCATAAAAACTAATTAGATTGGTTTGACACGACCTTTCCTTCATAAATCCATGTTGACTGCTACCTATGATCCTGTTCAAATAGACATATTCTTGTATTCTGTCCCTTATTAACCCTTCTAAAAGCTTCCCAACTACAGAAGTGAGGCTCACTGGTCTATAATTCCCCGGATTTGCTCTAGATCCCTTCTTAAATATAGGTATCACCTCTGCTTTTCTCCAGTCATCTGGTAGAGACCCTGTAGTGAGCGAGTCTTTAAAGATTAGATATAATGGTTTGGCTATTACAGAACCCAGCTCCCTCAGTACCCTTGGATGTATTCCATCAGGACCTGGGGCTTTATTAACATTTATTTTCTCCAACCTCTTTTGTATTTCTTCCTGCGTTAACCAATTATTTAGTGAAGGTAGTGTAGCCCCATTATGTTGCAGTGTCCCAACCACTGGTACCTCCCTTGTGTAAACCGACGAAAAGAACCTATTTAGCTCATCTGCCTTTTCCTGGTCACTAATTATCAGATGGCCTGTGTCACATTGTAATGGTCCTATCGATTCCTTCCTGGCCTTCTTCCCATTAATATATTTATAAAATATTTTAGGGTTAGTCTTACTTTCCATTGCAACTGACTTCTCATTTTCTATTTTAGCCAGTCTAATAGCCCTTTTGCAAGCCTTGTTGATTTCCTTATAGTCACATAAAGATGCCTCTGTTCCCTCCTTCTTGTATAATTTAAATGCATATTTCTTTTTCCTCATCATGATCTTTAAGTCATTGTTAAGCCACATGGGATGTGATTTACTCCTATTTATTTTATTTCCACATGGTACATGCTGATGAGTATGTTTATTTAGTAAGGATTTGAATGTTGTCCATTTATTTTCAGTATTCTTCCCTGTAAGTTCTTTGTCCCAGTCTATATGTTGTATTGCTGCCCGTAGCCCATTAAAGTTAGCCCTTTTAAAATTTAGAGTTTTTGTTGGCCCCTTACAACTTTGTTTTTTGTATTCAATCTCAAATGAGACTGTGTTGTGATCACTGTTCCCCAAGGGTTCCCCTATTTTTACATTTGATATTATATCAATATTACTTGTGATGACTAAATCCAAGATGGCCCCATTTCTAGTAGGTTCTTGTATTACCTGGGCTAGATAATGATCCCTGAGTGTACTCAAGAACCTGCTCCCCTTAGCTGAGCTGCTGGTCTCGTTTATCCAGTTTATATCAGGGTAATTAAAGTCTCCCATTATTAGAACTTGCCCATGCTTAGCTGCATTTCCAATCTGTAACAATAATTGTATTTCCTCACTTTCAGCTATATTTGGGGGTTTATAGCATACTCCCACCAATATGCATTTAGAATTAGCTCCTCCACTATTTAGCTCAACCCACAAGGATTCAATGATGCCGTTAGTGCCAGCATAAATATCTTCTCTAACTATAGGCTTAAATTCAGGCTTAACATAAAGACAGATCCCTCCTCCTCTTTTACCATTTCCCCTATCTTTCCTAAATAGGTTATAACCATCCAGATTAACAGTCCAGTCATGAGATTCATCCCACCATGTTTCCGTAATGCCTATTAAGCCCCATTTTTCTTGTACTGCTAATATTTCTAGCTCATCCATTTTCCCAGGCAAACTTCTTGCGTTTGCAATCATACACTTTATGTTGCTATGGCTCTGCTGGTGTGAAGTGCCTGCCACTGTATTTGAGGCCCCTATTAATATCTCCCTACTTTCTATTGTAACCCTCCCCCTTCTCCTCCCCCATGGGTAAATAATTCATCCCTTTCCCTCTCTACCCTATTTACCCCAATACTTCTATATAGTCCCTCCCCCCCCACCTACAAGTTTAAAAACTCCCCCAGCCGTTCTACCATCCTATTCCCTAGCACAAAAGCGCCCTCATCATTAAGGTGCAATCCATCCCTGCTATAGAGATTGTACCCAAGTGAGAAGTCAGCCCAGTGCTCTAAAAACCCAAAACCCTCTGCACTGCACCACTTTTTTAGCCATGCATTAACCTCCCTAAGCTCCTTCTGCCTCCCTGGGCTAGCACGTGGCACTGGTAGTATCTCAGAAAATACTACCTTGGAGGTCCTTGCTTTAAGCTTATTCCCTAATTCTCTAAAATCATTCTTTAGGACGCTCCATCTTCCACTAACTTTGTCATTGGTACCAATGTGTACCAAGACCGCCGGTTCATTACCAGCCCCTCCCAATAATTTATCCACCCGATCCACAACATGCCGAACCCGAGCACCCGGGAGACAGCAAACTGTTCGATTGCTGGGATCTGGGTGACAAATTACCCTGTCTACCTTCCTAATAATAGAGTCCCCTACCACCAAAACATGTCTGTTGCTCTGCCTATTCTGCCCTCCCTCTTCTCCAGTAGAGCTGTTCGCCCGGCTGTTAGAGGGAACAGCTCTATCTGGCATTGCCATTCCTGAATGGACATCGCCAACAGTTTCACTCAATCTGGCAAATCTGTTGTTGTTTGCCAACTCAGAACTGGCCTGCCTCCTCCTGTACCCTCTGATTCCCCTTCTAACTGTAACCCAGCTACCTCCCTGGCCATCCTCACTAGCCCCAGCTCCTCCCTCCATACTAGGCCCAGCTAAACTGTGCTCCGTGAGCACCAACTCCCTTTCCAGTGGAGCAATATCACTAAGTGCTGCAATTCTCCTCTCCAGATCTTCAATTTGAGCTTCCAAAGAGGCAACATGCTCACACCTGTCACAGAGGTATGGACCCTGGATCATCTGTTCCAGTAGTACATACATTTGACAGGATGTACACTGAATAAGGTTGCCACTGGACTGACTCAAAATTATTATTATTGTCTACGAAATTTCAGTGGGAAAAATAAAGAATATAATATAATATATTTATATAAAGTTTTCCTCCTTTGCACTATAAATCTGCCCTCCCTTTTCTTTGAAGGCCCTCCTTTTATTTAAACTCCTAGGCTTTTACTAGAATTGCACTTGATACTGAAAATGTTCGCAAGCTCACAAGTTCCCCTTCTCCGGTTTCTATTAACTTCTGCCTTCTCGCCTGGGCACAATTAGTGCACTCTGCAATTTATCAGCCTTTACTTGTAAGGTAAATCCACTTGTAAACAGGCCCCAAACCAGCTCACAAATCCTTTATCCTAGTTTAACAGTCAAGCCACACCCCTCTTACCTGGGCACACTTAGTGCACTCTGCAATTTATCAGCCTTTACTTGTAAGGTAAATCCACTTGTAAACAGACCCCAAAGCAGCTCACAAACCTTTTATACAAGTTTAACAGTCAAGCCACACCCCTCTCACCTGAGCACAATTAGTGCACTCTGCAGTTTATTAGCCTTTACTTTTTAAGGTAAATCCACTTGTAAACAGACCCCAAACCAGCTCACAAACCTTTTATACAAGTTTAACAGTCAAGCCACACCCCTCTCACCTGGGCACAATTAGTGCACTCTGCAGTTTATCAGCCTTTACTTTTTAAGGTAAATCCTTTAATGTTTCAGAATACAGTGAGAGAGATATTCAGGAGATGGACTGGGATATGTTTTCTAGAAGGAAGAATGAGGATAGTATGCCTTTGCAAATGGCTCCTGTTTCTATTAAGTACAAAAGGAATGCACAAGGACTGGTAATTTCTAAAACCAGTATATCTAGGCCTCTAACTAGTACTGAAGTTCCTGCTCTTAGCAAAGAATTGGGGCATACAGGTTTTGGAAGTGACCCTGTAGAAGTATTGTTAAAATTAGAACAGTTTGATAAAATGAATAGAAATTTAAATGAAGTAGATACATTTGATGTCATTGTTGTCAGTTTGAACAGCTCATTAAAATCTAGTCTTTCCACAGCTGTGTTTGTTCATCCTAGAACAAAACAACTCATTGAAGAATTGTTAAAAACCATTGGTTTAGATGAAGCTGATCACCACTCAGCATTTGGTAATTGTACTCAAAGGAAAGGAGAGTCAGTTTAGGGGTATATAGATAGATTATATGCTTTTTATAAGTTAACTCCTCCAGCAGAACACAAAGAAGTCAGAATGATGACACTTATATGAAAGCATTATTAAATAGAACTTGTCCTGAGATTCGTAGATTAGTGGGTCTATCTGTAGAACCTCAAAACCAGTTCCTAAGAATCATGAATTGCTTTAAGAGGGCTGAAGCAATTCTTAAAGACCAAAATAAAGCAGGGGCAGAATTTGTGCAGTAGAAGGTCCATCACCAGAAAATAGATGTAGTCAGTATCATTATAAGCCTTCAAATAAAAATCAAGGACCCTTAGTTAAGGGAGAAGCCGTTAAATTTTTTACATGCGGTCAGGTTGATCATTTTTCCAAAAACTGTAGTTTTTCAAAAGCAAAGGCACCTGATACGCCAATGACCTCAGTGTATGCAGAACTGAGGCAAGAATTGGATAGAATGAGTAAAGACATGGAAAAATGAAAGCAATCCAAGTTACAAATCAGATTGCTGGCCACAGTCCCTCTGCATAGGGATCTGTTGCGTCTCTCTCACCTGTGGTGGAGTTCGGGCGGGACAGATGCAATAGGCCTATAATCACAGCTGCTGTGGAATGAGGCCCACAGCAGAAGATGTTGATTGACACTAGTGCCTCTGTATCTATTATTCACACTAAACAACCTCATTTACACCCTCTCTCCACAGGAAAACAAATAATATTAGAAGCTTTTCCATCGTCTCAGACTGAAACAGTGGAGGCTAGAAATGCTAAAATATCGATTAGGGATAATGCCTTTGATCCCAGTGCATACCTAATGAATTTACTTGAATATGTTTCTATTCTAGGGTCTGACTTCTTGAGGAATAATGGTGCAGTGATAGATTTTGTAAATAACAAAATTTGGTTTAAGGAAAAGGGTGAATCCTATGTTATTATGCCATTAAGAAACCAGAACGACTTTCATTACCTATACACATAGAGTGTGAAAATAATACAGGGTCATGATTATGCATTTGCCAAACATAAACATGATTGTGGTAGAATGGAGGGAGAGGAAGTCATTCCTGGTAGTGCTCACAGAGCGCAAAAACAATATTCCCTTCCTAAAGGTTGTGAACCTTTTATTCATAAAACAATTGATTCATTATTAGAACGAGGTGTATTGAGAGAGTGTGAATCAATAACAAACTCACCAATTTGGCCAGTGCAAAAAACAGATTTATCATGGTGCTTGTGTTTTGATTATAGAAAATTAAATTCCATATCCCTCGCCTGTTCACCAGTTGTCAGAGAAACCCCTACCCTTCTTCTGCCAAGGTATTCTCTACATTGGACATCTCAAATGGCTTTTGGAGCATACAACTAGAGAGAGATTTGCAGTACAAGTTTGCCTTCGCCTGGAGAGACCGACAGATAACATGGACATGTATCCCACAAGGGTTCCATAATTCACCCACAATATTCCTTAAAAAGATGGCAGCATTGCTAAAATCCTTCTCCAAACCATCAGCCATGCTCCAGTATGTTGATGACCTACTACTTGCCACAGAGACGGAAGAAGAACATCTTGCCCTCCTGACAGAGTTGCTTGGGGCTGCTGGGTTAAAAGTAAATCCTAAAAAATGTCAACTCATGCAGACTTCAGTCATTTTTGTGTGGATGTCCATAACACCTGAGTGAAGGCTTCCTGACCAGAACAAAGTGGACATTATCCAGAGACTAAATTTAACTGTGTCTAAGACATCCCTACGGTCTTTTCTAGTGCCTGTCCAGTACCAAAGAGACTTTATACCACAGTCTGCTGACATGGCTAAACCTCTGTATAACCTGCTAAAGAAGGATGTACCAGATCACTCTCAGAACAGAATAGAAAGAGACTCATACAAACGCTATCAATGACCTAAAAAGAGCTGTCATGGAAGCCACTGCACTGATGTCACCAGACCCTTCTAAGACTTTTCATCTTGATGTAGCAGCAACAGACATTGCCTCAGCTGCTTTTTTATGCTAAGAAAAGAATAGTAATCTGCACTCAATTGCTTATGCTTCTTGAGTTCTGACACCTGAAGAACAGAAGTATACAGCCTGTGAGAGACACCTTGTGGCTACTTTCTGGGCTATGCAACACTTTTCATATATCACTGGACTGTAAAGCCTAATGATACATACCTCTCACAGTCCACTGAACTTTTTGTTAAAACCAGGGGATACTACCATTTCTTCTGCCTGACTCTCAAGATGGATATTAATGTTAATGCAGAGAGACATGGACATCAAGCCAAAGCAAACAACCCTTCTACCGGCTCTGCTTCTTTACCAAGGAGAACCACATGAATGTCCTCTTCCCTCTATTCTTACCCTTCCACCAAACCCAATCTCTGATAGTCCAAGGGTTGAATGTATATTATGATGGGTTTTCTTGTCATGACCAGGGTAAAGCATACACAGGGTTTTCAATTATATTACCTGATAGCTTAATCATGCACTCTTGTCTCACTCATTCTTCATAGTATGCAGAACTAGCGGTGATTGTTTGCACATTGGAGTGCAGTGAGACTGCAATTAATATCTATAGTGACAGCGCCTATGTAGTAAAATGTTACCTTTGTATGTGCATAATGGGTTCAGATCCTCAGATGGAAAATTGTTAGTGCACACTAATTTGTTAAGGTATTTTTGGAATTTGCTTCAACATAGATTACTCCCATGTGCACTCATAAAGGTACTGAGCACTGAGAGAAACAGATTGGCAGATCAAGCGGAAAAAAAGCTGCAAAGCAGGCTAATTTGAGGAGTTCTGCCAGGGCACTTGAGGTTTCTGCCCTGCAAGTGACTACACTGCCTGACTTGCTTTCCTTGCAGAAATCTTATTCTCCTTATGAGGTTGTTGGGGAATGGCATGTTGCAGGACAGCCTGCACCAATGCCAACTGAATGGGCAGTACCACTTTAATATCAGATATGGGTCTGAATTCTATTCTCATGTACACAGGGAATGAAGGTTCTCCTGTGGTGTGTGTTCCCCCTGATTGAGCAGATTCAAAATGTCGAAATGTTTAATTCTCACCCTGTTGGTGGTTATTACTCTGCAGATAGAACACTAGCAAAAATAATGGATTCTGTTGGTGGCCTTCAATTAAAGAGGATGTTAACCGTAAATGCTCTACATGCCTCCTTTGTTTGTAAGTAAATCCTTCCCCTTACACAAGCAAGGCATTTTTAAGATCAGCACCCCTCCAGATGGGCCATGGACCCACATTCAAGTTGATTTCATTAAGCCCCTTCCAAAAACACCAGGTGGATATACATACTGCCTTGTAGTGATTGATGTATTTACCAAAAGGATTGAAGCATTCCCTCCTAAAAATTAGACACCATTGCAGCTGCCAACATTTTACTCATTTAAATTATTTTCAAGGTGAGTACTTCAATAAGTAGTGGACAGTGACAGAGGCACATCATTTTCGGGACATTAAGCATAAACTTCATATTGCTTATCACCCACAATCATCTGGGGCCGTGGAAAGGGGAAACTAAGCCATTAAAACAATGCTTACAAAGTTTTGCTCAGGGAAACCTACAACCTGGAAAGATGTTTTACCACTTTGTTTAATGGCCATAAGATCTACTTCTCATTCTACCACAGGGGTCAGCCCTTATGAAGCAATGACTGTTAGACTTATGCATACTCCTGGACTTTCACTACTCCCCACTGCAACCCCTATATTACAAGGGGCAGTTACTGAAAATTGGGTGCAAAAAGTAGCTGACCATATAAGGGCAATTAATAACTTAGTAGCACAGAACTCAGGATGGTCCACAAAACAAATTAAAAAGTATTTTGATAAAAAGGTGAGACCGTTTGAGTACAATGTTGGTGATTTGGTAATAGTATGAGATTTTGGGAAGAAAAAACATTCCTTTGTTCCTTCTTGGAAAGGACCTTTCAACATTGTAGACAATGCCAAATCCTCTGTTTATTTGCTTAAAATTACAGGGAGTAAGGGAAAACCAATACTCAAATGGTATCACATCAATCAATTAAAACATACATAAATCACACTTATAACATCATGCCTATTTTTTTACAGAAATGGAACTCCACATTTCTGGGAAAATATTCAGCATGCAGGTTTGGGAAAATAAAATAGGAAAAGCCATTACGTGTGCAGGTTATGGGGACTGCCTAATCAGCAAACTTACTGATGTCCTCAGAAATATTGAACTTAAATGTCTTTTTGATTTTATTAGACAACCAGAGTTGGGAATAATATGTCAAATCTGAGACTGGCGTGAGTGACCATGTACGTTATTAGTAATTTAGGTAAAATTACAAAACCCACAGTAGATAATGATAACCCTTTTAGCTTAAAAATACCCCTTACCATTTTGTATCCTATCGTGTTCAAAGAGGAAATATAAAGAGACTTGGTGCGGAGACATTGCCTTGGCAATCTTGATGGACCTTTGTTAAAGGAATTCCATGATCCATACAAACTGATGGTCAAACAGTCGTCTGGTGAATAGAAAACACCACATATGTCTTGTTGTACTAAGCAAAATGAACAATATGTATGTAGGTGTAACATCATGGATATTGCAGAACCTCAATGTGGATTTGCATAAAAGAAAGAAGAGTTAAACCAAAAAGACTGTGTCAAAATATGTGCGATAAAACAAACAAAAGGACATGAGGGGATGACAAGGGTAACAGACGTTGGAGTGGACAAATTTTGTATTGTGTCTCCTGGATCCAATTTGCAATATGGGACTCAAGAGTGTCACTTTCAAAATCCAAATGTTTGTGTTATGGTCAACAACATTTTGAAAATCAAGGGTCACACAATTTATCCAGTCCCAGTTTATCATGACATTTCCCAAATCCAGGTAAGATTCCCATACCACCACTATCAACGGACGTACACTTGTTAATGAAAAGAACCAGAACATCTTTTATGGGTCAAATAGCATACAAAGATGGTGGAGAATGCTGTGGATAAACTGTCCAAAACAACCTCTATATTTATAATGCATCACAACACCCGCTTTTATGTTTCACCTTTAAAATTCTGATTCTTATTCAGTCTGTCATCATAATATTTGGACTTCAAAGGTTAAAACTATGGGAAAACTATTGTACAGGCAAAAATAATTAAGAGAGCTCATTATTTGGAAATTAATTCACTCTCTTGGTGGGGATATTATAAGAAATAGGTCATACATATTGGCCCACAATACATTATGTTTATTCTATTATTTTATCTCTCTTCCTTTTTTATGCATGTTCATGTGTATGTATGTGTGTGTATATATGTATATATGTGTAAATATATAAATGTCATAAAGAGGTCAGTCAGTTATTGCATGGGTTGAATTCCAAAATAACCACATCAAAGGGCTGAGGAAAACTAACAATTGCAATTCTCACATCTATCATATAGAAAAGATATATGGGGTCTATTCACATAAATACAGGGCACCACTTGTGGAGAAGATCATCAATGACAATGGTCATTGTTTTTGTACAGTTGATCAAACATATCTATTGATTAACAGCTTTATTAAATTGCGATTCGGCCAATTGAATAGGGCCCTATTTAAGCACATAGCATATTTTCTTACACAAGTTTTTATTAGTGAACTTCTATTCAAAAGCAAGGTCTTCACTAACTAAAAACTTGGCCATATCGCAATATAATAAGGCTGTGAGATTGCAAGAAAGTCAGAGTAGGCCACTTAAGATATAGGTGGGGGGGGGGGGGGGGGGGGGAGAGACCAGATATCCTGTAAAAAAACAGCTGAAAGGCAAAATGGTAGAAGAAGAGGGGACATAGAGATCCCACTCAGAGAGGTTCTGAGGTGACCGGTAGACTTAGGTGGTAACTATACCCCTTAATATTTTTGATCCACCCAGGTTAATTATATTGCATGTCTGATTGATAGTTTCATTCTCTTTCTTTCTCCCTGTATACTGATGATATATATTGGGGTAGAAATGTTATTACTGTTTTCTTTCTTGCTGTATACTGATGACATATTGGTGTAAAAATAATAATTACTGTTTTCTTTCTTGCTGTATACTGATGATACATGGGTGTAGAAATATTAATTGATGTTTTTGTTCATTCTGGATACTGGGGAAATCTTTGTTGTTTTTTTTTCCTCCTGAGGGGTTAATAATAATTTAGATATTTTCTTTCTTAATATGTTGTAGGCCATTAAATATCAGCTAATTGTGCTTTTATATATATATATATATATATATATATATATATATATATATATATATATATATTATATTCCCTGTGCAAGGTTTAACCTTATTTCCATTTGTTTACATCTATTATTTCATATACATTTACATTTGTGATTATTTTTGACATTTTAATCTTTGTATATTTTTTTCTTTGTTTTCCCACGTGTTCTTGTATGATTATTTGTTTTTGTGCCCGGAAATATATAAATATATGTTAATTTATAAATCTTATTTGTGTTTTTATTTGTCAATCATTCTCAAAAGAATAGAATCTCTAGAAATATGACACCTTCATTTCTTACAGTAGTGTCAAGTAAATGAGCTTTAATGTCAGGCATTTTACATTCCCTGAACATGCCCTGCTCCTCCTGCTACTACCTTTATCAATTCATTGATCCTCACAAGGAGCTAAAAAGCAGGAATAGCATGCCCAGTTTTTTAAATAGCAATATATATATATATATTTATTTGATTTATTCCTGTTGATTTATTCCTGGGGGTCCTTTACAGCTGGGAATATCGATTATTCACAAATATTATCTCCCCTGCAATTTCTCAAAGGCCTCAAGTACATGCTAATTTGTCTACATAAACTACTTGGTTGGTGTTTCATTTGGTGGAAACTAGTTGAAAGATGATGGCTATAGACAACTGAGAAGTAATTTTGTTAAAAGAAAATAACAGAAGTGAGATATAACAGAGATATCTTTATTGGCTAACCAAGTACAATGACAGTATGATCATTCAGGGCTACACTCAAATTTCCTTCAAAAAGACACCAACATCTACATGATATTTGTGGTGGGACATTAATATTTGTGCATTGAGGATCTCTTCGTCCATCAGCTGAAAGAGAGAAAGAAGGGAATATAATTATTAATTATTATAGTAGGCACAATAGTTACACTACATTATGTATATAACACACTGTATATATCACACAAGGGTCAGATGCATATATCACACGTCACTATACACAAGGGTCAGATGTATATATCACACGTCACTATAGACAAGGGTCAGATGCATATATCACACGTCACTATACACAAGGATCAGATGCATATATCACACGTCACTATACACAAGGATCAGATGCATATATCACACGTCACTATACACAAGGGTCAGATGTATATATCACACGTCACTATACACAAGGGTCAGATGCATATATATCACACGTCACTATACACAAGGGTCAGATGTATATATCACACGTCACTATACACAAGGGTCAGATGTATATATCACACGTCACTATACACAAGGGTCAGATGCATATATATCACACGTCACTATACACAAGGGTCAGATGTATATATCACATGTCACTATACACAAGGGTCAGATGTATATATCACACGTCACTATACACGAGGGTCAGATGCATATATCACACGTCACTATACACGAGGGTCAGATGCATATATCACACGTCACTATACACAAGGATCAGATGCATATATCACACGTCACTATACACAAGGATCAGATGCATATATCACACGTCACTATACACAAGGATCAGACGTGATCTACTTATCAGACCTGAACATTTTGTATATAAAGCACTGTATATATCACACGTCACTTTACACAAGGGTCAGATGTGACCTATTTACCAGAGCTGTACATTATGTATATAAAGTAATGCATATATCACACGTCACTATACACAAGGATCAGATGTATATATCACACGTCACTATACACAAGGATCAGATGCATATATCACACGTCACTATACACAAGGGTGAGATGTATATATCACACGTCACTATACACAAGGGTCAGATGCATATATCACACGTCACTATACACGAGGGTCAGATGTATATATCACACGTCACTATACAAGAGGGTCGGATGTATATATCACACGTCACTATACACGAGGGTCAGATGTATATATCACACGTCACTATACACAAGGATCAGATGCACATATCACACGTCACTATACACAAGGATCAGACGTGATCTACTTATCAGACCTGAACATTTTGTATATAAAGCACTGTATATATCACACGTCACTTTACACAAGGGTCAGATGTGACCTATTTACCAGAGCTGTACATTATGTATATAAATCAGTGTATATATCACACTACTTACCAGATCTGTTAAAAACTTGAAAGAAAGCATTTTCTTACTGATAATTCTGAAAATAACACAAAGAACAATCCAGCCAGTATGAAAACAATAAATAGGTCACATGTCATGAATGAAAAAAATTACTTTATTAGAGGAATATTTATAGCCTATAATTATATGGATGAGGTAAAGAGCATATTTTTAACAATGAATAAAAACTATAGTCATAAAGAAGAGTTAATAAAACAATGGGGAGTCCACTTTACAATGGCATATATATATATATATAGTAATTATCTGTGTTCAATTTATTTACTGTACTGTACGGTGGAGGGCTTCTATCGCTCTTTTGCCCACTATATTATAAATGATTGTTGTGGTGAACTACCTACCCATAAAGTCCATAACACAAGCTGAGATCCCGCTCCATGCTGATAAAAGCCAGTAAGCTTGAAACAGCTGTGCATGGATTGGATACTCAGCTTATGTTTAATCCAACCTTGGATTTGCATTAAAGCTGTGTAATACAGCATGCATAAGCTTAAAGGAAGCCATGTTTGATAATGGCTATGGATTGAAGAGAGAGGCATTTGTGGGCACATTTGCATGTCCCAGCTCAGCTTCCCAGAATGCAGTGTCATAACTGTTTTTCTCAGAATTCTGAGCTGGAAGCAGGTTTTTAAACTTGTTTTAGACATTCAAATGTGAACACAGATGTACTATTTATTTACTGTACTACTGTACGATGGAGGGCTTCTATCGCTCTTTTACCCACCATATTATAAATATATATATATATATATATATATATATATATATATATAGACGTTAAAAAATTCTCAAAAGTTCATCTTCTATAAGAATGGGTCAAGAGTACTTTATAGTTTTGCGGATCGCTTTTGCTGCCTGATTGTATGTAGTTACAAAGTGAATGTCCAGCAGAGGTTTGGGAGTTTCATCTCTATTGTTCTTTTTAATCAGATTACCGCTGTCTGGTCTCTGGCTTCCATTATAACTTTGGAGCCATATCTCTTGGAGAGAAACTTCCTTTTAAGATTCTCACTCTACATCAAAACCAATCAAACTGATGCAATTTCTCCTAAAATGTTGAATTTTGCATTAATGTTGAATTTGGCCATATCCATTGTTGTGTTACACAGTTAATTAGTAGGAACCATCTGAAAGTCTTCATATTTGATACAATGAAATCCATTGCTAACATTATTTTCTCCACTTTGCTCCAAATATTTGTCAAGACCTGCTCTTCAATGAGCTTAATAAGGATCAAAGGAACCAATCCTACCTGCATATGAACATGGTTCTTCAGATCCCTGCTCTCAGGACAGCTGCAGAAATGCAGGAGACAGAAAATAATACAAGCCTACCCCCTCACAGATACACACCACCACTATATGTCCTAGATAAAGCATAATATCTATTTTCAGAATCATCTTTTATACAGTTTCATAAAACAAAAGAAACATTTAATTTTTATATGTACAAATATGTATTGCACAACTTGGAGATTTCAGCTCCCCCCCCCCCCCTCACTTGTGGTTATCAGCCAATCAAGAGCCTAACCTGGTCAGCGCTGATCTGATTGCTCACTTAGGTCAGCACTTGACCAGTTATCGTTGGCAGTGGTAGGTGCTGATTGGTGTGAATCACAAGTATAGGGTAGTGGAGAAGGGAGTCACGGGGTTGCCCCATGAGGTCTACTGCTCAGCATCCCTGATGGACATGAAGGGTTTATCACAACACAAAACATAACTTAAAATATATAAACAATGTGGGCAAAACATGGCATTCATGATGATAAGTGGTATAGTCTTTTCTCTTGCATTTCCTGATCTGGTCCTGGGCCAGTGAGGGGGAGGACTGACGTGCCAATTCCAGCTATGTTTAGGTCTAACAAAGCCCTCTAACATCCCCTGTAAGTGTTCGCTCCCATAAGAGTTCTCAAAATCTTGTGTGTAAATTCAACCTCACACAATAGCAGCAAGAAAACAAGAATACATCCACTGAGTTGCCTTGATCCAGGTTCCTACTTACCTCCTCACAGAAACTAATTAGATTTGTTTGACATGACCTATCCCATAAATCCATGTCCATTGGGCGAGTTCGGTCCTGGAAAGCCCCACAAAGGATAAATGTGAAAGTTATGGAATTTGCCTAATAATCCCGTTATTGCTCCTGTAAGTGTAGTCCTTCATATAAAAGCTACTTTTATGTTTAAGCTTAGCCAGGAGGTGATTAGATGATATGGCATGATCTGTGGAAATGAGTTCTAGAACTAAAGGTGTATTTGGTGGCTGGTAAAATTCCTGGGTGAAACATAATGGACAAATAGTTACTATTCAGACCTGATACAAGAAAGAGCCTTGTAACTGTCATACCCTATAATGGCTCCTGAACCTTGTTTATTTAACAGAAAATGTGCAATAATCATCAGTATAACTTACTGTTTATGCTTTGATATATAAATATAGGGACCTTGCCATTAGGCACAGACTACAGTTCTTTCCTGTTTTAGTCGTGGCGAGACTCAAGCAGGAGGGAGCGTAGCCTATAATAGGAAAAAAACAAGAACTTTTGTTTGATAATAAATCACATATATAGTTGTGAGCATGCGGGTTGTTGCTAACGCTGCGGGCTCGCATAGCGAGCCTGCGCGAGGGCCGCAGTTGCTGGCAAGGAGCGCCAAAAGCGCTCCTTGCCAGCAACTGCAAACTTTAGGCCTGCAAATGGGGACCCTCGCGAAGCAAGGGGCAGCATTTGCGGAGGTGGAGGCTCCCAACTCGACTGCAACATTTACAGACTTAGCATCCACAAATATGAGCCGCGGGACTTTACGACCATAGCGCCTGAACCCCACGCACATAAAAAACACAATAAACACATAAAAAGCTTACCCACAGCAGGGGGGGGGCACCCTGGACCTCTGCAAGTTAAGTTACACCTCAATTTAAGTCCAAATTCAAGAGTTTAGACACCCGAAAATCCCCAAAGGGAGAGAAAAAATGGCTGCCGAAGAAAACGAGGCTACAGGACCCTAAACGCACAAAACACCATGAAACACATATGGATTTTCCGAAAAAAGCCGTACGAGGTCCAAAATACACTATTAACAAGGACGCAAAAATAAAACCTTAACGGTCGACCCACGCGCACATGAAAACAATAGAAACACAATAAATACACACACCAAAGACATAAAAACCTTACCCACACCAAGGGGGGTAACCCAGGACCTCTGCAACTGAATCTACACCTCAATTTAAGTCCAAATTCAAGAGTTTACATACACGAAAATCCCCTAAGCGAGAGAAAAATGGCTGCCGAAAAAAACAAAACTAAGCTACAGGACCCTAAGCACGCAAAACAAAACCAAGCACATACAGATTTTCCAAAAAAGCCTTACGAGGTCCAAGATACACTATTAACAAGGACGCTACATCATCCACAGCCGCCTAGCACATACATATTACCCGCCATTTTATATCACTAACTTACACAATGCGGAAGTACAAAGCTACCCTAACGGATCTTCCTCGCGCACGCACACTATTTACACTACACACTGCACACATTGCTGACACTTACACATCAGCTCCACAACACTGAAAACCGACATTGTATGCTGCAGCAACATCAAAACAGATTGTCAGCTCTTCAACACAATGCTTCCGGCATATACTACTTCAAAATAGGTAAAGTATATTCATTTATTAATTATTTCATTACCATACAAAAAACGACCACCAACGCTGCTCATAGCACACAAACAACCAACAGCCTCGCAATGAGCGCCGAAGGATCTCGGAACACCAATAATATTAATGTCTCAACCAAACACCATTACCTGCCTTACAATCTTATTGCCGTCATTTTTTGACGGGCAAGTCGCTAGTAATAATAATAAAAGACACTACTATGTGTAAGTTATAGAGAGATATAATTGAATGTGTTTTAATAAAGAAGGGCATGCTCTCCAAGTGCAGAGAACAGGTTGGGAGAAGCATTTCAGGCTTTATCAGTTACAGTGCATTATATGTCCTTATGCAGTTATTATTTTTACATCGAAAATGAGCGCCGAATGTCCTCAGAGGAGCAAAAGACTTACATTGTGTGGCAAACAGCATTGCCATGGCTTCACATTTTATTGTCGTCATTTTTGACAGGCAAGTCGCTAGTAATCTCATATTGTATTGTGTGCTCTAAGTGCTGTAGGATTCACTAAGGAGACGCTGCAGTACATTTTTCTATCCCTGCGATCTGCAAAAGCATTTAAAGAATATAAAAAAAAAATCAGTGTATTCAACAAGGTTGTTTTTTTTTTTAAAGTATTTGAATTGAATGTAAAGCCTCTGCACAAGGAGAGCCTGGTTAAAAAAATGTTGTTCTCAAACTTCTCCATTGAATTGAACAAAGGACTATTTTAAAAGCAAAAAATGGAGAATAGTTCAACACTTTTTTTATAAAATGTACAGCAGGAGAGCCAATTATTTGGGTACTAGCGACTTGCCCTTCAAAAAATGACGGCAATAAGATTGTAAGGCAGGTAATGTTGTTTGTGTGCGAAATTAATTTTGTTGGTGTTTTAAGATCCTTCGGCGCTCATTTCGACGCTCTTGGTTGTTTGTGTGCTATGAGCAGCGTTGGTGTTTTTTTTTGGGTATGGCAATGAATAATGAATAAAATAAGAAATGAATATACTTTACCTATTGTGAAGTAATATATGCAGGAAGGATTGTGTTGAAGAGCTGGCAGTCTGTTTTCATGTTGCTGCAGCATCAGTGCTGTGGAGCTGCTGTGTAAGCGTCATGAATATGTGTAGTGTAATAATGTGCGTGCGCGAGGCAAATCCATTAGGGTAGCTGCGTACTTCCGGATTGTATAAGTTATTGTTCTAAAATGGCGCCTAATGTGTGATATGCGGCTGTGGCTGATTTAGCGTCCTTGTTTTCGGATGTCGTCCGACTTTTTCGGAAAATCCGTAGGTGTTTGGTGGTGTTTTGCGTGTTTAGGGTCCTTTAGCCTTGTTTTGTTTTCTTCGGCGGTCATTTTTTCTCTCGCTTAGGTAATTTTCGGGTGTCTAAACTCAGAAATTTGGACTTAAATCCAGGTGTAACTTCACTTGCAGAGGTCCTGGGTGCCTCCCCTTGCTGTGGGTAAGCTTTTTATGTGTTTGTTGTGTGTATTTATTGTGTTTCTAATGTTTTTCGGGTTGCGCGGGTTGCCTCCTTGTATTTGGATCTCGTACGTCTTTTTCGGGAAAAACCGTAGGTATTTGGTGGTATTTTGCGTCTTTAGAGTCCTGTAGCCCTGTTTTCGTTTTTTCCGGCTGACATTTTTTCTCTCGCTTAGGGGATTTTTTAGTGTCTAAACTCAAGTTATATTGAGGTGTAACTTCAGTTTTCGAGGTCCTTGGTGCCCCCCCCCTTGCTGTAGGTAAGCTTTTTATGTATTTGTTGTGTGTATTTATTGTGTTTTTCATGTTTTCATGTGCGCATTTTTCAGACGTTTTCATGTGCGCAGGTTTCGGCCGTTTTTTAAGAGGTCGTAATGGGTCTCGTATTTTTGTGTCGTAAGTCCGTTAATTTTGCGAGGTCCGCAGTTACTGGCAAGGAGCGCCTTCCCGCAGGGTTAGCAACAACCGACATGCTCCCAATTAAATATGTGATTTAGGCAAAACGTGAGTCAGAAGCAAAAACATCTAAAAATGGTCGCTGCTATTCACTGATTTTCTAGAACTACAAGAAAACACAGCTTTATATTGTTTAAATAAAGACAATGGGGACAATCCATCCCCACCCCTCTAGGAGAATGAGACATTCCCACCAATAAAAGTCTATTTACATATGATATCCAATAAGCTATAACACATGTGATCAGTACCTATCAAGCATGTCTTGCCATGCCACCCCATCTTCTGCCCACTCCCGCATCTTCTGCGCAAAAGGCAAGGACTGACCTTGTATATGACTAAAATATATATTTGTTTATGCTACAAAGTTGTTTACTGTCTGTAAAACCAATTTTTATTATGAGAAGGATTTGTTTACGCTTATGAAATAAAAACAATGAATTTATAATTAAAAGCAGAATTAACTGTTTGCATACCTCATGGTCTGTAATGTACTGAGTACTGTTTCAGGACTAAAGTTCACTTGTGTTACAAAAATATTGAATGAAATATTATATATATATATATATATATATATATATATATATTTTTATATATATATATATATATATATATATATACACACACACAGTAAACTCCCCGTTATCCGGCACCCACGGGGACTCCCTATTGCGGGATAAGTGTAGTTGCTGGATAATCGGGAGTGCCCGGAAAAAAGAGTCTAAACGACCCTTAAACACTCCAAAATGCCTTTAAAAAGGCCTTTAAAAAGGCATTAGCACCTAAACTGAGCCATTTAGGCTCAGAAAAAAATAATGAGAAAACAAGTAAGTATTTATTTTTTTTGCAGTCTCGAACTGCCGAATAGTGCCGGTTTAGCAGGAGTTTTTTTTTTAAATGGGGAATTGTTGCCGGTGCCGGTTGCTTCAGAGTCCCAGTTAGTTGAGTGCCGGATAATCGGTAGTTTACTGTGTATATATACACTAAATAATGTAAGGATATTTGTATTATTTCCACAACACTGTTGAAAATTTTCATCAAAAGGAAAAAATACATATATGACAGGGTGCAATCTTAATAAAAATTTCAGATATAGCTAAACAATATAAAAAAAAGATAAACTTATTAGGAAGTAGAGGTAAGATCTTCAGACTGGCATTTCAAGAGGCTCAAGGTCTCTACAAAATGCAGTCAGATGAGCTTTCTACATCATGGAGATATTAGTTCTTATCTCTCCTTTGCACCTTTTACCGTAATACATTCCTAACAAGAACAAAAAGAAAAACATAATGGGCTAGAGTAGATTAGTGTGGTGTATGTTCCCCTGGTCCACTTCAGCATTGCTAAGTGGTGTTGGTGAGGGGGCTTGTGGACCTCAATGAAGCTGTGAGATATACTATTATGGGCCAGTGTAGGTGGGTGGGTGATAGCAGAGAGGTCGGACAAATCCCAATCCACTACAGAAGGAACTGATAACACACTCCAGTGTCACCTGTCATAATCCCGTTAGGCCCTCAGGGGAATGTTCCTACTCCACAGTATCACCAACTGTACTTGGCCTGTGTATTAACCCTCTGTTATGATTAGATTGCAAATTTACTATTATATGATATCTAATGCTATTATGACTATTGTTCCTCTTAGTATGTATGGATCTGTAGCATGTTAACTAGGGTCATTAGTTTACATCTATAGGAATGTGACACTAATGTAATGTATGTGTATGTCCCCTAACCCCAACCATTGAAAACAAACTGACACAGTTACAATGGTATAACAAAGCTTTATTATTTACACAAACCACAATCAGCAGTGGTCAAGAGTTTGCATTCAGATAAGGATGTAACCAAGCTTTATTATGTAAACAGACAGCAGTGGTCAAGACTGTGCAAGAGGCTAGGATAAAAAAAAAGGGATACCTACTGGGGCCAATATAATAGTCTAGAATAAGCATAATGCATAGCACCTACCAGGGTCACATGCGGTCAGTACACCGCTGCAACCGGAATCTGATTTAAAAAAAAAGATCATCACAAATTACTCCATTAAATTGAAGAAACTATTAGTGTGCATAGCACTTACAACTTGTCTAGATCTGCTAAATGAAACAGATGATTCAACCTCTTGACTGTGTAATCCAATCCAGTTTCACACATACAATGTGGTGACAAAAAAATAGAAAAACATTAAAAACTGGTCAAGAAAGGCAGAGGAGGATAAAAAAACTAATTAAAATGCACGTACAGTACAGTGCTAAATACTTTACCAATATACCAACTCATCTGATTCCCATTTGCAAGCATTACTAACTATTAGCTAGGTCTCTGGATAATCAGTAATATGGCCAAATAGCCATTAATATGGAAAGGACACAAAGGTCAGCAGCCAGATTTACCCAAGGATCACTGTTACTTACATCAGACCCAAGGATCTGTTCTCAGGCTGATATTGAGGTCAGGATCACATGCTTCACTAGTGCATATATTAATGTTGGCTGTCATTAACATGCCATTGTGAGACTCTGCAAGTCCACCGCCATAGAGGTATTAGTCTACATTTAAGCTAACAACAAGCATGTCTGATTATATATATATATATATATATATATATATATATATATATATAATATACTTTCCCTTATACTCGAGTCACTACGTTTTCCCAGTATTTTGTGGTAAAATAGGTGCCTCAGCTTATACTCGAGTATATACGGTATATTAAATCAGATAATTATATACTTTCCCTCCAAAGGGATTTGCATAAATTAGAGAAATGGGCAATTAAATGACAGATGAGATTTAATACAAATAAATGTAAGATTATGCATCTGGGAAGGAAAAATAACCATGCCATTTTTAAACTTAATTAAGTAAATCTAGGGGTATCTGATATTGAAAGGGATTTAGGAGTACTAGTGGACAACCACCTATGTAACAGTGATCAATGCCAAGCTGTTTCTCTCTGTGCCTCTCCTCTCTCTGTTTCTCTCATGTCTCTCCTCTCTCTGTCTCTCCTCTCTCTGTCTCTCTCATGTCTCTCCATTCTGTTTCTCTCATGTCTCTCCTCTCTCTCTCATGTCTCTCCACTCTGTTTCTCTCATGTCTCACCTCTCTCTCTGTTTCTCTCATGTCTCTCCTCTCTCTCTGTTTCTCTCATGTCTCTCCTCTCTCTCTGTTTCTCTCATGTCTCTCCTCTCTCTCTGTTTCTCTCATGTCTCTACTCTCTCTCTCTCATGTCTCTCCTCTCTCTGTTTCTCTCATGTCTCTCCTCTCTCTCTGTTTCTCTCATGTCTCTCCTCTCTCTCTCTTTTTCTCTCCTTGCCTCTCCTCTCTCTCTCTTTTTCTCTCCTTGCCTCTCCTCTCTCTCTCTTTTTCTCTCCTTGCCTCTCCTCTCTCTCTTTTTCTCTCCTTGCCTCTCCTCTCTCTCTCTTTTTCTCTCCTTGCCTCTCCTCTCTCTCTCTTTTTCTCTCCTTGCCTCTCCTCTCTCTCTCTTTTTCTCTCCTTGCCTCTCCTCTCTCTCTCTTTTTCTCTCCTTGCCTCTCCTCTCTCTCTCTTTTTCTCTCCTTGCCTCTCCTCTCTCTCTCTTTTTCTCTCCTTGCCTCTCCTCTCTCTCTTTTTCTCTCCTTGCCTCTCCTCTCTCTCTCTTTTTCTCTCTGTGCCTCTCCTCTCTCTCTTTTTCTCTGTGCCTCTCCTCTCTCTCTCTTTTTCTCTCTGTGCCTCTCCTCTCTCTGTGCCTCTCCTCTCTCTGTTTCTCTCATGTCTCTCCTCTCTCTCTGATTCTCTCATGTCTCTCCTCTCTCTGTTTCTCTCATGTCTCTCGTGTCTCTCCTCTCTCTCTCTGTTTCTCTCATGTCTCTCCTCGCTATGTCTCTCCTCTCTCTCTGATGTCTCTCCTCTCTCTCTCTGTTTCTTTCCTTGCCTCCCCTCTCTCTGTTTCTCTCCTCTCTCTGTTTCTCTCATGTCTCCTCCTCTCTCTCTCTCTTTCTCTCATGTCTCTCCTCTCTCTCTGTTTCTCTCATGTCTCTCCTTTCTCTCTGTTTCTCTCATGTCTCTCCTCTCTCTCTGTTTCTCTCATGTCTCTCCTCTCTCTCTGTTTCTCTCATGTCTCTCCTCTCTCTCTCTGTTTCTCTCCTCTCTCTCTGATGTCTCTCCTCTCTCTCTCTGTTTCTCTCCTTGCCTCTCCTCTCTCTCTGTTTCTCTCATGTCTCTCCTCTCTCTCATGTCTCTCCTCTCTCTCTCTGTTTCTCTCATGTCTCTCCTCTCTCTGTTTCTCTCATGTCTCTCCTCTCTCTCTGTTTCTCTCATGTCTCTCCTCTCTCTCTGTTTCTCTCATGTCTCTCCTCTCTCTGTTTCTCTCATGTCTCTCCTCCCTCTCTGTTTCTCTCATGTCTCTCCTCCCTCTCTGTTTCTCTCATGTCTCTCCTCCCTCTCTGTTTCTCTCATGTCTCTCCTCTCTCTCTGTTTCTCTCCTCTCTCTCTGTTTCTCTCATGTCTCTCCTCTCTCTCTCTCATGTCTCTCCTCCCTCTCTGTTTCTCTCATGTCTCTCCTCCCTCTCTGTTTCTCTCATGTCTCTCCTCCCTCTCTGTTTCTCTCATGTCTCTCCTCCCTCTCTGTTTCTCTCATGTCTCTCCTCCCTCTCTGTTTCTCTCATGTCTCTCCTCTCTCTCTGTTTCTCTCATGTCTCTCCTCTCTCTCTGTTTCTCTCATGTCTCTCCTCTCTCTCTGTTTCTCTCATGTCTCTCCTCTCTCTCTGTTTCTCTCATGTCTCTCCTCCCTCTCTGTTTCTCTCATGTCTCTCCTCCCTCTCTGTTTCTCTCAGGTCTCTCCTCCCTCTCTGTTTCTCGCATGTCTCTCCTTTCTCTCTGTTTCTCGCATGTCTCTCCTCTCTCTCTGTTTCTCGCATGTCTCTCCTCTCTCACTGTTTCTCGCATGTCTCTCCTCTCTCTCTGTTTCTCGCATGTCTCTCCTCTCTCTCTGTTTCTCTCATGTCTCTCCTCTCTCTCATGTCTCTCCTCTCTCTCTGTCTCTCCTTTTCTCACTTGTTCTCTCTTTTTCTCTACTTGTTTTTGCTCTCTCAATTTCTACCCACTTCTGCACTTTTATTGTTCTCCCATCCTTCTCTCTAACTGTCCCACTCCCACCACCACCACATTGTCTCCACCCTTCTCTCCCCTCTTTTTCCCTCAAACTGGGTGCCTCTCCTACCAGTGGTGGAGCTAGTGAATAGAGGGCCCCAGTGCAAAAAATTACCATTCTCACCTTTCTGCTCTTTTTCCCTTAAATCCTCCTAATCCAACTCATATCTCCCCTATCTTCTCCCCCCTCCTATATCCCATCTCTCCCCCTCCACACTCATTCTCCCCTCCACACTCCTCCCCCCTCTCTTGCCCTTCTTCTTCTTCTTTTCTCTCCCTCCCCTTCTCACTCCCCCTCCCTCCCCTTCTCATTCCCTCCTCTCCTTCTCTCTTCCCCTCCCCTTCTCATCCCCCCCTCTCCTCCCCTTCTCATTCTCCTTCCCTCCTCTCCTTCTCTCTTCCCCTCCCCTTCTCACTCCCCCCTCTCCTCCCCTTCTTCTCTCCTCCCCTTCTCATTCCCCCTCCCCTCTCCTCCCCCTTCTATCCTCCCCTTTCCTTCTCTCCTCCCCTTCTCTCCTTCTCTCCACTCTCTCCTCTCCCCCGCCCTCTCCTTCTCTCCCCTCCCTCTCTCCCCTCTCCTTCTACCCCCCCCTCTCCCCTCTTCCCCCCTCCTCCTCTCCATCTCTTACCTGTTTCCGGCATGCCCCACTCCCCCAGCCTGCAGCTGAGCCTGCCTCGGAGCCTGGCTCCTCCCGCAGGGTTCCAGTTTGCTCAGCTGAAGACAGAAGGTCAGGGGACCGAGGGCTGCCGGGATTTGGCCTGGGGGGAGGCTGAGACTGGGGCCCCCAGGAGATAAAGGGCTGCACCGGCGATAGCTCTGCCTGTGTCTCTCACCCTCCACTCCCCCCATCTATCACTTAGCTGCTTCTGGCATGCCCCACTCCCCCTCCCCTTTCTCACCCCTCCTTCTCGCCCCCTCCCTTCGCCTCCTCTCCCCATCTCCTCTTCTTCTCACTCCCCCCCCCCCACTCTCTTTCACTAACCCCTTCCCTCCCCCCCCATCTATCACTTAGCTGCTTACAGGCATGCCCCACTTCCCCAGCCTCCAGCAAAGCTTCCCTCGGAGCCTGGCTCCTCCCCCAGGGGTCCTGTTTGCGCTGTGGAAGACAGGCAGCAGGCAGGACGCCCTCAGGATGGGGGAGGAGGTCAGGGGACAGAGGGCTGCTGGGATATGGTGTGGGGGGAGGCTGAGACTGGGGCCCCCAGGAGATAAAGGGCTGCACCGGCGATAGCTCCGCCCGTGTCTCTCACCCTATATCTTGGCCCACTCTTCTCACAATACCCTCTCCCTCTCTGTCTTTTAGCCCTTTCACCTTTCTGCTTCCCCTCCACACTCCATCCCCCCTCCACACTCCTCCACCCCTTCTTCCCCCCTCTCTCCCTCCCCCTTCTTATTCTCCTTCCCTCTTCCCCTCCCCTTCTCCTCTCCCCCTCTCCTCCCTTTCTCATTTCCCCTCCCTCCCCTTCTCTGCCCCCTCCTCCCCTCTCCTCCCCTTCTTCTCTCCCACCCTTCTCATTTCCCCTCCCTCCCCTCTCCTCCCCACCCTCTCCATTTCTCCCCCTCACCCTCCTTCTCTCCCCCCTTTCCTTCTCTCTTCCCCTCCCCTTCTCTCCCCCTCTCCTCCCCTTCTCATTCCCCCCCTTCTCTCTCCCTCTCACTCCCCCTCCCCTCCCCCTCCCCCACCCTTCTCATTTCCCCTCCCTCCCTCATTCCCCTTCTCTCCCCCCTTCTCTCTCCCCCTCCCTCCCCTCTCTCCTCCCCCTCTCCTCCTCTCCCCCCATCTCTCCCCCTCCCCCCTCCTTCTCTCCCCCTCTCCTTCTCTCTTCCCCTCCCCTTCTCTCTCCCTTTCACTCCCCTTCCCCTCCTCCCCCTCCGTCCTCCCCTGCCCTTCTCTCATCCTCCTCTCCTTCTCTCCACATTCTCCTCTCCCCCTCTACATCTCTTCCCCACCCTCTCCTTCTCTCCCACACCCTTCTCATTTCCCCTCCCTCCCTCATTCCCCTTCTCTCCCCCCTTCTCTCTCCCTCTCACTCCCCTCCCCCTCCGTCCTCCGGGATATGGCCTGGGGGGAGGCTGAGACTGGGGCCCCCAGGAGATAAAGGGCTGCACCGGCGATAGCTCTGCCTGTGTCTCTCACCCTCCACTCTGGCTCCTCCCCCAGGGGTCCTGTTTGCGCTGTGGAAGACAGGCAGCAGGCAGGACGCCCTTAGGATGGGGGGTGAGGTCAGGGGAGCTAGGGCTGCCGGGATGTCTCCCCCTCCCCCTCCTTCTCGCCCCCTCCCTTCGCCTCCTCTACTTCTCGCCTCCTCTACTTCTCACTCCCCCCCTCCACTCTCCTTCACTCCCCACCATCTATCACTTAGCTGATTACAGGCATGCCCCACTCCCCCAGCCTGCAGCGGATCCTCCCTCGGAGCCTGGCTCCTCCCCCAGGGGTCCTGTTTGCGCTGTGGAAGACAGGAAGCCCTCAGGATGGGGGAGGAGGTCAGGGGGCCGAGGGCTGCTGGGATATGGTCTGGGGGAAGGCTGAGACTGGGGCCCCAAGGAGATAAAGGGCTGCACCGGGGATAGCTCTGCCTGTGTCTCTCACCCTATACCTTGGCCCACTCTCCTCACACTACCCTCTCCCTCTCTGTCTTTTACCCCTCTCACCTTTCTGCTCTTTTCCCTTAAATCCTCCTAACACCACTCATATCTCCCCTGTCTTCTCCCCCCTCCTCTATCCCATCTCTCCCCCCTCCACACTCCGTCCCCCCTCCACACCCCTCCACCCTTCTTCCCCCCTTTCCCCCCCTCTCTCCCTCCCCTTCTTATTCTCTTTCCCTCCCCTTCTCTCTTCTCCTCCCCTTCTCTCTTCTCCTCCCCTTCTCATTTCCCCTCCCCTCTCCTCCCCTTCTTCTCTCCCCCACTCCTCCCCTTCTCATTTCCCCTCCCTCCCCTTCTCATTCCCCTTCTCTCCCCCCTCCTCCCCTTCTCTCTCCCCTCTCCCTCCTCTCTCCCCCACCCTCTTCTTCTCTCCCCCACCCTCTCCTTCTCTCCCCCACCCTCTCATTCTCTCCCCACCCTCTCCTTCTCCCCCTCTCCTCCTCTCCCCCCTCTCCTCCTCTCCCCCCTCTCCTTCTCTCCCACACCCTCTCCATCTCTCCTTCTCTCACCTCTCCTTCCCCCCTCTCCCCTCCTCCTCTCCCCCTTTCTTCTCCCCCATCCCCCCTCCTTCTCTCCCCCCCTCCTTCTCCCCCCCTCTTTCTCTCCCCCCCTCCTTCTCTCCCCCCTCCTTCTCTCCCCCCCCTCCTTCTCTCCCCCCCCTCCTCTCCCCCCTCCTTCTCTCCCCCCTCCTTCTCTCCCCCCTCTCCTTCTCTCCCCCCTCTCCTTCTCTCTTCCCCTCCCCTTCTCTCCCCCTTCTCATTTCCCCTCCCCCCTTCTCATTTCCTCTCCCCCCTCCTTCTCTCTTCCCCTCCCCTTCTCTCCCCCTTCTCATTTCCCCTCCCCCCTTCTCATTTCCCCTCCCCCTTCTCACTCCCTCTCACTCCCCCTCCCCTCTCTCCTCCCCTCCCCCTCTCCTCCCCCTCTCCTTCTCTCCACACTCTCCTCTCCCCCCTCTCCATCTCCCCATCTCTCCATCTCCCCCCCTCTCCATCTCTCCCCCTCTCCATCTCTCCCCCCTCTCCATCTCCCCCCCCCTCTCCATCTCTCCCCCCTCTCCATCTCTCCCACCCTCTCCATCTCTCCCCCACCCTCTCCATCTCTCCCCCACCCTCTCCATCTCTTCCCCACCCTCTCCATCTCTTCCCCCCTCTCCCCTCTCCTTCCCCCTCTCCCCTCTCCTTCCCCCCTCCCCTCCTCTTTCTCCCTCTCTTCCCTCCTCTTTCTCCCTCTCTTCCCTCCTCTTTCTCCCTCTCTTCCCTCCTCTTTCTCCCTCTCTTCCCTCCTCTTTCTCCCTTTCCATCTCTTACCTGTTTCCAGCATACCCCACTCCCCAGCCGTCAGCTGAGCCTGCCTCGGAGCCTGGCTCCTCCCCCAGGGGTCCTGTTTGCTCAGCTGAAGACTTCTCTTCCCACCTCCCCTTCTCTCTTCCCCCCTCCCCTTCTCCCTTCCCCTTCTCTCTTCCCCCCTCCCCTTCTCTCTACCCCCTCCACTTCTCTCTCCCCCCTCCTCTTCTCTCTCCCCCTTCTCTCTTCCCCCTTCTCTCTTCCCCTTCTCCCTTCGCCTTCTCTCTTCCCCTTCTCTCTTCCCCTCTCCTCTCTCCCCCTTTCCTCTCTCCCCCTCTCCTCTCTCTCCCTCTCCTCTCTCTCTCCTCTCTCCCCCCTTCTCTCTTCCCCCCTTCTCTCTTCCCCCCTTCTCTCTTCCCCCCTTCTCTCTTCCCCCCTTCTCTCTTCTCCCCTTCTCTCTTCCCCCATCACTTACCTGTTTCCTCCATGCCCCACTTTTAGAAATATGTTATGCTATAATGTTAGAAATAAAGTGAGAAAATACCCTTCTTTTTATTTTTACGTCCATTTATTCAAAAGATTAATTGTTCCCTTATTTGGGGTAAAATGGTAGATTGACAGAAATGATACACAATATATGTGCAATATAGACAATAGAAATTGTATTTTACAGATATATGATTTTCTATGAAAACACTGCATTGATACAAATACACACTCTCTGTATAATAAAACCATAAGATAATAATGTATAGAAAATTATATATTAGTTTTATAAACATTTTGAGGAATTTAGAGATTTAGAGAGGCAGGACTTAGAAAAATACGAGTCGTAACACTTGGAAAAAAAAAATATGAGTCGTAAAAATACGAATTTACCGGCAAAGACTCGCAAACCAAAAAACACTAAAAACACACTAAATACACCCCCAAAAATTACAAAAACATCACACACAGCATGGGGCAACAGCCAGGACGTCTGTGAGTGAGCTGGAACGTGAATTTAACTCGATTTAGATGTTTGACAAGGCACGTACAAGGTACTAAAACCGACTGTTACTAAAGACGCAAAATTCTCCCGACGCGCGTAACACAGACAATATCGCCGCCATTTTACGACAATCTACACAATTACGCATCTGAAATGGCGGCTTTCCCGCGTAAACTAACGGTTCTGGCTCACGCACGCAGCCTATATATAGGGCACACTTGCCACAGTGCTGACACTTTCTCCTCAGGTGATGACAGTCTGAGTGGACATTTTCTGCTGCCGGAAAATCCAAAGAGATTGTTAGCTCTTCAGGATATTGATTGCTGGCTATTTATTATAAAAAGGTAAGGTATATTAATTAATTAATTAATTATTAATAAAAAAAAATAATAAAAAAATAAATTACATTGCTCCATTTTGCAATACCTGTACTTTATCAAGATATTAATAATTAACCATTTCAAATATGTTTATTAATTGATTAATGATTATTTAATGGGCATTTATTTATTAACTATTAATTATTTATCATTATGCTAAAAAAAAAAAATGTCACTACCTTTACTTAATGATTACATTATTAACTCTTTATAATATATTTAGTCATTGATTAATTAGTAATGTTCATTCATTCATTAATTAATAATTAATTAGTCATAATAAGAAGGTTAATAAAACATTGATCAGAAAATATGTATATTTTACACTGGACTTACATTTTGGGGTTGTTGCTCAACTATTAATGTTCATTAATTACTTAATTAATCATTAAGTATGTATAATATTTAGTAATGCTCAATAATTAATTAATTAGTCATAATAACAAATGGGATAATTTTTGTCTGTATCTATGAGCTGCCATGGTTATACGTCCTGATCTAACATGTTTTATATGTATTCTATTTAATTATTGCATATCATCAAGAAAATGCAAGCACTTCCCTTCATAAGAATAGTGAGCAGAACCAGCACCACCTCACCCTCATCAAGATAATATGTACGTAACGTGACAGGGGAAAAAAAGTAAGTGGGTGGAGTATGTGTCAGTGGGCAGGGCCTACAGGGGTAACATGTTGTGAAGGGGAGAAGTTTCTACTTTTGGGCAGAGTCAATTTAAGGGGAGGGTCCAGGTCTCTGCCTTCGGCCCCACCAACTTGGAAAGTCACTAGCCGCCAGTGCCATAGGATAACTAAAAACTGGAGAGATACTAGAACACTTTAGCATTCATTAAATTTGTATCAAAACTGAAGCAACTCTGAGTGTGTGTGCAAGTCTGTGTGTGTGCAAGTCTGCGTGTGTGTTTGAGTGAGTGTGCAAGTCTGAGTGTGTGTGCAAGTGTGAGTGTTTGTGTGTGTGCAAGTCTGCATGTGTACTTTTGATGCCCAGGGCTACCCCTGAATCTGTGGCCTCAAACTCGGTGAGCCCCGGGCAGCAAAAGCTCTAGCTACGCCACTGGCTGGACTTGCTTGCTATGTAAAGCAAGAACAAAAATAATCATGATATTTTCAATATTAAAACAATACATAAATATATAAATATAATTAGTTATGTGTAAAGAACAGTATTTTCTTTCTAGATTACAAAAACTCTTACCAAGGGATTTTCACAATCATAAAGATTATTCTATTTTAACAGTATTAGATATGTTATATATCTAGTCTTAAATCGTAGAAGAGGGTGGATGCACGGATGGTATAACAAGCTACAGGGACGTCCGTCAGGGGTTAATGGCCATTGTACAGGGACATGATACATAAAAGAGGAGCCACAAGCTCATTTAAACACTAAACTACCAGAGAATTTGTAGAAGGATGGATGAGTATTACCATGAATTAACACAAATAATATGTCAGATACCATTTTTCACAACATAACATTTTATTTAGATGCTTAAATGAATACAAAGGGAAATAAAGATCACAAAGTACTACGACAACAGTGTGTCAAATATTAGATGGTATAAATGAACAATATGAGGGCATTAACTAAAGAAACTAAATATCCAGAATACAGTATTGTGTTTTTGTATGATGCTTTAACACAATACATATTATACAGATCTTTAAAAGGTGTCAAAATAGGAAGAGTTACAAACTGTTTCTTGTAATGAACTTAACTAGCTTAATATATGTTGGTCATTCTCTGAATAACCAGTATAACAACTGCTCCAAGTCTGGGTGCTCAGAATAGTATCTAGTACAAGAGTCCAGATATATTTTATGCCTCGGGACCTCCATTTTGTGAGATTGTACAGGTTATGTGCAAAAACTAATTTTGTTGTATTTAATTTAGTTTTTACTATAGCAGTTTTATCCTTTGCTAAGTAACCCAGATACAGCATTTATTACACAGCGAGCCATCACAAACAATGTCCTATATTGGATACACAAGAACAATTTCAGAAGTGGAGATCACAATTTTAACCAGTAGCATTGTTTGTAAAGAAATCTGGGATTACACTGGCATAGACTGGCACTGTTAGGAAAACTACCATTCAGGCAGTAACAGTTTCATTTAAGCTTAGCAGTCCTCTTGTAATGAAAATGTTAAACAGTTACTGGGCTGCACATATAGCAATGGTGCCTATACTGCTTGGCTACTGAGTCCCAAATGATTCTCCATCTTCACTGCCGTTTGTGCTATTCTGCCATTCCACCGGCTGCTTGGATAAGCCTTCATTATTTACAGCTGAATTAGTTAGAGAGAGTGAATTATTTTTGGGCCACAACTCTTAAACTTTTTTAAAAGTATTTGTTCCCAATTTGGGTTTTTCCTCATCACTCTCTGCCGGTGAGCTGTTTGCCTCTTCCTTGTGATTTTCAGCATCATCACTGTGGTTGGAATAATTTACGATAGTTTCTGATTTTCCCTCTGTAATACTTTCTTCTACATGGGATGCCTGCTGGGAATCAGATTCGCTGTCCAATCGTGGGGCTTCATCATTCGGCCACCGTAGACACAGCGTCACTTCTTGGTTGGTGACATCACTGGTTGTAGCAGAGGAACCTCAGACTGCCGGGCCCGGCCTGTCTCAATCCACTGCCCTCCGGAGGGTGCCTGCAACATACAAAGATAAGAACACTATACCGTGACTTTAGAAAGACTTTGTCATTTAAAGACAACTATATTATCTTGCATTTGTATTTATTGCATATGTTGTGTTGCTTCCTTAAACATCAAGTTTGACTGCATATATTAATGGCAATATTTTTTTGTGTTTAAATTATCAAAATATTTACTGTGCAACTTTGTAGCTTATCATACTTATATCATACTTACGGTATCATACTTAATTCACATCAGTGACAAGATAATGAATATTTTGAGAGATTTATTATAATTAACAACAAGGAAGTAGCTAAGTGTATCATATTTAGGAAGGTAGGCAGGGTTATTTGTCACCCAGATCCCAGCAATCGAACAGTTTGCTGTCATCCGGGTGCTCGGGTTCGTCATGTTGTGGATCGTGTAGACAAATTATTGGTTATTATTAATAATCTGGATGGTTATAACCTGTTTAGGAAAGATAGAGGCAATGGTAAAAGAGGAGAAGGGATTTGTCTGTATGTTAAGCCTGAATTTAAGCCTATAGTCAGAGAAGATATTTATGGTGGACCTAGTGATAAAGTTGAATGTTTGTGGGTAGAGTTAAATAGTGGAGCAGCAAATTATAAAATAATATTAGTAGGCGTATCCTATAACCCCCCAAATATAGCTGAAAGTGAGGAAATACAATTATTGTTAAAGATTGGAAATGCAGCTAAGCATGGGCAAGTTCTAATAATGAGAAATTTTAATTACCCTGAAATAAACTGGATAAATGAGACCAGCAGTTCAGCTAAGGGGAGCAGGTTTTGAGTACACTCAGGGATCATTGTCTGGCCCAGTTCTTACAAGAGCCTACTAGAAATGTGTCTATCTTACATTTAGTCAACACAAATAATATTGATATAGTATCAAATGTTGAAATAGGGCAACCGTTGGGAAACAGTGATCACAACACAGTCTCATTTAAAAATTGAATTAAAAAAACGAAATTTTAAGGGGCCAACAAAAACTCTTAATTTTAAAAGGGCAGATTTTAACGGTCTAATGGCAGCAATACAAAGTATAGACTGGGACAGAGAACTGATAGGTAAAAACACTGAACATAAATGCACAACATTTAAATCCTTACTAAATATACATACACATTGGCATATACCATGTGGGAATAAAAGTAAAAGGACTAAATCACATCCAATGTGGCTTAACAATTATGTAAAGATCAAGATACAGAGTAAAAAACAGGCATTTAAATGATAAAAAACAATAGGGGTCTGAGACTGCTTTACGGGAGTACAAGGAAATCACCAAGGCTTGCAAAATGGCTATTAGACTGGCTAAAATAGAAAATGAAAAATTAATTGCAAAAGAGAGTAAGACTAACCCTAAAATATTTTTTTTAAGTATATTAATGGGAAGAAGCCAAGAAAGGAAGCTATAGGAACATTACAATGTGACACAGGCCATTAGAAAATTAGTGACCAGGAAAAGGCAGATGAGCTAAATAGGTTCTTTTCTTCGGTATACACAAGGTGGTTGGGACACGGCAGCATGATGGGGCTACACTACCTTTGCCAAATAATTGGTTAACTCAGGAAGTAATCCAAAAGAGGTTGGAAAAAATAAATGTTAAAAAAGCACTAGGTCCTGATGGAATACATACACGGATACTGAGCGAACTGGTTTCTGTAATAGCCAAACCATTATATTTACTTTTTCAAGATTCACTCAACACAGGGTCTCTACCAGATGACTGGAGAAAAGCAGTTGTGATACCTATATTTAAAAAGGAAGCAAGAGCAAATCCAGAGAATTATAGATGAGTGAGCCTTGTTTCTGTAGTTGGGAAGCTTTTACAAGGGTTAATAAGGGATAATATACAAGAATATATCTATTTGAACAGGATTATAAGTTGGAGTTAACATGGATTTTAGAGGGATAGGTCATGTCAAACAAATCTAATTAGTTTCTATGAGGAGGTTAGTATGAACCTGGCTCAAGGCAACTCAGTAGATGTAGTCTTTTTGGATTTTGCAAAAGCTTTTGATACAGTGCCACATGGGAGACTATTGTGCAAACTAAGTGATACAGGAATTGCAGTAAATATCTGCTCATGGATTGAGAGCTGGCTAAAAGACAGGAAGCAAAGTGTTGTTGTAAATGGAACATACTCCGGTTGGACTAATGTGGTAAGTGGGGTTCCTCAGGGTTCTGTATTAGGTCCTCTCCTTTTTAACATATGTATTAATGACTTAGAGATGGGACTGGAAAGTAGTGTCTCCATTTTCGCTGATGACACAAAGTTGTGCAAGGTAATTAAATCAGATAATGATGTGCTTTCCCTCCAAAGGGATTTACATAAAATTGAGTAATGGGCATCTAAATGGCAGATGAGATTTAATACGAATAAATGTAAAGTTATGCATCTGGGAAGGAAAAATAGCCATGCAATTTATAATCTTAATGGAGCAAATCTAGGGGTATCAGATATTGAAAGGGATTTGGGAGTGCTTGCAGACAACCACCTAGGTAACAGTGCTCAAAGCCAAGAGGCAGCTGCAAAGGCTAATAAAATATTAGCATGTATTTAGAAGGGTATAGAAGCAAGGGAAGCAAATATAATTCTGCCACTATACAAATCTCTAGTACACCCTCATTTGGAATATGGAGTACAATTTTGGGCACCACTTGAAAAAGGACATTTTAGAGCTGGAAAAGGTACAGAGTAAGGCAACAAAACTAATATGGGGAATGGAGGGGCTACGTTATGAAGAAAGACTAACCAATTTAAACTTATTTTCTCTAGAAAAAAGGCATCTAAGAGGAGATATGATTACCTTATATAAATACATCCAGGGTCAGTATAAAGATTTGTCAAGGGAGCTTTTTTGCCAAGAGGTTTTCAACTGACAAGAGGACATCTCTTGAGATTAGAAGTAAAAAGATTCCACCTTAAAGAAAGAAAAGGGTTCTTCACAGTACCGGTGGTTAATCTGTGGAATTCTCTAACAGAGGAGGTGGTGACAGCGGATTTGATAGATAACTTTAAAAGGGGACTGGATTTCTTCTAATTAAAAAGGGAATTCATGGTTATCCTGGATAATTAGAGAGAGAGAGAGTATTGATCCAGGGAGAAATCCAATCGCCAGTATTTGGGGTCAGGAAGGAATTAATCCCCCCCCCCCTTGAGACGATTGGCTAAGTTTCATTTGTTTGTTTGTTTTTCTATTTTCCTTCCTCTGGATTAATTAATAATTAAAATAATAATAATAATAATAATAATAATAATAATTGATTAATAATTAATTAACAACAAATTTATTAATAACTAATGCACATATTGCAGATCAGAGGAGATCTTAAAAGGTTGAACTTAAGTCTTTTTTCAACCTTAAGTATTATGTAACTATGTAAAATAAATATGTTTTAAACTTTCTATTTTAAATTCACTAATAAAGATTGTATGTTTTAAATTATTATTTTCTGATTTATCTTATTTATTTAATAGAGGAGTTTATCTAGATTTAAAAAGGTGTTTTTCTTTCCTATTTTTTCAAAAAGCTTCATCTTTCAAGTCAGAAATCTCTTCTTGCTTTTCATGAGTAGAAATAAAGAGCGATATAAAAAGCATGGCCTCCATATTGCCTTAATATGGAATGGAATATAAGGTCTTTTTGACAAATGTTTTACATTTCCATGTTGGCTTTATACTATGTAGAATTGAAAGAACTTCTTTCAAGCTCTCATCACCAAAATATTCTCATTATTTAATGACAAACTTTTTACAATATATATTTTTATTAATATCTGCATCAGAAAACCTCTTACTCTCTTTTTTCAATCTCTCACTCCCCTGTCTTTCACACCCTCTCATCTTGACTCATTCAGTTTATCTCTTTATGTATGGAAGCTCCATGTACAGGTTTCATCCCTACTTACTCAGTGTGTCTCCTTCTCCTGAAGAGCCTGCCCACTGCTCCCCAAAAGCCCCTCCGGGTGTTCCTGTAAATGAAATGAAATCATTAAGTTTCATAACTGTTACTAATGAGACCTCCTCCTCATTCCTAAACTCCCTGTCTGTGGTTTCTCTCCACATTATTGATCAATGTTTAGTAGGGATGGAAATATTCAGTCAAGAGCTGGAAGAAAAAGGAAAGACAAGTAAAGAAAGTGAAAGAACCGGGGCTTGGACAATGCAAGCATAGAGAAAATGTCAAGAAAATATGAAGTGTATGTAGGGGACAGAGGTTGAGAATGAGTGAATCACTTTTCTTTAACCCAATCCCTTTTATTTCCTTCTGATCCAGGATCAATAACTATTTTAGAAACCTAGTTCTCTGACTAGCATTTAATCCCACCCCCCCTGTAAGTTGCATTTCTCCACAGCTCTACATCAATCTGTTCTTATTCTCTTTACTAGCACAAGGCAGTTTTTAGAGTCAGAAAAAAAGGAAAAATAGAGATAAGATGAAATAGTGGGAGAAATCATAACAGAATTAAAATAAAAATAAGATTGTGTTTAAGATGGGAAGTAGTCAAGCAGCCAGAATATAAACAGGCATGGAAAGGTAGTGATAATATCCAGTGCAATTGGGAGCCATTTTTAATATCTACCCTTTATTTTTTGATCTCTTTGTTGTTTTTTTTATTAAATTTACCCAGATAAAACTACCTTTTCTTCTGTCTCTAATATGAAAGGTTAATCCTGGGTTATTTTCCCACTATATGATCTTGATTAACTATAAATGATTCATCCTCATTCCTATCACGTACCTGGTCTTGGGGGCAGCAGTGGGGCATATTGGGAGCCTGGAATTATATTCACATGATATATTAGAGTGATTGATACTTGGGAATAACAGGAAAATAAGCATACAATTCACAATGCAATCAGCAAATAATTTATGTGGTAAATATTGTAGGGTCAAAACAGTGAATCTTCCTGAGATGGCCCTATTTGTTTCTGCTTCTTTACTACTGACACATAACTGATATCTGTCTATGTACACGGCCCCTCCAACTTCTCTCTCTCCATACCCCATGCTGCTTGTCTGTCTCCACTCAATATCAGTATTTTATTAGATAATTGATGCTCTGTGTCCTTTTTTTCTTGTCCTCCTGTAAGTGAGACCTGTTGAATACAGATGCCTAGAAGTAGATGGAAAAACCCTCCACTAACCACCCCAATCTATAGGTTCTCCAGTTCCTCATAACAAGCAGCTTTCAAGGTTGATCTGGGTAACTTGATAATGGGCTGAGCCCCTGACTAAATGTACTGATAATAAACTTATATTTAGAATCACACAGCAGTATGGTTAGATATACACAGAAGTAGATTTAGTTAGAGGCTGACTAGTAACTTTTCTTACTTATGGGTTTGATTGTATGTATTTAGTGGTTTTTAATTTTTGATGTATAATTTTATACTTAGTGGCTCCATTGAATACAGTTAGTACTTTTATTGTATGTACTTATGAGTTTTCATGTATTGTGACTTGGTTTGGCCTGTTGTTCTGGGTTTGATTGATTCAAATGATCAATTGTATTGTAATTAATTAGGGTTTTGATTGCATGTATTTAGTGGTTTTTACCTTTTAATATATAATTGCAGATAGGGCATTGATCCAGGGAGTAATCTGATCGCCAGTATCTGGGGTCAGGAAGGATTTTATTTTTTTCCATTTGAAAAAAAAATGCTATATTTTGCTTGGGCTTTTACTGTTTGCCTCCCTCTGGATTCACTTTAAACATTTACACATGTGTTAAAAACATGTAATGCTTTAGAATATACATATTGTTAAAAACACAGTTTACACACTCTTATAATATTGATGTATAGGTTACAATACAAAATGTTTCAATGTTATGAAACAATAGTTTAGAAGTTGTTTAAAAATATAACTATACAAGTTACATGTTATAAAAATAAACACATTAACTACTAAAACAAATAATTGTTGTAGTTTTTCATACATTTGGAATATGACATGCAAACTTTAAAAATATTACAAATTAAAAATACATATTGTAAGAGGGGAGAGACTCAGTTTGAGTGAAAAACAGCATTTCCAGGATTACAATTTTATTCCAGTCATTTTTGACAGGCAAGTTCCTAGTATATAAATAAATGTGTGTAAAGGTAGACAGACAAAGCTTCATTTACAGGATACTCACTCCTCTCTTTCTTCCTCCTCAGGGATGGTCCCTAATGCCGGGGCATATTTTTTTTTCCTATAAAAAGAGATACAGCCTCAGACATAGAGAATGGTTGCTCCTATGTCATATGACACATTTGAGAAAATCTTTTTAGTAAGCAGCTGTGTAACAGTCCTATGAATGCATCAAAGATAAATAGCAATACACAGAAACTATATATGTATGCTAACATGAATATTTTACAGTTTTTTTCAGTGAAAAAGGAATAAAAATAAGAAGCTAAATATGAGGAAACTTTACAGTGAGATAGCATGTATACATCATGGGGGAGTATGAGGGATTACATGGTTCCAGAAAGTCATTACCACTCTCATTCTGGTCCTATCTTGTTGTCCTTGATACAGAAACAATGATGACTCTTATGGAAGGTTTTTTTCTACTCTGATGTATTATGTATTATGTATGTTTTGTATGAGATAATAATAATAATAATAATAATAATAATAATAATAATTTAAAAAAAAAGATTGTGTTACAGAGTGAGTTAGTGAGGGCTTTGTGTATTATAGTGGGGTTGAGAGGCAATGAGAGTTACTATTTAGTTTACAAGATTTTGATGTCAGGGAGAAGTGTCATTTATTTACATGGGATGGAAATATTACATTAACTTGGGCTTTTAATTATAACTTAAATACATTTTGAAACTACTTACGATGCACGATCTTTAAGGACTGCAAAACAAAATAAATATTATCAAAATTATTTCCAATATCAGCCTTCCACCCACCTGCAAGCCCCAAATACTCTAGTGCCCCTATTCAATTGAGCAAATTGTAGCTACTGGAGCCCGTAATAATGCCTGTAAAATAATTTGCTATTCAACAGGCGTCTTTTAGCTAGCCGCAAACGATTTGCGGGTTAGTGGCTGAAAATCACTGCAGTTGGTAAAATTGTAACTCTGACCCATCTAAGCCTTTGATCTTTCAAGCCTGCAATTCTTACAATCACTAAAATCTCAAATCACTATTAAATTGCTACAATTCACCAACAACGCAATGCCTTCAAACCAGCTAATGGCAAATGTAGCCAAATATATTACGGGTTCCAAATAGGAGTCACATAGGGATTACAGACTAGTTTGGAACACTACAAAAGACAATTAAACACAGTACTGTGCTTTAAAATATGGGAAAAGCAGTGGAAGGCATTAGAATTAATTACACAACAATTCCCAAGGAACAAATAGGCCTTAAAAAAATATTATATTTTCTCATACAATGAAATGGGCATGCATATGCCAATATGAAAAGTGTGGCTGCAAGATGCAGAAAAACAATTAGACACACTACCTGATTAAATTGCAACACAAAAATCATGAATCTGCCTGCCAAATTATCCCTTTCTCACTCACAAAGGCTCTAGCTCTAATATGGACCCTAAAAATAAAAAGATAATCTTATATAAATCTCACTCATCAAATCTAGATTGGGAAAATACATAGTGGACAAATTATACTGCCACGTGACATATATCACGTTCCAGGAGAACAGACATCACGCTAATCTACTCTACCCCATCAGGAAGGGCTGAAGACACATGGAGAATGTGCATAGGCATGTGAAGCAACAGCAATCAATTCACATTATCACCTGTCATATTCTTATCAGCCCTTCAGAGGATTGTTGATACTGCACAGTATCACAAATTGGACCTCTCATGTGTATAAACCCTATATTATTAAATTAGCATTAGTATTATTATATGATATAATCTATTGCATCGTAACTATGGCTCATTAGTTTACAGATGTAGGAGTGTGACACAAATGTGATGTATGTGGATGTCCCAAAACCCCAACCAATGAAAACACACTGACACAGTAATAACGGTATAGCAAAGCTTTATTACATACACAGAGCACACTCAGAAATGTACAAGACTGTGCATTAATATAATGGGTGTGATGTGGGCGGATCCCGGAAGGGCAAGAGGCTTTTTGTGCAAAAAGGGGATACCTAGATAGTGATAGTCTAGAACAGGGGTCACCAAACTCGGTCCTGGAGGGCCGCACCAGGCCTGGATTTGTGGATATCCTTGCTGCAAACAGGTGAGAATCTTGTTTCTTCAGCCATCCTGATTGACTCACCTGTTTGCAGCAAGGATATCCACAAATCCAGGCCTGGGTCGGCCCTCCAGGACCAAGTTTGGTGACCCCTGGTCTAGAATAATCATGATGCATAGCACATACCATGGTCACATGTGGTCACTACACCACTGCAGCAGGAAACTGATGAGAAAAGGATCATCAGAAATAACTCAATTTACCAAAGTAACCAGTAAGACGCAAAACACTTACTTTTGGTTATAATCTGCTCAATTAAACAGATGCAATAAATCATGGATAATGTCATACAAATCAATTCCACACACAGTGTGTTTTCATATATTATGGAATAATCTCACATAGGTGATTAGAATCTGGAAAACCGGAAAAGTAGGTTGAAGAACATGCCTTCATGGTCGTGAGATTAAGCTATTAAGACCTACATTGAATTGCCGGACGCGTTACATACAAAACCAGGGTTTACGGTTTTGAGGCTTCGGCCCTGTAGTTGCGGCCTTGCTCAATTGAATCGGTCTGTAAATGCTGCAATTTTAAAGCCTGCAGTTACCTTGATACCGGCCATAAGGGAGGCCTAGGTCTCCGTGTTACTGACTATTTAATCCATTAAACATGTCTTAAAAATCACTGATGTAAACAGAACAACGTGTGTGTTTCCTTCCTCAGTAATACACAAAAGTAATGTTTTAGTGTCTGATGCTGACGTGGCAATATATCCTGTTAACCTATCACTTACCCACTCTGATTAAGTAAGTGAATAACCATTATATACATTAACTACTTAATATAACAAGGGCAGAGCCAGCACCACGTAACCCAGAATCACTTACTGTAAAGATCACTCAATTTGTCCATCTGAAAAAGAAAAACAACCCATTAATTAGTGGAATACAGATAGACAGCAACTGACATTGAGAAGAACTTTCCTTAAAAGGGACACAGCAAATGTCCTAGCTATAGCAGAAAAGAAACGTATAGAAATAAATCATTACAATTAGTTATAAGAAATATTGAATGTTAGTGTCGAGTAAATGAGCATTAATGTCAGGCATTTTATATTCCCTGAAAATGTCCTGCTCCTCCTGCTACTACTCTTATCAATTCATTAACCCTCACAATGAGCTTAAAAGCAGACAGAGCAGCATACACAGGCCACATTAATTTGTCTACATATACTACTTGGTTGTCTATAGACAACTAAGAAGTAATTTTGTTAAAAGAAAATAACAGAAGAGAGATATAACAGAGATATCTTTATTGGCTAACCAAGTACAATGACAGTATGAACATTCAGGGCTACTCTCAAATTTTCCTCAAAAAGACACCAACCTCTACATGATATTTATGGTGGAACATTAATATTTGTGCTTATTTTACCTCCTCGTTGAGCATCTTTTCATACTCCAGCTGAAAGAGAGAAAGAAGGTAATATAATTATTATTTATTATAGTAAGCACAATAGTTACACTACATTATGTATATAACACACTGTATATATCACACAAGGATCAGATGTATATATCACACGTCACTATACACGAGGGTCAGATGTAGATATCACACATCAATATACACGAGGGTCAGATGTATATATCACACGTCACTATACACGAGGGTCAGATGTTTATATCACGCGTCACTATACACAAGGGTCAGATGTATAAATCACACGTCACTATACACAAGGGTCAGATGTATATATCACACGTCACTATACACAAGGGTCAGATGTATATATCACACGTCACTATACACAAGGGTCAGACGTGATCTACTTATCAGACCTGTGCATTATGTATATAAAGGGGGTGATCTACTTACCAGACCTGTACATTATGTATATAAAGGGGGTGATCTACTTACCAGACCTGTACATTATGTATATAAAGGGGGTGATCTACTTACCAGACCTGTACATTATGTATATAAAGGGGATGATCTACTTACCAGACCTGTACATTATGTATATAAAGCAATGTATATATCACACTACTCACCAGATCTGATAAAAACTTCAAAGAGTTCATTTTCTTAGTGATAGTTCTGAAAATAACACAAAGAACAATCCAGCCAGTATGAATCAGAGAAAACAATAACTGGTTGTTGCTCACGCTTGCTGGCTCGCCATAGGCGCTCATCCCTACGACCCGCGGAACTAAATCTCAATTACACCATTCACAAAGCGAGACCCGTAGCAGTTTGAAAAAAAAATGTGTGGAAAAATTACGTCCCGAACTGCGCACCAAAATTAACAAAAATACAAAACAAACACCCCTCACAGCACGGGGGGACAGGTACGGTGTCTGGGATTGCACGACAATTTAACCACAATGCTAAACAGACGGTTTCCCCTCACGCACGCGACCTATTTACACTGCACACTTCACACATTGCTGACACTTACACCTCAGGTCAGCAGCAGTGCAAATGTACATTATATGCTGCAGCACAATACAAACAGATTGTTAGATATTCAGGATATTGATTGCTGGATATATTAATTACAAATAGGTAAAGTATATTCATTTATTATTTCATTAATTAAGTAATTAGCATTACAAAATATTTCTATAGAAAAAAAAAACGATCAGGGGAGAGGATCGCAATGAGCCATAAACGCGTTCAGCGTGGGGCTCACAATGAGCGCCGAGGGTGCTCAGTGGAACAAAAATAGACAAGGAAAAAGACTCGCAATGAGTGCCAAAGCCAATCAGCGCGCCCCTTGCAATGACTGACAAAGGTGCTCAGACCACCAAAACTACACGAGCGGAGAGCCTTGGAATGAGTACACCAGGGGAGAGGTTCGCAATGAACGCCGAAGGTGCTCAGACGACCAAAACCCTTAAATTGTGTGCCAAACAGCATTCCCAGCCTTACAATTTTATTGACCGTCATTTATTGACTGGTAAGTCGGTAGTATATATATATGTGTGTGTGTAATTTAAGTTAAATTGTTCTTGAGATGAATTAACTCATTATACTGCATCCTCTAGTGACAAGTTAACTCACCTTTAATTTTAAAAAGTGTGACAATATTACAGAGGACAAGGAATCATAGTTTTTTTTAAAATACCAACTAATAACAAATTAATTAGGTGGAAATGTATGGATCTGTAGACTACCATTGTTGTGTCCTGCCCACATCTACAAGAAGGATGTTCAATGTATCCTCTACCCTTTTAGACAGAAATGTTGAAAATAACCTTAAATATAGCACCCTCCTTTGTAATTGATGCTCGAAGCCATCCTCTTCCATCTATATTATCTCAGAGCATTCCATTAATCTCTAAGATTTTCCCAGTTTTTCTCCATTAATGACATATAAGAGAGGAAGACATGTAACTCACCTATCTCTAGAAAGATCACAGGAGAAAAAGAGCCTGAAACCAGGTAACACTTTAAGCATCCAATCAGTGATGATGTCACAATGATCATTATTACATCACTGCATCACTGGGACAACGACCATAGAATGGAGCCATTACTGCTGCCAGAACATTAGATTATGGCCAGCAAGTCTCTAGGACTGAGAAATGAAGAAATAATCCACTTGGGATCCATAATATCAGATCTACAGCCTAAGAAATGATAAAGGGGTTTTCAAGTTCTATTTGTTGTAATGTTATTTTAATTTGTTTTAATATTGCCTTTGTTTGGGTAAATCAATGAATAAATGCTGTCAATAAATAAGCAATTGTTAATATATAATTAGAGTTAAGCAATATAGGGAATACCAGCGACTTGCCCGTCAAAAAATTACAACAATAAAATTGTAAGGCAGGTAATGCTGTTTGCCACATAGAGTAAGTGTTTTGGTGGTCTGAGATCCTTCGGCGCTCCTTACCAGCATCTGCAGCCCCGTTTCGCGAGGGCAGCAGTTTCAGCGAGGTCGCTATGCAAGCCCGCAAGCATTAGCAACAACCCGTACTGCTGAGAACAATATATGTGACTAGCGACTTGCCCGTCAAAAATTGACGGCAATAAGATTGTAAGGCAGGTAATGTTGTTTGTGTGTGAAATTCATTTTGTTGGTGTTTTAAGATCCTTGGGCGCTGATTGCGAGCCTCGGATGAGCCCCTTTGGCGCTCATCGCGTGGCTCGCAATGAGCGCCGAAGGTACTCATTGCGAGATTCTTGGTTGTTTGTGTGCTATGAGCAGCGTTGGTGTTTTTTTTTTGGTATGGCAATGAGTAATGAATAAAATAAGAAATTCATATACTTTACCTATTGTGAAGTAATATATGCAGCATTGTGTTGAAGAGCTGGCAATCTGTTTTCATGTTGCTGCAGCATCAGTGCTGTGGAGCTGCTGTGTAAGTGCCATGAATGTGTGCAGTGTGTAGTGTAATAGTGTGCGTGCGCGAGGCAAATCCGTTAGGGTAGCTGTGTACTTCTGTATTGTATAAGTTATTGTTCTAAAATGGCGCCTAATGTGTGGTATACGGCTGAGGCCGATTTAGAGTCCTTGTTTTCGGATGTCGTCCGACTATTGTGTTGTTTTGTGTGTTTAGAGTCCTTTAGCCTCGTTTTCGTTTCGATTTTTTCTCTCGCTTAGGGTATTTTTGCGTGTTTAAACTCCTTTATTTCGAGTTAAATTGAGGTGTAACTTCAGTTTTCAAGGTCCTGGGTGCCCCCCCTTGCTGTAGGTAAGCATTGTAGGTATTTGTTGTGTGTATTTATTGTGTTTTTCATGTTTTCATGTGCGCAGGTTTCGGACGTTTTTTGCGAGGTCGTAATGGGTCGTAACGCGTCTTGTATTTTTGTGTCGTAAGTCCGTTATTTTGCGAGGTCCGCAGTTGCTGGCAAGAAGCGCCTTTGGCGTTCCTTGCCAGCAACTGCGGCCCTTGATTTGCGAGGGCCACAGGCTCGCTGCGCGAGCACGCAACTTTAGCAACAACCCACATGCTCACAATTATATATGTGATTATTCTTGAAACTATTATCTATCACAAATTTATAGTTGACAGTTCAAGAACATTGTTCACGTTTGCCATGCTTTTTCCCTCTCGTTTCAACATAAGGGGACTACCTACTCGACTCATACGCCCGAAGAATGCGCCAAACTTCTACATTGACTCCACTTGGCGATCACTGATGAGGTATGCCCAGTTCAGGAACAGGCGCTTAACCCAAGACCCTCCAAAGCCTGGTCAACAGCCAAGAATCCACATCGTCCAACTTTGAATTTAGACTATCAGCTGGCCCTACGTCCGGATCCTTCGGCCAGCCTTACATCAAGCTGGGACAAACTTAAGCTTCGACTGATGGACGATTGTTGTAATTTCTACTTGTTTAACTCATAAACATAGAACTTTTGACTAATTTGGCCTATAGATAAAGTGTTTAGAGCTAACAGATTTGCGGTGTAGGCCGAGGCAATTAGAAGTTTATATATTTTCACATAAAGCCTAGGATGCACAGTTTCTCTTGGTAAAAATCAAATTGCTAATATACCAGCATCATGGTCTGTTACGAGGCTAGACTAAAATCTCAATCTCTTTTGATTGCAATTATGCAGTAGTTTGAGGTAGCTAAGATAATGCCTGCTCGAGCCCCCAATGGGACTCTACACTCAGAACCGTAATGTTAAAATTGTTTAGGATAAAGTTTTTGTATTTTGTTGCCTACGTATATTTTTCGTCCCAAGAGTTAAAGATATTTACTCCATTGTACTGAACGATTTCTCTCCCTTACCTTCCTCGGGGGCGCTCCTAGGTGTTCCAGTCTGGCTCGTCCGTTTCTCCATGGAGGGGTGCCAGGGCCTCTGCGGACGCTCGGCGGTCGGCCCGTCTCTGAGCCTACTAGGGTAACAGCACACCTGGGGTCCCTGCGGACCTCCACACCCCCACATGGCTAATTCACAACACACTTTTATCACCGATCCTGTCAGAGGCTTTAACTCACCTAATAAAAGGAGGAAAGCTTTTGTTACATATAGGAAAGACAAACCTTCAGTTCTCTTCCTTCATGAGACTCAATTTGCACAAGGCAAAACCCCTTTTTTTTTGCACAAAGATTACCCGACCTTCCATTTTTTAACCAGGAAACCAAAAGAGCGGGAGCAGTGATATTGATCCACAAAAATTTCCCATTTAAAGTAATCAACAAAAAAATAGATAAAGAACGCAATTTTGTGATTCTTGCTGGTACCCTACGAAACATTAAGTTAACCTTGGTATCGATCTATGCCCCTACTGCGCCCCCCACAAAGCTATAATTTTATTGGAGACATTAGATTCCCAGGAAACTGGCATAATTATCATTGGGGGCGACTTAAACCTGGTTTTGAACCCAGATCTGGATAGGCCCAAAGGGCAGGGAGAAAATCGATCCCCAGACAAAGTCAAACAAATCAAGAACATGTTGTTGAAATTGGGCTTAGTGGATGCTTGGAGGGGACTCCATCCTCAAGAGAGGGAATACGTGTTCTACTCGCCAACACACAAGTCCTACTCGCGGATTGACACACTTGTAATAGATGCCACATTATTAGAACAAGCCACATTCTCAGATATTACCCCCTGCCCGTGGGCAGACCATAGTCGTCATTGGGCTTGAATCTCAACCCCAACCTCGATATGCCATACACTTGGCGTCTTAATGACAGGATCCTATCAATCCCGAGTGTGCTAGACCAAATCACTAAGGAAGTGAAGGACTATGGTTATACTAATACGAACCCTTCCACCAGCATAGGGTGGTTATGGGTGGCACATAAGGCGTTTATAAGAGGTACTTTTATACAGTTATCCTCATGCTATAAGAAATATATGTGAGAACGGGAAACTCTACAGACGAAAGAACTCCTTACCCTTGGAAAACAAAACCAACAACAACAGTCTGATCTAGTCTGCAAGCGGATTGACAAGATTAGATTAGAACTAGATAACATGCTATCCGCTCAAACAGAGAAGGCCATGAGGAAAACCCAAAGCAAATTCTTCAACCAGGCTCCCTGTTAGCCAATAAATTTAATGCCAGATACCAACAATCATGGGTCACCCAGATTAAAACAACGTCGGGCTCAGTTACAATAAGCCAGGCCAAGATTCAGGATACCTTCCATACATTCTACCAGGATATCTACACCTCCCATGTTCAGGCAGATAGGGATTCCCTGGCTGGTTTTCTTGGGGGGCTGTACCTCCCCGTCTTGGGAAGCGCAGATTTTCTTACCTCCGAAGTGACCGAAGATGAAGTCAAAGACACCACTAAATCTCTCAAACTAGGCAAATCACCAGGGCCAGATGGCTTTTCAAATTTGTATTATAAAAACATTGGAGATGTCTTGACTCCTCAAATGGTAACACTATACAACGCTATTCTAAGAGGGGGGCAGATGCCACCGGAATTAAACCAGGCTAGTCTGGTCTTTTTTCCCAAGGCGGGGAGGGATCCGATGGAGGACAAGAATTATCGCCCTATTTCCCTGTTAAATTGGGATATTAAAATACTGGCTAAAATAATGGCGAATAGGGTCTCCAGTTTCCTGCCCAAGCTCGTCCACAAAGATCAACAGGATTTATCCCACACAGGCAGGCGGGGGACAACATTAGGAGAGTGTAAATATACTACACCTTGCCAGACACTCAAAAACCCTTCTCTGCACCCTGGCCTTAGACATTGGGAAAGCATTTGATTCGTTGGAGTTGCCATACCTATATGCAGTGCTAGCGAAATTTGGTATCAAAGGCAACTTCCTGAATCTCCTCAAAACATATAACTTACCTAAAGCCACTTTAAAACGACCTGGCACAGAGAACTCGCTTTTAAACATTCAAAGGGTTACAAGGCAGGGATGTCCTCTATCCCCTCTCCTATTTGCCCTTGCTATGGAGCCACTGGCTCAGAGTATTAGGGCCTCCCAGGTGATTCGGGGTCTATAGTTAGGTAACCAAGAATATAAGTGCTGTCTCTTCGCGGACGATTTATTATGTACTTTAACCCGCCCCTCCATCTCCATTACAGCCCTTATGGAAATATTAAATAAATGTAGCTCTATCTCAGGCTTACGAGTTAATGAAGACAAATCAGAAATCCTGGGCTTGCACCTGCCACAGCCTGACAAGGAATGGCTAAAGAACTCAATTTTTCATTGGCCCAAAAAGTACTTAAAATATATAGGAATAAAAATTACCCCCAACATAACTGACCTATATAGGGTCAACTACCCGGCCCTTTTTAAAGAATTATCCGCCGACCTAGAGAGTTGGAACAAGTTCTGCATCTCAGGGTGTGGCCGAATTCACACAGTCAAGATGAACTTTCTCCATAGAATTCTATATTATTTCAGATCAGATTGCCAGTGCAAGGGTTTTAAAGGAAAACCAGCAGCTACAGCCTTTGGGGTGGGATACGATAATATGGCTCCCGAAATCCCATTGCCCTCCACATACATACCTTAACCCCATGATTAGATTGTCCCTGGGGTGTTGGTCTTGGGCACACTCAAAACGGCAACTGACTCCTGACCTCTCCCCTCTCCTTTCTATTACCAACTCTCCCCTCTTTGCAAAGGACTTCCCTAAGGACTCTAAGGTTTGGTGGCCCTCACATCGTTTAGGCACTTTATATGGACCTTGAAGAGGGCTTTTGGTCAACCCAAGGTAACCAAAGGTATTCTTGGACTGATTTACGAAGAATGTAATAGCACTTCAATTAACCATAAACCTAAGCCCTTGATTACATTGGAAGAACCTGGGACCTGGAAAAATGGGGGCTTATCAGCCAGAGACTAGCTAGGGGCTCCTATAATTACAGCCTGCTAGAAACTTTGCTGAAAGTATTTCATAGAACTTATATTACCTTGTAGAGACTCCACAGGATGAACCCTCAAGAGCCCGACACTTGCTTTAGGGGATGTTTGGAGACAGGGACCTTTGTTCACATATGGTGGACTCAATTAGCCTCAAAACTTTTTGAGCCCCTCCCAGCATTTACTTTATGGACCTCGTGATGAGTGCCTTTATCGATCGCGAGCCGCACAATGAGCGGATTTGCTGCTAAATTGCTGGCCTTGGCCAATCTGCCACATTCATACCTTACAAGGAGCACCTTCGACATTCATTGCAAGCCTTTGCCCCCCCCCTCTACTCTCTGACTTCTGTGTTAATTTCTGTTTACCCCTCTCTCCCTGGTCTTTTATTTTTTTCCCCTATGTTACCCCCCCTTGTGTCTATTTCCACCCTCTCCTGTGTTTTTGTACTGTCTCTCTCTACTAGTGGTATGATATAGCTTTATAAACTGTGTATTCCCCCCTTCTCTGTGTCTTTTCCCCACCTCTCCTTCCCACCTCCCTCTCCTATGTCTCCTTTCCCTCTCTCCTGTCTTTTTCCCACTTCTTCCCGTGTCTCCTTTCCCCCCTCTTGTACCTCCTTTTCCCCCTCCTCTCCCGCCCGTGTCTTGTACCTGGATGCAACCCTGCCAGCAGCACCGCACTCACGTCCTCTGCGACTACCGTCCCCCGTCCAGAACGACTTTCTGGATCAAGTCGTGCATTGCGCATGCGCATCCCGCCTGCGCGTTGCTTGGCATGATACACAAAGTAGTTATGGTCGGAGGACGGGAGCCACAAAGGAGAAGATGGTGAGTGCATCGCTGCTGGCAGGGTTGCATCCAGGTACGTGCTTTGCGATGCTGCGGCTCTGCTGGGGGTGCAAAGTGATGGAGCCCCTGATGGTGGTGGATGCTCTGGTGGGCCGAGGGGTTGGAGGGAAGGTTATTCTCCTAGGCCTTGCTCTGCTGGGGGTGCAAAGTGATGGTTGATGCTCCAGCGGAGTGAACGTGAGGTTATCCTCCTAGGCCGGGCTCCATCAGACTCATAGTTGTGGGGGCTTCGCAGTGAATGCCTATGGCGCTCAGTGCAGCCGGTGGTGATGTAGAACACTGTACTGCGGGCCTCAGGAGCATCAGTGGGGCAGGGAGAGCCATGCGGGCCTCGCAGTAAGCTTATTGTGAGCCCTGCAACGAGGGCCGTAAAGCGTGACGACAACTCGCAGATTGACAACTATTATATATATATATATATATATATATATATATATATATATATATATATATACACACACATTTTACACTTTAGTGTAACAGGTTATTTTCTTTCTCATGTAGGGTGCCTTGTTTCACAGCTGTCACCTAATATCTACTACAACCTAAGGTCACATTCACAGGAGAGGAGATCCACACTACCAGTGCAATGCTGTAAGAAGACAGTGACATGCTGTGTGTCTGCACTAATGTACAGCATGGTGTACTAGTAATAAGAAATGCTAAGACAAAATATCTCTTAAATGTTTAGACAATGTTGCATTGAAACAATACATTTACCATTATGATGCCCATGCATATAGGAGCCAAAGACAATCTGTGTAGGATACCGCATATAGTATAAAAATACCACACCACTGCTTACTACACAAACACACACATTGAACAATCTGGGGGGGGATTTGTTCCTATCCCCATCATCCCCGCTAGTTCCTATACCCATGATATGATGACGCCTGTCAATATATTTGCAAAAAATACCAGACTAAGTACACTTGTAAGTTATAAAAACAGTCAAATGGTTAATGATATATCAATAATGTGATGGAAGACAAATGAAATTTTCATATCCATTTGTACAAATCATACATGTTGAAAAGCTTGTTGAAAAGTTTTTAATGCCATCTCTTGATTATACATTTGTTATTCCATGAGAGCCGTATCGTCTATTCAGCAGTTCTTGCTTTTCTTCCCTGTGCAGAAAACAGGAACGCGCTGCATTGATTATCTGAAATAAAAGAGTAAAAAGATTTAATGTTAAAACATTGCATCATATTTATTTTATACCACTTTTAGTTACATTTTAGTGATGTTACTGAATAAAAAATAGATAAAATTAAGATAAAATATTGAAACTTTTAAATACAGTAAAAATGATGCTCCTCCAACTCTCCTGAACATAACATGTTTATAACCATGTGTGGTATTAGATATATCATCCTTGTTTTGGTTGCTTTTTAGTGTCCTTCTTCAGGAATAACTATTTTGTAACTTAGGACCTCTTCTGTTGGGTGGCCGCTAGCAGTGGCGTTGAGAGGCCGCTAGATGGCGCTGCTGAGATTCTACTGAATTTAATCTGAAATTTAACTCAATTTCATAGCGTTAGGGTTAGGGTAAGAGTTAAGGTTCTTTAGTGAGAATATGTCTCACTTTATCCAGATTCTACAATAACTGAGACAATAATATTTTCTTCTTTTTACAAATGATGTCATAGTAATAATGCAATCCCCTTCTGGGTCGCTACCTTGTTGTGGTGATGGGACTTGTGTACCTCAGTGAAGCTGTGAGCTAAACCATGTAGGGTCACGCAAGATGGGCAGGTCATAGCAAAGACAAATCACGGTCCACTGTAGAAGGAGCTGGACCCCACTCCAGTATCTTTGATAAGAAAACCCTACCGATAAACATAAAGAGGCCCAGACCAAACCGCCTGTCCACCCCTTTGGTATATATGCCACATGGCATATCATAGTAATAGAAAGATTCTCAAACCACCCCCAACACCTCACTCTTTAGAGTATATGACCCATATGAGAAGGGACGTCTCCTATAGTGAAATTAGCAGATTACATGAGACAATTGATAGAAATACATAGAAATTAGCACAATTAAAGGCGGACATGGTCCTTGTCTATTCAGCCGTACACAGGCAGAACACAATGTGGCTTATAAGGTGCATCGACAGAAGAGGCCTTGAGCTATGAGAGGTACGCCCGAGGTCCTGGGGGCCGAGTGCCCGATCCGAACATATATCGATGACCTCATTGACGATTCAGCGCCGTCAAGTTGTGACACGTCGGAGGTGGAAGTAGTTATTTGCCTGCAGTTAATTTTTTTCACCATCGGGTGGTGCTGTAGAGCAGCATTCAGCCCCAGTGTTCTGCCTGTGTGCAGCATCGAAATAGAGTAGATCCGAGAAATCTCTACTCTTTCTGAATAAAGCCGACCAACCTGTCTAAGATGGGACTTTTGCAAACTGTTACTTGCTTCTCCACCCAGATCCAAACAGAAAAATGTATTGGGTCCATTAGTATTGAAGCAGCTACAGGGGCGTGTGAGGGAAGTGATCTGAGAGCTCACCTGCAAAGTCATTACAGCAAATGTGCTTGTTTTACCCGTCTGTTCATCAGCATAGAAAGCAAAGCACAGAAATAATGCTGTAGAAGGTGGGCCATATATGGTATTTATTGTTACCTGTATATTTCCTATGTAAGTCATTATTGGAAAAAGGAACTTTATATACAAAATGATCATGTATATTTGTATTAATGTACATATACAGTGGTTTTAATGTCTTAATCCAATGCTTTGAGATGGGCTCTCCAGAGTTTCTTTAAAGAAACATATTTTACTTTCATAATTAAGACTTTTTATTTTAATTACTAAAGTAGCAATTGCATTTTGTTTTCAGTTCACTTGCTTGAATAGCTTAAGTTGAACATGGCACAAGTAAGGGCTGGTGATAGACAATTATTGCTTGAATGTTTCCAATAACAAAAGGGTATTTTATCCTTTTCTTGCAATCAACTAACAAGGTTCTATACGAATTGTGTTGTGACTGAGGATCCTTGATTCTGTGACAAGTATATGTAGTTTGACGCACCATCAGCATGATAAATCATTTAGAGACTAGAACTTTTTATGTCTTAACTAAGCTGTAATTAAATGGGCTCATCATGCTTAATATAGACTGGAAAGTCTAATGACATGATGGCATGAAAATTTATAATAATTTTCTAATATCTCCATCAAAGATAATATCTCCATCAAAGATAAAAAGAGTCTCTAAAGATGTATTTTCCTGTCCTTCTGTTCTTAACTTTACCCCTTGCTCTGTCAACTTTCTCTAAATTGCTGGGCCTTTTCATCTCCAGCTACCTAGTAAGAGATAACTGACATGTCCATGTCATGTTAGTCTCTCCTCTGGCAGGGGGGGAGGCCAAATGGCCGGTGGTGATATTGTCCAATCTCCCCTCACACGTTCCTGTATAGGGCCAACCACTTTTTAACTCACAATCAGGTAACCTAATAACTGGACCCTTCTTTCCCCAGAGACCCCAGTAATACACTTTATTAAATTCCTTGGGGAAAATGTAGCATTTAGATAATAAACATGCTATGGGGATTCTCATACTTAACATTACCATCATAAGCCATACAGAATACAACCACACCACAGTCAATATCAACAAACTCATGCAATCGGGGCAATACCAGCCTATGTTAATCTAGCCCCCCCCCCCCCCAAATAGTGCAACAGTCCCCAAAAGTCCAGTGCCCCCCCCCCCCCCCCAGAAATGACCATGACTATTGCTTCATCGGGTAAAAAAAATATACTGTCTATTCAAAGCTGAGGTGACATATTTATTTTCCACCATAATTTCCTTCAAATTATAGTTAAACAGTTAAAAACCCACCTCATTAAGGTGCACGCCATCTTTCATGTAATATGTGGGTGCCTCAGGTCTCATACCCCTTACACCAAACCATCTGATATGCATTTCTGTGGCCTGAAAACCCAGCTGCGTACCATTATCATGTATAGCCGCCTCTCCTCTGCCCCAGTAAATAAAAGAATGACCCCCAATCCATAGTTGGAAAGGATAACCTAGAAGAAAAGAAACAAACGAGGGGGAACATAAGCACGAAAAGCATTAGATTCCCGCCTCCCAGTTCACTGAACTACGCTGGATTCGAAACCTAGATTAGCCCCCTCCGTTGCAGACCCTATTCTGAAAGAATGAGTTCCAAACTGAACCAGGTCCAAACCAAGGCCTGAAATGCATGATTTAAAAACTGCTTGAAATTGAAATATGGACATACTGGACCCATTGTTATGAATAAAAGATTACCCCCACCAGGGGTGTATTAGCCAGAATAATTCTGGGGGTGGGATACAGCTAATCACATGCACAGGCCATAAAATAGCTTATATATATACACATACATGCATATGTATATACACCCATGCCCCCTCCACCTTGTGGACGAGTACTAATATATTGCCACACACAATCATAAGAACAACAGGCACCTCCAATGGGGTATAACACAAAAACCTTTCCGTTACCTAACTGGTACATTTTTGATTTGCGCAACAATATGGACACACAACATTTATTTACCGATATGTCCGTCCAACGGCAACCTACATTCCATTGCCAGTGTGTCAATCTGTAAACCTCAAAAATGTATGACATGAGAAGGGCCCTCCGTTTTTTTTTTCCAAACGCCAATGGAATACCGAATTCTGCTGCCATTTCAGAAAAAAACAATTCAAAAGGTGTGTGCAATGCCAGGAATCCGACGGTCCAAAAACAAAAAATCATCTAAGTAATGAACTAACGAATCTAACCCTGCCCAACGACTAGTAACCCAGTGGAGAAAATAAATAACTTCTCAAAATATGCAAAAAATATAGCGCAGCCCATGGGCAAGCACAGATCCACGAAAAACTGTCTGATGTGACAACCCAAGAGATAATGGGAAGACGGATGAACTGGCATACGCCTGGAGCCAATTTGCAAATGTCTTTGGGATTTTTCTAAACCTTCGTCTATGCTCCTTTTTCTTACTAACCTCTCTCATATCATCATGCTTTAATTCCAAGAATTGATCAAGCGGGAGCCAACTAAAAATGTCTATAAATTCTCTCTGCCAGATTTTTTCCTTTAACTCAAGTGTGGCATGCTCACCAATGGGGCCAACAGAACACAATGAAAGCTTACTAAGGGCTGGTGTCCACCACCTTTAGGCAACAAATTGTATTATTTCACAGAAACGACGACAAATAAAAAAAAAATATATATATATATATTATATAAAAAAACTTAAAAACACTGGAAATGAACTTCCTCTGGCAAAGTATAATTTAAGTCACTTTCCTTCTAATATTTGGAGGTTCTTATTGCCTCTTAATTCATTTGAGAACAAAGTACAGTATATACTAGAGTATAAGCCGAGTTTTTTCAGCCTGTCTCTCTACCCCCCTGTGTCTCTCTAACCCCCCATGTCTCTTTCCCTCCCACCTCCTCATCCTCAACCCCCCCTCCTCATTCTAAACCCCCTAAATACCTCCCCCTTTCCCCTCACTTACCTACATCGGCCTCCGCTCCTTCTTGACCCGGCGCGCAAATGACGTCACATGCGCGCCACGTCATTAGCATATACTGGGTGCCGGCACCCGGTATATGCTAATGACGTGGCACGCATGTCATTAGCATACACCGGGTGCCGGCACCCGGTATATGGTAATGACGTGGCGCGGATGTGACGTCACATGCGCGCTGGGTCAAGAAGGAGCGGAGGGGGAGGTATTTAGGGGGGTTTAGAATGAGGAGGGTGGTTGAGGATGAGGATGGGGGGGTTGAGGAGGGAGGATGAGGAGGGAGGTTGAGGATGAGGAGGGGGGTTGAGGATGAGGAGGGGGGTTGAGGATGAGGAGGGGGGTTGAGGATGAGGAGGGGGGTTGAGGATGAGGAGGGGGGTTGAGGAGTGAGGATGAGGATGGGGGGTTGAGGAGAGAGGATGAGGATGGGGAGGATGAGGAGGGACAGACACAGGGAAGGGAGAGGGGAGAAGAGACATGGGAGAGAGAGGCGGGACACAGACGGCACAAGAGGGACACAGGGGGCAGCAAATTTTCCACCCTCGGCTTATACTCGAGTCACTCATTTTACCCAGTATTTTGTTGTATAATAGGTGCCTCTGCTTATACTCGGGTCGGCTTATACTCGAGTATATACGGTAATTGTAGTCCAGGTAAGGTAACTATTATACATAGTCTCTTAAGCAAATACTCTTGTGTCCTATAGATATATAAGTTGAATAACACTCTATTTCTCTGTTACCATATGTATTTGCAAATCTATGGCAAGTTTCAATTTTAGAAAACTATGGACTAATTGTACAGGGTAATAATTCACAATTTGGGCAACTTTTGGGACTATCATGAATAAAGGCAGATAGAATAGCGAGTTGTTATCTCATATGTCAAATGGAGACTTTAGCTTTCCTTTTAATCTTCTAACATTCTCTAATCTTGCCTACATGTAGTGGATATTATTCAGATATCTATTCTTTATTATACATTCTTTTCATTCACTCTTAAATTAGTAATTTAAAGACACTACAGGCATGGATCTTTTATCTCCTAATATCCAATTTCAACGTACTGTGACGTCTCTGTCAAAGGGAAAGGGCTTATACGTCGTTGCCAGTATTTTATACTTAATAGATCGCCATGGTAACCTATACTTAATGATGCAAGCTTATATTATACAACTAAACAATTATAGTTAACAGTTGACTTTTCATACAATTGCAAAGTTCATAATATAAGTGCAAGATTTCATTGTGACAAAAATCTCTAATTCACATGTTGAACTGATGAATATATACAGCTACGCCGTAGAATTGGTGAGCATATTTATGCCATCAATAAATTCTATAACATGCCAATTGCACATCATATTAAATGTTACCATTTATTTTATTTTTTTTAATTTGTTGTTGTTTCTGTGAAAAAATAAAATGTGTTGGCCAAATTGTAAATATTCCCACCCTGTGATATATTAGGATCAAAAGAGCATATATTAGGATGGCAATTTCCACACCTCCTGTGTCAGCCGAGGTATCAGCTACCGTCCTAACAGTCAGTAAGAGTTGCGGCATCCCCACCTATGCCCTTCCCTCCCATGTGTCACTACTCTGACCCTCAAATCTGGACAGAAAAACGTTCAACCCGCTAATAAAATCTAGCATCAATGTGTTCACAATTGCTTGTGGCTGCTCACCTATAGGCCCAGTGGAGGATGACCCCCCAGAGGCCGCCCCACTTAATGTCCCAACACCAGAATGCATAATAGCAGTATCCCTTCCACGGGGAGTTGAGTCCTGAGAGGAAGCTTCTGGTACCGCATAGAGAGTGACAGGTTTCCCTTCCCCATGTCACCCTCCCTAATCCTCCCGCTCCTCCAGGCACTCCATAGGAATGAGGTGTAGAAGTATCAGTAGCAAGTGCCCTGGCAGGAGGCGACACCAACTGTGACCTGTCCCTGATACCTCTGACATGTTGCCCACTATACAAGGCAGTACCCAGGTTCTGATGTGAGGTTGGCTAGCTAAGCGAGAAGTCGGGGGGCTAGCTCTACCAGGAGTGTCGTCATCCTGCCTACAGAAGAAGGCAGAGAATCATGACTCCTGCTATGGTGCACATGATATCTAGAAGAAACGGCGGACTGCGCCGCCCTCCCATGCGTGTAGCATGCCTACCTTGGGAAGCGGTAGGCCATGATCCATGAATCCTGTCATGTTGATAAGTGTCCTTACCCGCTGCAATGTACTCAACCTCCTCTGTCACGGCACGTTGGCTCCTTCTCTTGACGCCTGCTGGCAAGAGACCTGGCATCTTGAATGAGGCACCTCATAAACCCTTGTTGCCAGCCTGCCACTCCTATTACCGGATGCTTGAGGCAGCCTGGCAGTGCGATCTGGAGAACACAGTGAATCCATAAAGACAGTAACTAAACTAATCACCCGCCCCAAACCCGTCTGTTCAGGGTGCACTACCCACCCCCCTTACTACCTAATGTTACCTAAACCCCACCTACCAGAAGCTAATAATAATCTTAGAGAAAAATGTTAAATATATAAAAGACATAAAGAAGGGCTTATGATAAGATTGCATAATGAAACCAAAATATTGAGCTACTACCCATAAATATATGCCCCTGCCAAGCATAAAAAAAAGGGCCAATCACCCAGTAAGAAGTAGAGATCCCCAGCTAGTGCTCCACCACCTACCAACCCACCATGGCCTGCAAACATAGGTGACTACTGGCCTAGATCCCCCCCCCCCCACTTCTTCCCTCCCAATAAACTTATACCTAGACTGGACACCCAACCAAATTCACTGCTCACCACAACCATTCTTTCCCCTACCAATAGTGACCTGCTATTAACCCCTTAATTTCCAAAGGCTCCTGTACCCATGTCCCAGTAATATGCCTACCTGCCCTATACCATTTCCCCCTCCCTAGTCTGGCCCTTATCCTGGGCCTCCTGACTGACCCCTAACCTATTAGCCCAATCTCCATCCCCTCCAAAGCCAGTGGCGCCCCTCCCCTTTGTTATTCTCCATCCCACCTTTGTTATTCTGCCTCGCCTCTGTCTTGCCCCAAGGCCTTGGACCCAGTACCTGGTGCTCGATCCTGCCAGTATCAACACTTATTGTTTCCAGTGCTGCGCGTCCCCATGTCTCACTACGGCCGGATCTTTTTGCGAGGATCACTCCGTGTGGGCAGCGTGGTGGCGCGTCTTCCACTCCTGGGCGCAGGAGAAGCCCTTGATGGAGTAGAATGAAGGCTGTTTTGAGGAGCACCTCCTCAGCGACCCTCCGACCTGGTAAGAAGGGGGTCATCCATGTCTTGGGGGACCATGGGTGCAATTTGGGGTTCCAATTGCAGCCTTTGGGGGGTCGCATCCGGAAGCCACAGAGACTCGGGAACCACGGCAGTAGGGTTCTCATTGATGCTAGTGCCCCAGCCCATACAGCCTGTCACTGGGGAATCTTGGGCACGTTGGGGGCTTGTAACTGGCGACACAGGGGCTGTCTGGAAAACTCGATGGGCTTCTTCATTATTCCTGCTGGAGGCTGCTGTAGCCACCAGCCTGCCTCTCAAAGACCTCCTTGCAGCCAATGGTTTTTTACTTGCTTGATCTGGTCCCCTAGTATTGCTGGGACTTCCACTTCATTTCCTCCTTGGCATAGCCACAGGGCTGAGTCTCTATGGCAGCCTAGATTAACAAAAAGGGCGTCCTGACCCAACTCCTGTTAGTAGATTAGCTCCAGTAGTGATGGATTGCACCATTTGTTGTAGCCAGTCCACTCCATATACTGCAACCTGTTCTCTGAGCTGGGCGACTAGGCCGGGATCTATGGGTGATGACGTGGTGTTCTGAACACAACATGTGCTTCAGACTGACTGCCTGCCAAGGGCGGGAAAGTACTGGTGATAAACCCCGCCCCCCAGAACAACCAATCATAACTACCTAGCACTAGCCTGGTCAAAAGCCTCCTTTTTATATATATATATATATATACATTTTCACATTTTCAAAGACATTTTCCTCTCAAAAATATCAGTTTGACCACGAAGTGTTTGACCTACTTAAACTGTTTAGGAAATAACAAAGTATTTTTCAGAGATATCTGTCCCTGGCCAAATTACTAATATTTATATAGTGTGCACACCTTAGAGAAATAATACACCAACACAGAGTTCTGGTATAAAGCTTTCTCTCGCCTAGTTTTATTACGTCAGCCGTCATTTATATATTTTTAGTAATCAGATAAAAGTTACAATTAAAAGCAAAACATCAGGTTTATTCGGTAATTCATTGGTTCTGAGGTGTCCGCTTTTATGAGACCTTGATCAGGCATTGGGTTAAATGCATTAAGGAGTCTCTAGGTGTCATCCCACAGGGGGATGAGTCTTTCTCTCATTGGTCAGAAGTTTAGGACAAAGGGAAGATGGCGTTCTCCTTCTTGTGCTCAGGGTGTGGTAAGACTCGTCATCCTTAACAGACTGGAAATAGTGCTGCCTACATCTTGTATGCAGGGAAGTGACAAATCCTCCATCTTAGAGCTCCCAATGATTCAGCATTTATTAGTAAAACTTGGTTATACGATAATACTGCAAAGATAAGATATGTAAGTAGGTGCACGAATACAGTTATGCATTTTGTACTGATCCTAATCCATAACAAAACTACACTGTAAGCACAGACACGTTGTCTAGTCTTTGTGCCGTTGTACAACATAAGGTGCAACTCCACATGAGGGAGATTTAACTCCAGTTTCATCCTATATGCCATTTCCTTTAGGAGAATTGCAAATATAAAGTTAAAACAACCAGAAATAAAAAACTGAAAACCGGATACTTCTTTGTCAAAGGACAGAAAACACTGTTGTGTAGAACAAAACACTTCAATATAAATTGCATTATTTATGCAAACCAGATTACCTGGATCATGCTCTGTAGGATAAGGGGGTTATGGCTGCAATCCCTAAACATAGTAATCAGGTAATCGATCACGTATAATTAAGGCAATTTATGTTAAATTGTTTGTCTTCTAAACAATAGTGCTTAGGACATGGGGCGAGGTGGGAGAGGAGTGCCGCCATGGTCATTATTGAGAGGAAAAAATATTTTAAATGAATCTCTATTTTTATTTTTTTCTCAAAGTTCTCAATTGAATTGAACAAAGAACTATTTTAACAGCATAAAATGGAGAACAGTTTAAGCCTTTTTTATAAAATGTATAGCAGGAGAGCCTCAAGCCAATAAACATTGCTTGGATAGTTTCCATTAGCAGCCACTACACCAAGAAGCAGGATAGTTTCCAATTATTTGGGTATCTCTCACTGAAAAACACTACCCACCACTGCCACAGAGTGGTTATGAGCCATCAGTGGTGCTACCCTTGGGACGCCCCTACCTGTATACAGTGTGGGAAACTAATAGACGGGGTGTTGATGCTTACTGTATGATAGTTGCCTCTAGTGTTAGTATAACAAAAGTTATGTGAGCCAGGACTGGTTACAAAAGAGACCATGGGAATTTGCCCATATACGTTTTGAAGGAACTGCTGTATTTACACACTTCAGGCATCGGAGACTTAGGGAGAGGGATAACATTGATGACACCATCCCAAGACCAGCCAGCCCGACGCCCCTAACCTGGAGATGATCTCCTATCCTGAACTGGCAAGTTTGGGCAGACGCATTTGAGAATGTGATCATGACCAGCAATTTCCATAAACCATACAGTAATACTTCATAAATTGATACAATATTTACATATTTACTTTGTGACAATCTTATTCTAACTCTTGGGATCCAGCCTCAGATAATCCATTTCGATTTGTTTATTTCTATATAGTCGTACTTTTACCTCAAATCAAGCAGGAAGTTCAGGGGTTTTCCATTTCAATGTGACAAGATATTTAACTATCATTAGAGAGTTAATGATGATGACAATTTTTTGTGTTCGATGGATTCTAGGCCAATGTGAAAGAGGATAAGCTCTGGAGTAGTCTATATCTCACAATTAGTAATTAAGAATCGCTGTTGAACATGATCTCTCCAGAGCTTTTGTATTTTGGGGCACAACCACCACATGTGTTCATGGGTGCCCTTATCTTTACATCCTCTCCAACACTCTCCAGATTCTTTGAGAGGAGCTATTTTTGCCAATATATCCGGGGTCCAGTGCCACTTTTGTGTTAGTTTAAAATATTTTTCTCTCAATGAAACTCAAATTATTTTATTATTTGTTATGTCAAAAGCTTTAAACCATGTTTTAGCTTCAAAGTCCAAACCAAAGGCCTTTTCCCATTTTATTATCCTGTTTGTCTTGTTATTGCCTTTCAGATGTTTTAAAATTTTAATACAGTTATTTACATTTTTTTTTTTCGTGAAAACTTATTAGGCTTTCAAACTCTGAAAGAGCCTTCTCAACATTCTCTGGAAATCCAGATTTAAATAAAATATTTTATATAATAATTATATAATTGATATTGTAGCCATCCATGCTCCTTAGGAAGTTTATTTACCTGGACTAGGGATTGGAAAGTTTTCTTTATATAAGTCACAAACAAAAATTAGACCCCATTGTTCCCAATCTAGATTTTTTGTTAAAGATTTTGTGTGGACTATATTTAAAGGTGTAATTGGCGAAGGGAGTATAATAAGTATTAATTGGTAGTTAATTTGATGCCATTGTATATTCCAAGTTCTTACTACCAATGGTAATTTATTTATCTTTTTATCTACCTTTTTTTTTCCCATATAACGTATATACTCGAGTATAAGCTGAGGGTGGGAAATGTGCTGCCCCCGGTGTCCCTCTTGTGCTCTCTGTGCCCCTTTCTTGTGTCCCCCCTCTCCCTCCCCTGTGTCTCTTCCCCCCTCTCACTCCCCTGTGTCTCTTCCCCCCTCTCGCTTGCCTGTCTCTCTTCCCCCTCTCCCTTCCCTGTGTTTCTTCCCCCTCTCACTTCCCTGTGTCTTTCCCTCCCCCTCCATTATCACCCTCCTCAACCCCCCTCCTCATCCTCCCTCCTCATCCTCCCTCCTCATCCTCAACCTCCCTCCTCATCCTCAACCTCCCTCCTCAACCCCCCTTCCTCAACCTCCCTCCTCAACCTTCCTCTTCAACCCCAACCCCCCTTCTCAACCTCAACCCCATCCTCATTCTCAACCCCCACATCCTCATCCTCAACCCCCCATCCTCATCTTCAACCCCCTCCTCAACCCCCCTTCCTCAACTCCCTCCTCAACCCCCCTTCCTCAACCCCCCTTCTCAACCTCAACCCCCCTTCTCAACCTCAACCCCCTCATCCTAAACCCCCCTCATCAACCTCCCTCCTCAACCCCCTCCTCAATCTCCCTCCTCAACCCCCCTCCTCTACCTCAACCCCCACATCCTCATCCTCAACCCCCACATCCTCATCCTCAACCCCCCATCCTCATCCTCAACCCCCAATCCTCATCCTCAACCCCCATCCTCTACCCCCCATCTTCATCCTCAACCCCCATCTTCATCCTCAACCCCCTCATCCTCAACCCCCACATCCTCAAACCCCCCTCCTCAAGCTCCCTCCTCAACCCCCCTACTCAACCCCCCCCATGCTCCCTCCTCAACCCCCCTACTCAAACCCCTCCTCATCCTCATCTCCCTCCTCAACCCACCTCCTCAACCCCCTTCTCAACCTCAAACCCCCTCCTCAACCTCAACCCCCCATCCTCATCCTCAACACCCTCATCCTCAACCCCCTCATCCTCAACCCCCCTCCTCATCCTCAACCCCCTCCTCATCCTCATCCCCCCTCCTCATCCTCAATTCCCCTCTCCCTTCCCTGTGTCTTTCCCTCCCCCTCCCTTTTCACCCTCATCAACCCCCCTCCTCATCCTCCCTCCTCAACCTCCCTCCTCAACCCCCCTCACCATCCTCAACCTCCCTCCTCAACCCCCTCATCCTCAACCCCCCTCCTCATCCTCAACCCCCTCCTCATCCTCATCCCCCCTCCTCATCCTCAATCCCCCTCTCCCTTCCCTGTGTCTTTCTCTCCCCCTCCATTATCACCCTCCTCAACCCCCCTCCTCATCCTCCCTCCTCATCCTCCCTCCTCAACCTCCCTCCTCAACCTCCCTCCACAACCCCAACCCCCCTTCTCAACCTCAACCCCCATCCTCACTCTCAACCCCCACATCCTCATCCTCAACCCCCATGCTCATCTTCAACCCCCTCCTCAACCCCCCTTTCTCAACCTCCCTCCTCAACCCCCCTTCCTCAACCTCCCTCCTCAACCTCAACCCCCCTTCTCAACCTCAACCCCATCCTCATTCTCAACCCCCTCATCAACCTCCCTCCTCAACCACCTACTCAACCTCTCTCCTCAACCCCCCTCCTCTACCTTAACCCCCACATCCTCATCCTCAACCCCCATCCTCATCCTCAACCCCCCATCCTCAACCCCCCATCCTCATCCTCAACCCCCCCATCTTCATCCTCAACCCCCTCATCCTCAACCTCCCTCCTCAACCTCCCTCCTCAACCTCCCTCCACAACCTCCCTCCTCAACCTCCCTCCTCAACCCCCCCATGCTCCCTCCTCAACCCCCCTACTCAACCCCCCCCCCCCCATGCTCCCTCCTCAACCCCCCTACTCAAACCCCTCCTCATCCTCATCTCCCTCCTCAACCCCCTTCTCAACCTCAAACCCCCTCCTCAACCTCAACCCCCATCCTCATCCTCAACCCTCCTCATCCTCAACCCCCCTTCCTCAACCTCCCTCCTCAACCTCAACCCCCCTTCTCAACCTCAACCCCATCCTCATTCTCAACCCCCTCATCAACCTCCCTCCTCAACCACCTCCTCAACCTCTCTCCTCAACCCCCCTCCTCTACCTTAACCCCCACATCCTCATCCTCAACCCCCCATCCTCAACCCCCCATCCTCATCCTCAACCCCCCCATCTTCATCCTCAACCCCCTCATCCTCAACCCCCCTCCTCAACCTCCCTCCTCAACCTCCCTCCACAACCTCCCTCCTCAACCCCCCCATGCTCCCTCCTCAACCCCCCTACTCAAACCCCTCCTCATCCTCATCTCCCTCCTCAACCCACCTCCTCAACCCCCTTCTCAACCTCAAACCCCCTCGTCAACCTCAACCCCCCATCCTCATCCTCAACACCCTCATCCTCAACCCCCTCATCCTCAACCCCCTCCTCATCCTCAACCCCCTCCTCATCCTCATCCCCCCTCCTCATCCTCAATCCCCCTCTCCCTTCCCTGTGTCTTTCCCTCCCCCTCCCTTTTCACCCTCATCAACCCCCCTCCTCATCCTCCCTCCTCAACCCCCCTCACCATCCTCAACCTCCCTCCTCAACCCCCTCCTCAACCCCCCTCTTCAACCTCCCCCCTATCCCTCCCGTGTCTCTTCCCCCCTCTCCCTCCCCTGTGTCTCTCCCCCCTCTCGCTTGCCTGTCTCTCTTCCCCCTCTTACTTCCCTGTGTTTTTTCCCCCTCTCACTTCCCTGTGTCTTTCTCCCCCCCTCCTCATCCTCCCTCCTCATCCTCCCTCCTCAACCTCCCTCCTCAACCTCCCTCCACAACCCCAACCCCCCTTCTCAACTTCAACCCCCATCCTCACTCTCAACCCCCACATCCTCATCCTCAACCCCCATCCTCATTTTCAACCCCCTCCTCAACCCCCCTTTCTCAACCTCCCTCCTCAACCCCCCTTCCTCAACCTCCCTCCTCAACCTCAACCCCCCTTCTCAACCTCAACCCCATCCTCATTCTCAACCCCCTCATCAACCTCCCTCCTCAACCACCTACTCAACCTCTCTCCTCAACCCCCCTCCTCTACCTTAACCCCCACTTCCTCATCCTCAACCCCCCATCCTCATCCTCAACCCCCCATCCTCAACCCCCCATCCTCATCCTCAACCCCCCCATCTTCATCCTCAACCCCCTCATCCTCAACCTCCCTCCTCAACCTCCCTCCTCAACCTCCCTCCACAACCTCCCTCCTCAACCTCCCTCCTCAACCCCCCCATGCTCCCTCCTCAACCCCCCTACTCAAACCCCCCCATGCTCCCTCCTCAACCCCCCTACTCAAACCCCTCCTCATCCTCATCTCCCTCCTCAACCCACCTCCTCAACCCCCTTCTCAACCTCAAACCCCCTCCTCAACCTCAACCCCCCATCCTCATCCTCAACCCTCCTCATCCTCAACCCCCCTTCCTCAACCTCCCTCCTCAACCTCAACCCCCCTTCTCAACCTCAACCCCATCCTCATTCTCAACCCCCTCATCAACCTCCCTCCTCAACCACCTCCTCAACCTCTCTCCTCAACCCCCCTCCTCTACCTTAACCCCCACATCCTCATCCTCAACCCCCCATCCTCAACCCCCCATCCTCATCCTCAACCCCCCCATCTTCATCCTCAACCCCCTCATCCTCAACCCCCCTCCTCAACCTCCCTCCACAACCTCCCTCCTCAACCCCCCCATGCTCCCTCCTCAACCCCCCTACTCAAACCCCTCCTCATCCTCATCTCCCTCCTCAACCCACCTCCTCAACCCCCTTCTAAACCTCAAACCCCCTCCTCAACCTTAACCCCCATCCTCATCCTCAACACCCTCATCCTCAACACCCTCATCCTCAACCCCCTCATCCTCAACTCCCTCATCCTCAATCCCCCTCATCCTCAATCCCCCTCCTCATCCTCAACCCCCCTCCTCATCCTCCCTCCTCAACCTCCCTCCTCAACCTCCCTCCACAACCCCAAGCCCCCTTCTCAACCTCGAACCCCCTTCCTCACTCTCAACCCCCACATCCTCATCCTTAACCCCCCTCCTCAACCTCCCTCCTCAACCTCCCTCCACAACCTTCCTCCTCAACCCCCCCATGCCCCCTCCTCATCCTCAACCCCCCTCCTCACCCTCAATCCCCCTCTCCCTTCCCTGTGTCTTTCCCTCCCCCTCCCTTTTCACCCTCCTCAACCCCCCTCCTCATCCTCCCTCCTCAACCCCCCTCCCCATCCTCAACCTCCCTCCTCAACCCCCTCCTCAACCCCCCTCTTCAACCTCCCCCCTCTCCCTCCCCTGTGTCTCTTCCCCCCTCTCGCTTGCCTGTCTCTCTTCCCCCTCTCCCTTCCCTGTTTCTCCATTATCACCCTCCTCAACCCCCCTCCTCATCCTCAACCTACCTCCTCATCCTCAACCCCCTCCTCAACCCCCCTTCCTCAACCTCCCTCCTCAACCTCCCTCCTCAACCCCAACCCCCCTTCTCAACCTCAACCCCCATCCTCAACCCCCACATCCTCATCCTCAACCCCCCATCCTCATCTTCAACCCCCTCCTCAACCCCCCTTCCTCAACCTCCCTCCTCAACCCCCCTTCTCGACCTCAACCCCCCTTCTCAACCTCAACCCCCCTTCTCAACCTCAACCCCCATCCTCATTCTCAACCCCCTCATCCTAAACCCCCCTCATCAACCTCCCTCCTCAACCCCCTCCTCAACCCCCCTCCTCTACCTCAACCCCAACATCCTCATCCTCAACCCCCCATCCTCATCCTCAACCCCCCATCCTCATCCTCAACCCCCCATCCTCAACCCCCCATCTTCATCCTCAACCCCCTCATCCTCAACCCCCACATCCTCAACCTCCCTCCACAACCTCCCTCCTCAACCCCCCCATGCTCCCTCCTCAACCCTCCTACTCAAACCCCTCCTCATCCTCATCTCCCTCCTCAACCCACCTCCTCAACCCCCTTCTCAACCTCAAGCCCCCATCCTCATCCTCAACCCCCTCATCCTCAACCCCCTCATCCTCAACCCCCTCATCCTCAATCCCCCTCCTCATCCTCCCTCCTCATCCTCATCTCCCTCCTCAACCCACCTCCTCAACCCCCTTCTCAACCTCAAACCCCCTCCTCAACCTCAACCCCCCATCCTCATCCTCAACACCCTCATCCTCAATCCACCTTTATCCTCAACCCCCCTCCTCATCCTCAACCCCCTCCTCATCCTCAACCCGCCTCCTCATCCTCAACCCCCCTCCTCATCCTCATCCGCCCTCCTCATCCTCAATCCCCCTCTCCCTTCCCTGTGTCTTTCCCTCCCCCTCCCTTTTCACCCTCCTCAACCCCCCTTCTCATCCTCCTTCCTCAACCTCCCCCCTCACCCCCCCTCCCCATCCTCAACCCCCTCCTCATCCTCAACCCCCTCCTCAACCCCCCTCTTTAACCTCCCCCCTCAACCTCCCTCCTCAATCTTGTTTCCAAGACACGGACACACAATTGAAAACTTGCAAACTTACAATCTAATTATGTTTTGGATGTTTAAAAGGGAAAGCAAAATTTCCTGTTCAGAGCGTTTGCCTTCCTGGTTGAAAAAGCAGGGTCTGGTGGCTGCTATTGCGTTGGAATGCCAAAAATATGCAAAGGGATTTTTTACTTGCTAACCCAGGAGATGAAGCAGTTCTTCCAGGTATTACAGAACCTGTCAGAGTCTATTCAGACACTACTCACAGAGATGCACACAACACAAGTTTGTATATAGAATATGTATGAAGAAAATGGAAAGACAAAGAAAATGTTAAAACACAGTTTGAGCAGTATGTCTTTAAAGCAGTAAATTGTAGGAGGTTTAAAAGAAAACAAAACTGATTGCCAGAGCCCTGCAAGTGCGGGCACTCAAAGCTACAAAACAGTGAGAGGAGTTAGCTCAATGGTCAGGATCTGATGAGGAGGAGGAAATAGATGACGTAACAGCCACCCGACCCATAGTGACGCAGACAGACAGGAGAGATTTTCAACAGAGAGAAAGGGGGCAGCAGCAGAACCAGAGTTATCAGAGCAGACTAGGGGAATTGAGTGACATTGGCACCAAATATACACAGCAAACTCAAAAGGGACTGTTAGCATGAGTGTTATGAGTCTGGGATCTGGGGTGGATGGTATTATTTTAGCCCACCAGGCGGCAATAGGATTGGTAAGTGTAGTGAGAGATGCCAGGGTACGCCTCTACATGAAACGTACTCGAGATACCAATGTGAATTTCTCTCTCTTACATTTGATAAGGGATTCCATTGCACAGACCCCCCATTGATCTAATTGACACATTCTCCTGGACTTTTCTAAGTGAAGGGATAACTAGACTAAGGGATATGGACTGTGTTACAGGGGTGACTTTAAACACACCAACTACTGAGAGGGAGCGTGTGATGATTGATTGAAAGGGACCAGACATGTCCATATTTACCCCTGTTATGAAACAAAAATTGGTGTAATCTGGCCCTGATAATCTCATAGCTCCTTAGTTCACCGTGCTCAGTGCTTTAGAAAAAAAAGTGCAAACAGAGAACAGGCTCCCAAGGCTTTTTGTATAAGTTTTTTTAATATTCTGTTTGAATTAAAAGAAAGAGCACAATAGTTTCTGAAACTTATTATTACAGTACAGACGTATTATTATTATTGTTACAGTATTACATTGTATTAGTATTACCACATATGAGCCATTATATTCTTGTTATTATCATTATTATTATTCGTCAGGGATCAGACTTAAATACAAGTCTGACTTAAGTACGTTCTCGGGAATTAATTAAGTCCTTAACCGGAGACCGCCTGCATATAGAAGTCTCATGGATTATGAATGCATCTGACAGAGGAGAATCAGTAGTGTATGCAAACATTTTTTGCATGAACAATTCCCCAAATAAATATTAATAAACTTACCCTACATTTAGCAAAATGTCTTCAGTTTGCTGGCAGTTGATTCTGAGAAAGAATGTTCCTGAAGATGCAAGCTGAATTGGAATAAACATCATAATTTGTTTTGGCCAATGAGAGGCAGCTACAACATTGTAACAAGTATGGGGATTCAGCCGCTGCAGCAAACCAACATGGTACAGTATGTGTAGTCTTTTGTTCCCACCAAACAACTCTCTCCTCCTTGGAAGGAAGCAGCTCAGGCAGGATTTCTGCACTAAACCGATGTTGGCTTGAAGACTGATATAGGTTTTAAAATATACTTCAATGCAGTTTTTCTATTGGTTATTTCCGGGTGCCTACATAGGCACGTCTAGGACTGTGGAAAAATATTTTATTTAAAATAAATCTGTGTGTACAGAATGAAGCAATGTAATGTGTGTTTCAGATATAAACAGCATGTGTTAGATTAGAGAAAAAACAGGGAGACTTCCATATACTGTACCTTTAAATGGACATGGGAATATTTTCTCTTTGTATATAACAGAGGGTACATATTAATCTGACAATGTCTTTCTTTTTTAAATCAAATCACACTATAAACTGTTTAAAATGTTCAACCACTCTGGGAGGTTCTCCTCTGACAGACAATGAGCATGTGCATATTACACAGAGTCGGAGTCATACAAGTCTACCAATGAGAACCACGTACTACTGTTGGATGTTGGCATTGTCTGTTAGTTGCAAGGAAGTTTAAACAGGTTTTACTTAAAGGACCACCGTTGTGCTCATACTATAGGGTTTTCCTGGATTACTTAATAACTGGCTAGCAATAAAATCAATATTTCAAAGTAAACTTGAATTTTAGTGTTTTGGACTCCATCATAAGTGCTCCACTTCACCCCTTTTAAGTATCCAGGAGTGTGAATATAGATCTGACAAGACACCAGTCCTAAACGTAGTCTTTATTTATTATCTTGATAACAATGTTTATCTGCTTCCTTCTCTGCAGTGGCAATTGAAATCATAAACATAGGTAAAAAGGCCCACCTGGTCTGCCCATTTTATCTACCTAACCATTTGCCTTACATAGGACTCCAGAAAGCCTTAGGCATGCTTACATTCCTCTACCACTTCCACTAGAGGCAAACCTAAGATTAAGACATCCTTCTGGGAGGATACACTTTCGCCCCTGTACAATTAACAGGGGGTGGAGAGAAGTAAATCAGCTGGAAGCAATTATGCTAAGCTCATATGTACATTTAGCGTGACGGAATATGTTGGCACTTACAAATAAAGGTTAATAATAATAATAATAATAATAATAATAATAAAAGCTGGATCTATCCCGTTGTGTAAGCGCAAAGAAATCTCCAGCACTGACAACTGCAGTGCCAGCAAGTAGCCGCTAGATGGCACCGTCCGGTTTTAGGGAAGCCCCTAATTATTCCCTCCTCTGACGTGGCGCAACTCAATGGCGCTGAATCAACATCGAGGCCATTGCGATGTTCGTCGCGGACACTCGGGCGCACCTCTCAGAGCTCAAGGCCTCTTCTGTCGGCGCGCCTTATATGCATTGTGCAGCACTACTCGGAAAATCTGCAGCGCCATCTAGCAGTTGGAGGCAGCACTGCGGCTGCCAATCTTTTGCGTAGGCGAAGAGGAAAAGGACATAAAAGCTACATTGAATTCGTTTTCTTCAAATACTTATTGTTTTGCTAATCAGTTACTAAATAAACATAAGAAACGTTAGTGACTGACCACTACAGTGGCAATTTAATATTGAAAACTTTGTAATTGCTCTTGTAAATGTATGAGCAATGTATGAACAAATATACAGTGGAACCTTGTCAGCCCCTATATTCATCAAATCCAACATTCATCACGTTTTTTCAGCAAAAAAATGTTACGATAACTGGCCAAAAATGCAATATTCCTCAAGAAAAGTCACCTACAACAATCATAATATAAATTCATTCAATTATAATATGACTCTATATTCATCGGATTCAGTATTCGTACGTCCCTCAGGAACAGATTAATGATGAATAGAGGTTCCACTGTAATTGTGTTCCACGTCATTAAAATGGAATGGTACCCAAACACCCGCTTAGCCATTACTAGCAAACAGGGCACCTAGTGATGATGTCACCAGTAGCTTGATATGGATGCATAGCTATTCCAAACCCTGTAGGTCTTCCAGACACACACCTTACACAACAGAAGGCATTTGCTTTGTCATGGAAGGGTTATATTATTCGGGCTTCTATGTCCTTCTATAGTCCCCAAAATCCTCCAACACTTTAAGTTTAAATCTTGCCATATCCAATTGCTCAGTAATGTCAAGGTAATGCACAGAGAAAACAATCAAAATATTAGTAAAGTTAGTATTTTAATAAAACTTGGTATTTTTACCCAAAAATAAATTAAGATTAATTAACAATAAAATTACCTCAATTCTGTGTCTATTATTTAATACATGTGCAATGGATGTATGGAAAAATATGGCTACTTCACTAGGGAGTACTGTATTCAAGGGAGGGCATGTATTGAAAACATTTTGACTTTGTCAACAACAAGATTATAAACCTGGGAGGAAATATCGATTTGAATAAGATCTCTATTCAATTATATTGAAAATCTGAAAGTGAAAACTTGCCACTTGATTTAAACAACACACTTTACATTAAGTCATTATATACATATACAGATTTATTTTATTTAAAAAAAATTGTTTCCACGTTGCTAGAGCTGCTTGCATAGGCACCTGGTACTAACCAATAGAAATACTGCATTCAAGTACGTTTTTTAACCCTATACTAGCCTTCAATGCAACAGCAGAAACAATGCAGAGATCCACTGCAGCACTGGTGAGTTGCATTATTCAATGGAGAAGAGGTGTGCTTTTAGTAACTCACTCGCCAAAGTGCACGTCTCCGAGTGAGCTACGAGCTACGTTTCCCCTCCGTTTCCGGGGCTATTCAATTAGCCAAGGCCAAGTTATGCTGACCCAACATCCGACGTAAGCAGATCTGGGCTTGCCAATGGGAGTTGAGACCGTCATGTTTGACGGTACTCAAAGCTGCGAGAGCTCTCACAGCCTCCCAATAAGTAACTCTGCTGCAGGGGTCCCGATAGGGTACCCACATTAACCTCAATGATGCAGGGGTCCCGATCGGCCCAATGCAGTGTCCCTACATGAACCCCATGCTGCGGATCCCCATCGGAGACCCCCGCAATGTCCCCACATTAACATTTGCAGTGTAGGCACCTAAAATTAACCCCTCTGGAAGTCTTCTCCAGCTGGGCCCTTGACAAAAAATCAGCCGCTCTAAAAATAAATAAAAAAAATTACGGAGCTCCTCCCAGGAGGAGCTCCCCGACGCTAATGAGGCTTCTCGCACTTCTTCCGGTAAAAAAATGTCAATGGCACCTTCTGATTGTCTGAAATCAATGTCAATCAATTTTCAGCCAATCAGAAGGCACCAAGATATGAGCCAATCAGAATGGGATACACTCCTATATCCCATTCTGATTGGCTGATTGACCTGATGATCTTTTTTAAACCAATTAGAAGGCACTATTACCTTCAGCCAATCAGAATGGGATACACCCAACAGGGTTAATAGTATGTAGTTAGGGGTGTAATGTATGTAGGTAGGGTTAATAGTATGTAGGTATGGGTTAATAGTATGTATTTAGGGGTGTAATGTATGTAGTTAGGGGTTAATAGTATGTAGTTAGGGGTATATTTTAAATGTATTGTGTATATTACTGTAGTATATTGTGTATGTATTGTAATGTGTTGTGTTAATTGTTTCATGTATTTTCTTTTCAGGTGTGTAATTTTTTTCTGTAGTGGTGTTTTTTTTTTATCAGTGGGGTGAGGGGTTTAATAGGGGATTAGGTAGGTAGTGTAGGTGTTAATAGGTGTGTGCAGAGGGGTTGTCTCTCCTTTTCAATTTATCTCCCTGTCTCTCCTCTCTCTGTTTCTCTCATGTCTCTCCTCTCTGTTTCTCCTCTCTCTCTGTTTCTCTCATGTCTCTCCTCTGTTTCTCTCATGTCTTTCCGCGCTCTGTTTCTCTCATGTCTCTCCTCTGTTTCTCTCATGTCTCTCCTCTCTCTCTGTTTCTCTCATGTCTCTCCTCTCTCTCTGTTTCTCTCATGTCTCTCCTCTCTCTCTGTTTCTCTCATGTCTCTCCTCTCTCTGTTTCTCTCATGTCTCTCTCTGTTTCACTCATGTCTCTCCTCTCTCTCTGTTTCTCTCCTTGCCTCTCCTCTCTCTCTGTTTCTTTCATGTCTCTCCTCTCTCTCTGTTTCTCTCATGTCTCTCCTCTCTCTCTGTTTCTCTCATGTCTCTCCTCCCTCTCTGTTTCTCTCATGTCTCTCCTCTCTCTCTGTTTCTCTCCTTGCCTCTCCTCTCTCTGTTTCTCTCCTCTCCGTGTGCCTCTCCTCTCTGTTTCTCTCATGTCTCTCCTCTCTCTGTTTCTCTCATGTCTCTCCTCTCTCTCTGTTTCTCTCATGTCTCTCTCTCTCTGTTTCTCTCCTTGCCTCTCCTCTCTCTCTGTTTCTTTCATGTCTCTCCTCTCTCTCTGTTTCTCTCATGTCTCTCTCTCTCTGTTTCTCTCCTTGCCTCTCCTCTCTCTCTGTTTCTTTCATGTCTCTCCTCTCTCTCTGTTTCTTTCATGTCTCTCCTCTCTCTGTTTCTCTCATGTCTCTCCTCTCTCTGTTTCTCTCATGTCTCTCCTCTCTCTCTGTTTCTCTCATGTCTCTCCTCTCTCTCTCTGTTTCTCTCATGTCTCTCCTCTCTCTCTGTTTCTCTCATGTCTCTCCTCTCTCTCTGTTTCTCTCATGTCTCTCCTTTCTCTCTGTTTCTCGCATGTCTCTCCTCTCTCTCTGTTTCTCTCATGTCTCTCCTCTCTCTCTGTTTCTCTCATGTCTCTCCTCTCTCTCTGTTTCTCTCATGTCTCTCCTCTGTTTCTCTCATGTCTCTCCTCTGTTTCTCTCATGTCTCTCCTCTCTCTCTGTTTCTCTCATGTCTCTCCTCTCTCTCTGTTTCTCTCATGTCTCTCCTCTCTCTCTGTTTCTCTCATGTCTCTCCTCTCTCTCTCTGTTTCTCTCATGTCTCTCCTCTCTCTCTGTTTCTCTCATGTCTCTCCTCTCTCTCTCTGTTTCTCTGTCTCTCCTCTCTCTCTCCGTTTCTCTCATGTCTCTCCTCTCTCTCTCTGTTTCTCTCATGTCTCTCCTCTCTCTCTGTTTCTCTCATGTCTCTCCTCTCTCTCTGTTTCTCTCATGTCTCTCCTCTCTCTCTGTTTCTCTCATGTCTCTCCTCTCTCTGTTTCTTTCCTTGCCTCTCCTCTCTCTCTCTGTTTCTCTCATGTCTCTCCTCTCTCTCTCTGTTTCTCTCATGTCTCTCCTCTCTCTCTCTGTTTCTCTCATGTCTCTCCTCTCTCTCTGTTTCTCTCCCTGTCTCTCCTCTCTCTGTCTCTCCTTTTCTCACTTGCTCTCTCTTTTTCTCTACTTGTTTTTGCTCTCTCAATTTCTACCCACTTCTGCACTTTCATTGTTCTCCCATCCTTCTCTCTAACTGTCCCACTCCCCCCCCCCACCACATTGTCTCCACCCTTCTCTCCCCTCTTTTTCCCTCAAACTTGGTGCCCCTTCTCACCAGTGGCGGAGCTAGTGAATAGAGGGCCCCTGTGCAAAAAAATACCATTCTCACCTTTCTGCTCTTTTTTCCCTTAAATCCTACTAATCCAACTCATATCTCCCCTATCTTCTCCCCCCTCCTATATCCCATCTCTCCCCCTCCACACTCCTTCTCCCCCTCCACACTCCTCCCCCCTCTCTTGCCCTTCTTCTTCTTTTCTCTAACTCCCCTCCCTCCCCTTCTCATTCCCTCCTCTCCTTCTCTCTTCCCCTCCCCTTCTCATCCCCCCCTCTCCTCCCCTTCTCATTCTCCTTCCCTCCTCTCCTTCTCTCTTCCCCTCCCCTTCTCATCCCCCCCTCTTCTCCCCTTCTTCTCTCCTCCCCTTCTCATTCCCCCTCCCCTCTCCTCCCCCTTCTATCCTCCCCTCTCCTTCTCTCCTCCCCCTCTCTCCTTCTCTCCACTCTCTCCTCTCCCCCACCCTCTCCTTCTCTCCCGTCTCCTTCTACCCCCCCTCCTCCTCTCCCCTCCCCCTCTCTATCTCTTACCTGTTTCCGGCATGCCCCACTCCCCCAGCCTGCAGCTGAGCCTGCCTCGGAGCCTGGCTCCTCCCCCAGGGGTCCTGTTTGCTCAGCTGAAGACAGGAGGTCAGGGGACCGAGGGCAGCCGGGATATGGCCTGGGGGGAGGCTGAGACTGGGGCCCCCAGGAGATAAAGGGCTGCACCGGCGATAGCTCTGCCTGTGTCTCTCACCCTCCACTCCCCCCATCTATCACTTAGCTGCTTCTGGCATGCCCCACTCCCCCTCCCCTTTCTCACCCCTCCTTCTCGCCCCATCCCTTCGCCTCCTCTCCCCATCTCCTCTCCTTCTCACTCCCCCCCTCCACTCTCTTTCACTCCCCCCTTCCCTCCCCCCCATCTATCACTTAGCTGCTTACAGGCATACTCCACTTCCCCAGCCTCCAGCTCAGCTTCCCTCGGAGCCTGGCTCCTCCCCCAGGGGTCCTCTTTGCGCTGTGGAAGACAGGCAGCAGGCAGGACGCCCTCAGGATGGGGGGAGGAGGTCAGGGGACCGAGGGCTGCCGGGATATGGCCTGGGGGGAGGCTGAGACTGGGGCCCCCAGCAGATAAAGGGCTGCACCGGCGATAGCTCTGCCTGTGTCTCTCACCCTATACCTTGGCCCACTCTTCTCACAATACCCTCTCCCTCTCTGTCTTTTAGCCCTTTCACCTTTCTGCTCCCCCTCCACACTCCGTCCCCCCTCCACACTCCTCCACCCCTCTTCCCCCCTCTCTCCCTCCCCCTTCTTATTCTCCTTCCCTCTTCCCCTCCCCTTCTCCTCTCCCCCTCTCCTCACTTTCTCATTTCCCCTCCCTCCCCTTCTCTGCCCCCTCCTCCCCTCTCCTCCTTCTCATTTCCCCTCTATCCCCTTCTCTCTCCCCCTCACCCTCTCTCCCCCCCTCTCCTTCTCCCCCCCTCCTTCTCTCCCCCTCTCCTCCCCTTCTCATTTCCCCTCCCCTTCTTCTCTCCCACCCTTCTCATTTCCCCTCCCTCCCTCATTCCCCTTCTCTCCCCCCTCCTCCCCTTCTCTCTCCCCCTCCCTCCCCTCTCTCCCTTCTCTCCCTCCCCCCTCCTTCTCTCCCCCTCTCCTTCTCTCTTCCCCTCCCCTTCTCTCCCCCTCTCCTCCCCTTCTCTCTCCCTCTCACTCCCCTTCCCCTCCTCCCCCTCTCCGTCCTCCCCTGCCCTTCTCTCATACCCCTCTCCTTCTCTCCACATTCTCCTCTCCCCCTCTCCATCTTCCCCACCCTCTCCTTCTCTCCCCTCTCCCACCATCTCCTTCTCTCCCACACCCTCTCCTTCTCTCCCCTCTCCTCCCCTCCTCTTTCTCTCCCCCCTTCTCTCCTCTCCCCCCCCCTCCTTCTCTCTCCCCTCTCCTTGTCTCCCCCCTCCTCTTCCCTCTTCCATCTCCTTGTCTCACCCCTCCTCCTCTCCCCCCCTCCTCCTCCCTCTTCCCCCCTCCCCCTCCTCTATCCCTCTCTCCCCCCTCCCCCTCCTCTCTCTCCCCCCTCCTCTCTCCCCCCCTTCCCCACTCCCCTTTCTTCTCTACTCTCCTTCTCTCCCCCCTCCTTGTCTCTCCCCTCTCCTTGTCTCCCCCCTCCTTGTCTCTCCCCTCTCGTCTCCCCCCTCCTCTTCCCTCTCCTTGTCTCCCCCCTCCTCCTCTTCCCCCCTCCCCCTCCTCTCCCCCCCCTCTCCCCCCCCTCCTCTTCCGCCCTCCTCCCCCTTTCTTCCCCCCTCCTCTCTCCTCTCCTCTTCCCTCCCTCCTCTTCCCCCCTCCTCCCCCTTTCTCCCCCCCTCCTCTATCCCCCCCTTCCCCTCCTCTCTCCCTCCTCTCTTCCCCCCCTCTCCCCCTCCTCTCTTCCCCCCTCTCCCCCCTCTCTCTCTCTCTCCCTCCTCTCTTCCCCCCTCTCCTCTCTTCCCCCCCCCCTCCCCCCTCTCTTCCCCCACTCCTCCCCTCTCTCTTCCCCCCCCTCTCCCCCCCCCCTTTCTTCCCCCCCATCCTCCCCCTCTCTTCCCCCCCCTCCTCTCCCCCTCTCCTCTCCCCCTCTCTTCCCCCCCTCCTCTCTCCCCCCCTCCTCTCTTCCCCCCTCCTCTCTTCCCCCCTCCTCCCCCTCACTTCACCCCCTCCTCTCTCCCCCCCCTCTCCTCTCTTCCCCCCTCACTTCCCCCCCCTCCTCTCTTCCCCCCCACCTCCCCCTCACTTCCCCCCCTCCTCTCTCCCCCCTCCTCTCTCCCCCCCTCCTCCCCCTCACTCCCCCCCCTCCTCTCTTCCCCCCCCCCTCCTCTCTTCCCCCCCCTAACTCTCCCCCCCCTCCTCCCCTCCTCTCTCCCCCCCTCCTCCCCTCCTCTCTTCCCCCCCTCCTCCCCTCCTCCCCCCTCCTCCTCTCTTCCCCCCTCCTCCTCCCCCCCTCCTCCTCCCCCCTCCTCTCTTCCCCCCCCTCCTCCTCCTCTTCCCCCATCCTCTTCCCGCTCCCCCCCAATCCTCCTCTTCCCTCTCCCCCCAATCCTCCTCTTCCCCCCCATCCTCCTCTTCCCTCTCCCCCCCATCCTCCTCTTCCCCCCATCCTCCTCTTCCCCCCATCCTCCTCTTCCCTCTCCCCCCATCCTCCTCTTCCCCCCCATCCTCCTCTTCCCTCTCCCCCCCATCCTCCTCTTCCCCCCCATCCTCCTCTTCCCCCCCATCCTCCTCTTCCCTCTCCCCCCATCCTCCTCTTCCCTCATC
>CM050174.1:24765792-24928833 GCA_027410445.1 Discoglossus pictus | reverse complement strand
CTTTTGGGTTGATAGCAAGGGCAAGCTAGTTATTTTCCAATCATTGTTTTTATATTTAAGGAAGGCAAGAAAAAAAAAGAGAAAGAAATATTTGTATTTTTTTTTATTGAAAGGTTTCGACATACAAATTTTTAAAAGACACATAAACAAAGAGCGTCTTGCAAATTCTTAAACATCAATTCCAAAAATGACGTTCATAGAGAAATAAGACATACTTCATTCATATCACACTCATCCAATTAAATAAGCTCTACTTATGGGTGAAATACGGTTTATAAACCTAATAGTAATAAACATTTCCAGTTACTTTTTCATAGCATCTAGTCTAAAGTATCCCAGATAGCCCACTTAAGTTTATCATGCGATGTAAGTCCAGTTTCCGAGAAGTGTCTCTAGTTCCCTATAGTGTTCCACATTATATCCCTCCAAACAGGGGGATCCATTTGTTTTAATCTTGCTTCAATTAAAAGTTTAACAATTGTATAAACTTGAATCATAAAAGCTATTTCTTCTTTATTGAAAATGTGGAATAGACCACTGTAAGGAGTAGGAGAAACAACCTTCTCCAACACTGTAGAAACAAAATCAAAACATTCAATCAAAAGTGTATTAATGTAAGGACAATCCCACCAAACATGAAGATAGCTGCCAATTAGTCCACATCCTCTTCAACATAATATATTGTAAATCTTGTGGGAGACCTGATATATTCTAACTGGTACAATATACCATTTATTAGATAGCTTGAAATACATTTCCCTCTGAGCAGCGTTTTTGATAAATCTGTTAGTATTTTTAAGGGCTTTAACCCAGCTTTCATATGTTAAGATTTTGCCTGTGTCAACTTCCCAAGTTTCCATACTCTTAGTTTTTCCTTTTTCTAGTTCTAATGGAATTATATTAAAACATCTTGATATCATATGGGAAGAGTCACAGCTTTTAATAATTGATTCTAATCCATTAAGTTTCTTATTTAGTTTCTTATTTATGCTGCAATCTCTTAAGGCGTGCACTAATTGTTTTTATACTAACCATTTTTGTGGATGCATTCCTAGCTTGTCTATCATTTGGTTGAAAGTTGCTAACTCACCTTCTATATACAAATCATTGAGAAATTGAACACCCTTACTAGTCCAATCTCTTGTCCAAGATATTTTATTAAATTTTTCTATTTTTTTAATTGAAGTGGTCATACTCAAAGTTGGTAACAGTTTATATTTTTTATTTATTTTTCTCCATTTATTCAAAATGTTTTAACTGTGTATGCTTCCTTACTTATATAATCCTGTGGATACTTATCTACATAAATTAAAGCGTTTAAGTCTTCATTCTGAACTAGTGTCTTTTCTGTCTGATACCATGGGTAATTATGTTGTGGATATAACCATTTTAATAATGCTAAATAGCTAAAATGACTTGCAACTAGAGATGTCGCGAATAGTTCGCCGGCGGACTTTTTTCGGCGAACATAGCATGTTCGCGTTCGCGGCGAACTGCGAACATATGCGAGATTCGACCCGCCCCCAATACTTTATCATTGAGCAAACTTTGACCCTGCATGTCACAGTCAGCAGACACATTCCAGCCAATCAGCAGCATACACTCCCTTCTACACCCTTCTACCTCATGGACAGCAGCCATTTTGGAATCATAAGTACCTTGCAGTCTTACTGAGAGGAGGGACAGTGTAGGTGATACTAATTCAATAGGGAAAACCATAGCTAGGCAAGTTTATTCAGTGTACAGTGCAGTGCTGAAGGACTCTTGTGCATTATTATTATTACTAGCGTATTGCAATGAGATGTGTATGTTTGGAAAGTTGTATAGTTATTAATATACATATGGAGCAGTTTGCTCCATAAAAAAGTGGTCCGTATTAACGGTTTGCCTCGCTATGCGAGGCTCGCCTGCAATGAGCGCCTGTGTGTACTGTCAGTGTGCTTGGTGCTGTGAGTCTGTGTGTACTGTCAGTGTGCTTGATGCTGTAGGTCTGTGTGCACTGCCAGTGTACTTGGTGCTATGGGTCTGTGTGTACTGTCAGTGTGCTTGGTGCTGTAGGTCTGTGTGCACTGTCAGTGTACTTGGTGCTATGGGTCTGTGTGTACGGTCAGTGTACTTGGTGCTGTAGTTCTGTGTGCACTGCCAGTGTACTTGGTGCTATGGGTCTGTGTGCACTGCCAGTGTGCTTGGTGCTTTAGGTCTGTGTGTACTGTCAGTGTACTTGGTGCTGTAGGTCTGTGTGTACTGTCAGTGTGCTTGGTGCTATAGGTCTGTGTGCACTGCCAGTGTACTTGGTGCTATGGGACTGTGTGTACTGTCAGTGTTCTTGGTGCTGTAGTTCTGTGTGCACTGACAGTGTACTTGGTGCTATGGGTCTGTGTGCACTGCCAGTGTGCTTGGTGCTATATGTCTATGTGTACTGTCAGTGTACTTGGTGCTGTAGGTCTGTGTGTACTGTCAGTGAGCTTAGTGCTGTAGTTCTGTGTGCACTGCCAGTGTACTTGGTGCTATAGGTCTGTGTGCACTGCCAGTGTACTTGGTGCTATGGGTCTGTGTGCACTGCCAGTGTGCTTGGTGCTTTAGGTCTGTGTGTACTGTCAGTGTTCTTGGTGCTGTAGTTCTGTGTGCACTGCCAGTATGCTTGGTGCTCTAGGTCTGTGTGTACTGTCAGTGTGCTTGGTGCTATATGTCTATGTGTACTGTCAGTGTGCTTGGTGCTGTAGGTCTGTGTGTACTGTCAGTGTACTTGGTGCTGTTAATCTGTGTGTACTGTCAGTGTGCTTGGTGCTTTAGGTCTGTGTGCACTGCCAGTGTACTTGGTGCTATGGGTCTGTGTGTACTGTCAGTGTGCTTGGTGCTGTAGGTCTGTGTGCAAACAAGGTTCACAGCTCTTCAACACAATGCTTCCAAATAGGTAAAGTCTATTCATTTATTAATGTATTACATGTTTACTATTACACACAAAACAACATTAGCTCAGTTACAATAACATAGCCGTCATTTTTTGACGGGCAAGTCGCTAGTGTCATAATAAACACCACATGAACAGGGCGACCACTCTCTTCTGGGATTCAGGTACGTCCACGGATTCATCCTCCATATATCTGAATAAGCCAGGAATGATATATAGAGGCCTACGGCGCTCATTGCCAAAGTGGTCCGTATTAACGTCTCGCCTCTCTACGCGAGGCTCGCCTGCAATGAGCACCTGCGGCGCTCATTGCCAAAGTGGTCCGCTACGCGAGGCTCGCCTGCAATGAGCGCCTGCGGCGCTCATTGCCAAAGTGGTCCATATTAACGGCTCGCCTGCAATGAGCACCTGCAGCGCTCATTGCCAAAGTGGTCCGTATTACACATTATATAGTAATAATAATAATAATAATAATAATAAAGCAGAAGACCTCCCCTGTGTCTCCCCCCCCACTCCCTCCCATGTGTCTCTCTCCCCCCCTCTCCCCTGTGTCTCCCCCCGCACTCCCTCCCATGTGTCTCTCTCCCCCCCCCCTCTCCCCTGTGTCTCTCCCACCCTTGCCTGTGTCTCTACCCCCTCTCCCTTCCCCAGTGTTTCTTTCCCTCCCTCTCCTGTGTCTTTTCCCCCTTCCCTCTTCCCTGTGTCACTCCCCCCTCCCCTGTGTCTCTACCCCCCTCTCCCTTCCTGTGTTTCTTTCCCCCCTCCCCTGTGTCTTTCCCCCTTCCCTCTCCCCTGTGTCTCTCCCCCCTCATCTGTGTCTCTTCCCCCTTCTCCCCTGTGTATCTACCACCCCTCTCCCCTGTGTCTCTACCCCCTCTCCCTTCCCCTGTGTTTCCTTCCCCCCTCCTCTGTGTCTTTACCCCCTTTTCTCTCCCCGGTGTCTCCTCACCACTCCCTCCCATTAGTCTCTTCCCCCCTCTCCCCTGTGTCTCTACCCCCCACTCTCTCCTGTGTCTCTCCCCCCTCCCATGTGTCTCTTCCCCCTCACCTCTCCCTTACCCTGTTTCTCTTCCCCCCTCTGCCCTGTGTCTTCCTCCCCCTCTCCACTGTGTCTTCCTCCCCCTCTCCCCTCTCCTGTGTCTTCCTCTCCCTCTCCCCTGTGTTTCCTCCCCCTCTCTCCTCCCCTGTTAGCTTCTATACGCATACATACATACGATAAGAAATCTGGGGGGGATTACCCCTTAACCCCCCCCCCCCCCAGTTCCAACACCCATGTGTACTGTATAATATTGTATTGCATTATGTTATATTATATCACTAGCGACTTGCCTGGCACAAATGATGGGGCAATAAAGTTTGAAGCCATGGCAATGCTGTTTGCCACACAATGTGATGCTTTTTGAACTCTGAGGACCTTCGGCGCTCATTGTGAGTCTCTTCCCTCGTGTCCTTCATGTTTCGTGCTTTGCAACGATCAATCTTCGGCGCTCATCGCAAAGACAGATATATAAGTACAGTGTTAAATATATAATTTTTTTTGTGCAGTGTAAATTTAAAAATGTATTCAGGTCTAAGAGCATAATAAAGTGATTCTGATTTGTAACTGCTTTGAGAGTGCTATCGCTGGCAGCCAATGAGCAGTAATCCAGATATATAACTGCAGAGTAAAAAGTAAAACATTTTAGTGTAGTGTAAAGTCTACATTTTTATTTTCCATTACTAATTAATACTTATTAAATGAATGCACGATAATAACTATTGTGAATGAACAAATGTATTAGGAAGTGCGAAGCGTTAATGTATGTAAAGTAACCGCAGTGTAAAATATGCTATTAAGCGTATTTTTTTTATATATTTTTTTTAATAATAATGAATTAATTAATTACTAAAATACTTTACCTATTTGTAATTAATATATCCAGTAATCAATAACCTGAAGAGCTAACAATCAGTTTTGATTTTCCTGCAGCTTACAGTGTACATTTGAACTGTTGGTGACCCGAGGTGTAAGTGTCAGCAATGTGCGCAGTGCACGAGGGGAAACCGCTTGTATAGTCGTGTAACGCGCCATTTTAGATTTGTAATGTTATTAGTTGCAAGTTAGTGTTGTAAAATGGCGGCGATTGTGTATGTGTTATGCGGCTCGCCAGCAGTTTCCATTATTTATAATAGTGTATTTTGTACCTCGTCTGTTCCTAGGTAAAAGTCATCCACACCCGCGTACCACATACACATTCCCCGCCATTTTACAACACTAACTTACACAATGCGGAAGTACCCAGCTACCCTAACGGCTTCCCCTCGCACACGCAGCCTATTTACACTACACACTGCACACATTGCTGACACTTACACAGCAGCTCCACAGCACTGAAAACCTACATTGTATGCTGCAGGAACATGAAAACAGATTGTCAGCTCTTCAGCACAATGCTTCCTGCATATATTACTTACAAATAGGTAAAGTATATTCATTTAGTAATTATTTCATTAGCATAAAAAAATACATATACACAAAAAAAACATTATCACATTAAACATAAAAGCCATTCACTGCGCGCCTCACAACGAGCGCCAACGCTGCTCATAGCATACAAAGCCTTGCAATAAGCGCAAAAAACACATCACCGCCAACCAAAGAATAACAGCAAAAGCGCCTATCAGAAAAAAAATACAACCAACAGCCTCGCAATGAGCGCCGAAGGATCTCCGACCGCCAACAAAATGAATGTCTCGTCCAAACCATTACCTGCCTTACAATCTTATTGCCGCTAGTAAATATATAAAGATCAAGATAATAAAAGTATCAGGAAATGTAACACAAAGATGCACGCGCGTCTGAATAATACGACAAATACAGATTTTTGTCATAAGTGATATGATCGCAGTATTGGGTCATAAACCCTAAACACTGGAATCTGTTACATACAATTTACTGATGATGTCATTAATGGGCTTCAAGGGGGGGGATCTCTTTTCATACTTTTTCAGCGGTGCAAATCCAACATACGCAGAGCGGAAACGCCACATCTGTGGGACACACACAAAGGGGTTCACTTTGGGAGAAAAAAACAAACAAATATGAAATATTTAATAATCATATTTTGATGTTACCAATAGATAAGGAAACGAAACTGAGGTTATTATATCTAATAGTAGCAAGCCTGGGAGTACTGGGAGTAATAATACTGCAGCAGGAGGTCAGGACTAATGTCACCTATAGACCCCCAGACAGATAAAGGTCAGTACTAATGTCCCTCTATAGACCCCCAGTCAGATAAAGGTCAGTACTAATGTCCCTCTATAGACCCCCAGTCAGATAAAGGTCAGTACTAATGTCCCTCTATAGACCCCCAGTCAGATAAAGGTCAGTACTAATGTCCCTCTACAGACCCCCAGTCCGATAAAGGTCATTACTAATGTCCCTCTATAGACACCCAGTCAGATAAAGGTCAGTACTAATGTCCCTCTATAGACCCCCAGTCATATAAAGGTCAGTACTAATGTCCCTCTATAGACCCCCAGTCAGATAAAGGTCAGTACTAATGTCACCTATAGACCCCCAGTCATATAAAAGTCAGTACTAATGTCCCTCTATAGACACCCAGTCAGCTAAAGGTCAGTACTAATGTCCCTCTATAGACACCCAGTCAGATAAAGGTCAGTACTAATATCACCTATAGACACCCAGTCAGATAAAGGTCATTACTAATGTCCCTCTATAGACACCCAGTCAGATAAAGGTCAGTACTAATGTCCCTCTATAGACACCCAGTCAGATAAAGGTCATTACTAATGTCCCTCTATAGACACCCAGTCAGATAAAGGTCAGTACTAATGTCCCTCTATAGACCCCCAGTCAGATAAAGGTCATTACTAATGTCCCTCTATAGACACCCAGTCAGATAAAGGTCAGTACTAATGTCACCTATAGACCCCCAGTCATATAAAGGCCAGTACTAATGTCACTCTATAGACACCCAGTCAGATAAAGGTCAGTACTAATGTCACCTATAGACCCCCAGTCATGTAAGGTATAACCCTTACACTACCTGATCGATACAACATCATACCTGATGTTTTAAAGCACGTTATTCCAAACAATTTAGGAATGTTAGGTAATTTATGCCCTTTATGGCTTAAAACCAGACTCTGTATCAACTATGTAATTTTCCGTGGGAGTTTTGCCATGGATCCCCCTCCGGCATGCCACAGTCCAGTTGTTAGACCCCTTGAAACAACTTTCCCATCACTATTGTGGCCAGAAAGAGTCCCTGTGGGTTTTAAAATTCGCCTGCCATTGAAGTCTATGGCGGTTCGCCGATGTTCGCCGGTTCGCGAACATTTGCGGAGGTTCGCGTTCGCGGTTCGCGAACTGAAAATTTTAGGTTTGCGACATCACTACTTGCAACCAATTAGAAAAAAAAAAGCTTTAGGATTCTTTCTGTACCTACATGTTCTCTTCTCATCCTCTTTTTTTGGCTTTGTATTTTTTGCCATCGTCTTTAATTTCAACGAAATTATCCAGGCATCAGAAAGAATATCTCTATATATACTATACACCATATTTTGTCTCTAAAATCCTGTGACATGTGCTCCCCACTTGGCTCACTGCTCAGACTGTTTTTTTAAAGCCCTATCTGCCACCTTAATGGAAGTTGTTTTATTTAACCCTTCAAGTTGCTGTGCTCCACTCCATGTGATTGCCTGAGGTTTTTGAGTTTGACTCTTTTTTTCTATGTCAACTACCCCTGGAGATGATGTAGTTGAATGAACTGCTATAGGAGAGGTTCCTGAAGCTGATGGAACTGCCAGAACCCAATCTGACCCTGCTCCTAAACCAATATTTTCAACATCAAATCTGGATAAGAACCCTTTTAAACACAATATAAAACCTTCAACTGAAAATCGTGTTGCATCCCTGATTGGCCAAATCTCTCTAAATCATTATTAGCAATAGATTGAAACTATTACTAGTACTATTTACTTGAGGAGACTCACCAACAGGTCTTACTATGATGCTTGCAAGCTGGGCTGAGGATTCAGCTACCTCCCATGTTGGGCTTTGCCTCTCCTTGATTTCAGGAAGAATAGACATATTCTGGAGAACTGGTGAAGTAAGGGTGCTATTACTTGCCAAATATTCCACAGAATGTAGAGCATTGTCAGCATATGTTGTATACCATGAATTACTAGCATTCCTACTCCTCCTAGATGCTAAGGGGTTCTCCTCGTGCTAGATGTAATGGGCTAGGGCTTTTTTAATAACTAGATGTAGATGAATGTAAGGGGAAGGGAGTGTATCTGGATGTAGACCATTGAGTTGCAAGAGCATGTGTTGTGTTGTGGATGTGCTGTAGTATGCATCATTGCTGACTCCCTCCCTAGACAGCTTAGGCATGTTGTGCATATGTTTCATTTGGGTTCCATGTTGTACATTGGTTTGCTTAACCTAAGTTAAACAGAAGTTTATGATAGTCAAATAGGTCGTCATGGAGTTGATGAGGGTGGTAAGGAGGACACCATGTGTACATTTATATTTGTAGAGGAATATCAGGGTTATTATTATTATTATCGTTTATTTGTAACGCGCCAACATATTCCTTAGCGCTATACATAAATTAAGTTACAGGCAATGACAAGTTAAAGATTCATACATTGCAAAGAGTAGATGGCCCTGTCTTTGAGCTTGGAATCCAGTGTCCATAGTGCTTTCCCTAAAGCACTGCGCAGGATTGAAACTCGCAGACTTACAATCTAAAGGTTAAAGTTTGTATGTGGTACAGTAGGGAGAGAGGAGTGCTGAGCATGTTAGGGAGGAAGGTTATAGGCTTCTTTAAAGAGGTGCGTTTTTATTGATGTTTTGAAGGATTTAAGGCAGGAGGATAGTCTGGTGAAGCAAGGCAGGGAGTTCCAGAGAATAGGGGCAGCGCAAGAAAAGTCCTGGAGGCGGGAGTGAGAGGAGGTGACAAGAGTGGTAGAAAGAAGAAGGTCGCTAGCAGAACGAAGAGGGCGTGTGGGGGAGTATTTGGAGATGAGAGCAGAGATGTATGGGGGTGTGCTGTTGTTGAGGGCTTTATAAGTTAGGGTCAAGATTTTTAACTTTATTCTGGAGGCTAAGGGAAGCCAGTGAAGTGATTGACAAAGAGGAGCTGCCGACACTGAACGATGTGTACTGAAGATGAGCCTGGTGGAGGGTTGGTAGTAATTGCTGCCACAAAGCTCTGCAATCAGAGATATACAGAGCAGCTTTTATAGTAGCCATTAGGGCCATTATGACAGGGCAAAATGGAAGATTCTTACACCAAAGTATGTAACCAGTTTTACTTTTCCTTAGCTCCACCCGATATTGTCACCCACTGCCTCCTACTCTAGACCCTGTTCTACCCAGTTCAAAGCTGTGTCTATAGACCCTCCCCCCCATGCTATCACCCAGTGGTTAACTTTAGCTGACTTAAAAGGGAACTTATCTTAACGGAACACTGTACTACTATATTTACAGTATACTATTTTGAACTATACTTAAATGGACATGGAAGGTTCACAGTTTTTAATATTAAAATAACATACCTCATCAATCACATACTGTGTCTCAGCAGGATCACAGGTGCTAATGTGCTAATTTCTTCTCCCTTTTATACCTAGCTCATTGCTGCTCACATCGAGTTGTAGTTATTGGAGTGTGTTATGGAAGAGTAACCTGCATCTATCCCTACAGACCCCAAGGCAATCTAATATATAACACTAGAGGTCACTACAGACCCTAATCTACAACCATGGGGTTCTTTATGGACCCCCATGGCACCTAATATTAACCCCATAACATGAGAGTCCCTAATTGACCCCCATATTATGCTAACCTTTATCTATACACCTATACCATGGGGGTCCCTATGGATGGGACATTGATGGAATTTAAATTCCCTCCACCTCAAAGCACAACGGGGTGGGGGAGAGGTGGCCATGGCCCATATATGATAAAACAGAAAGAGCCTAATTCCATTGCAAGGCCGCAACTCACGGTATACAGGCCGTATGTCTGCGGGTTTGCTGCAGGCTTGAACTCTGCTACAATTATGGAGCGATTCAATTGAACAAGGCCGCAAGTTAGGGGACGAAGCCTCAAGACTGTAAACCCTGGTTTCATATGTAACACTTCCGAGTATCCAATCCGAGGAAGCGCACCAAAATCAAGCAAGGCCGTAATTTGTGATCCTGTTACAGTTCAATTAACCAAAAGGAACCAGAAAATGCCAATTAACAGAAACTGGTTGCAGAAACTGGTTTAAAATGCTGCAAAAGATTTAAGTCCTTGACTGTGCTGTAGCTGAGAAAGTCAACAAACAGGTGTAGCTGTTGGTGGGTTCTTGAGCGAGATTTAGAGCTAGAGAAAGACAGAGAGTTAGAGAGAGCTAGTGAGAGATAGAGAGGGAGACATGGAAACAGGGATAGAGACAGAGAGATAGAGAGAGAAATAGAGAGAGCTAGAGAGAGCGAGTGAGATATATAGAGATAGAGAGAGAGAGTGAGTGAGAAATAGAGAGAGACAGACAGCGAGATAGAGACAAAGAGATAAAGAGAGAGAAACACTGGAGGAGGAGGAAAGTGAGGAGAGGTATGGAGAGAGGAAGAGGAGGAAGAGGCAGGCAAGGAAGGTGAAGTAGAGGTGTAGGAGAGCAAGAAATGGGGGGGGGGTGTACCCCCAGATGTAAGACACAAGGAGTAGGAGCAGAGGGTGAGGGGGATTGTCATGATTTAATTGTTTAAGGACTCATATTGTCAGTGGTTTGTGAGTATGTCCAAGGGAGCATGACATTGTTGCATTGGGATTATGTGTTATTGTGTGGTTATATGTTGCCTGTACATGGTTATTATGTATCCTAGGTATAATATATTATGAGGAAAAATTTTATATAGAACATATGTGGAATTGGTAGAAATGCTCTGCATAGAAGTTAGCTGCAGATCATTGCACACTCAAACATGCAGACCTTGGGTCAAGACAGATGCATGTGCTTCAAGAGGTCCTGGGCAAACACTTGAGTTTAGCATAAAGGTTTGTTCACTAGATATCTAATGAATGTGATCTCAAGAGCTTTGATAGCCCAAGGTTGCAAGCCAGATGGTCTGACATCACACATACACTCACTTACGAGATAGCCATAAACAATGGTATCTCCACAGACACAACGGCACCATAACTCCAGGGGGTCTACAGCTTGTCCCCTCCCAACTTTCAGTGCAGGGAGCAGCGCAAAAGGACATGTGTCTCTCCTGAGAGCTAGAAGCCAAGTGAATTAGGTAGCCACACCTAGTGGGCTGACCTGGGAGGAGTCTCATGTTTCCCATGGTGTAACGCTACGGGATTGGCCAGAGGCCATTAGGGGCTGACCTCAGGTAGCCCCTCCCTCTACTATGTTGTAAAGAGTTTATATACGTGTGTTTTCCAAATAAAGGTTGTTGAGAGATAGTTTTCACATTAACAAGGTGTGAGGCTATTTCTGTGTGTTGTATCCTGACTTGGGGAGTGGTCTTGCTATGGGCCACTAAGTAACCTGGATCCAGTATTCTCTGCCTGTAGCTTTTGGGCCTTGCCCTCTTCAGAAGCCATCTTTTGTGCCACAGTGAACAGGAACTACATGATTCTGCTGGGGTAGGTTTGAACTAGGTTCATATCAAGCCCCCTTGAAGAAGCAGATTGTGACATTTGGCTGGCAGTGGTGGGATTTCTGTATAAAACACAGAAGGATGGCTGCTTATGAAGAGATGTCTGCAGCAGAGGAGGAGGAAAGATGGATGGAGGTAATGCCTGCAGGTTTAACCAAGGATCAGCAGAGGGAACTCCGGATACAGATCACACAGGAGGTATAGGGGAAGTGGAGAAGGGTAAGCAATGGCCTTATCTCAGCTCCTGTGGAGGGGAAATGCTTATCCCCAGTAGAGACAGAGAATGTTCTGGTGACTGGAAAGGACTGTAGAGGAATGGGCCTTCTAAATAAATGGATGGCATTCCTGGGACTATGGCCAGGTCACAGGCTAATGGAATGGCCGGAAGAATTAGTATATGAGGAGGTCGCCCTGGAAGATCAATATGCTTATTGGGTTGGACCTGTTGGGATACATCATCATTTTTCATTGGGGCTGGAAAAGGCACTTTGGGACATAGTACATGGGGATCTGGACTGTGGCTTGGGGACAGAGAAAAGAAAGCTGTGTCTGTTTGCCAAGCGCTGTCACATGCTGGGACTGGAGACAGGCTCTCACACAGCTAACTTACTTTGGCCTTTGATCCAGCAGGAGCTACAGCTGGAGGTGGATTATATAGACTTACTGGATGAAGCATCCCTGGATGGTTGTTGGCCAGCCAGCTGGGAGGGCTCATGCCAGTCAGGCATGGAACAGAACCACCTAACAGGTACTACAGAGACCCAGCTAAATATTGCCGAGGCTGGGTAAGTAAATAAATGTATGGACTGTGGGGAAAATTTTGATATCCCTGATTTTCAAAATAACCCGGATGATGGCATCCATGGGGTTGACTGGGAAGAGGAAGAACTGGTCCCTATCTTTAGGGGGCTAAGTCTCACCCAGTTAGAGGAATGGGGACAGGGCCAAACCACAGCAGTGCCAGGCCCAGGGGAAGAACTGGGGAAAAGCTACTCTGCTCCTAGTGTAAGAGAAGAATCTAATGAGCACTGGGCCCTACCATTTGACTGTGGAAATTGTAGAGAGGTTCCTTGGATGACCATTGTCCAGGAGCCAGCCACAGACCCTGGAGCAGAAACAGAAAGTAGCCCTGTTCTTCAGCCTGAACAAGAGGCAGTAGCAGCTGCTTCTCAAGGGCTGCCTGTAACAACACACCAGGCAGTCTCAGATGGAGAGAGTCAGGAGGTTCCACCTGAGGATCCAGAGACCAAAGAGCCAGAGGGTACCCCAGATTGTGATTTGTCTCCTGGTCTCCCTACAATGACTGCCCTGCAGCTGCCCAAAGACACTGGCTGTGTACCTGTAACCCTGGAAAGAAGGAGCCATTAGCCAGGCTTGGTGGGAAAGAGGTTGGCTACTGAGCCACTAAAGCTTGTATCAGAACTGCCCATTAATCCAGCATGGATGCCACCAGTGAATGTCACTAGCCCATGTTGCAACTCCAGTATCCCAGTTTATTCAGGAGAAAGCTCAGGCCTGACAAAGGGAACCTTGTACTCTTCAATTTTACCCATAAGACCGAGTGCTGATCCAGAATCAGCAGGACAAGAGGTCTCCCTAGCCTGGAAGGAGAGGGCTTTGCTGGGTAAGGATCCTCCCAAGTTTATGCTGGACTTACTAGCTGGGATGTACTGTTTCCCCTGGACTACCTTGAAGGGTCCTCTATGGCAGTTGCCTTATAAGTCTCCCCAGGGGCTTGTGAAGGTGACTAGGCCACTGGGAAGGAGTGAGTATTCGCCCTGGACAGGGGGAGGCAGGGTACACAGAGAGCCACTGAGGCTATCACATGGATGGACTTTCCAGACAGGAGGAAAAGTAAAAGCAGTATAGCTAGAGAATTATCCGTTAGGATGATCCTCTATGCTATACTAGAAAGGAAGGGGGAGAAGTTGTCATGATTTAATTGTTTAAGGACTCATATTGTCAGTGGTTTGTGAGTATGTCCAAGGGAGCATGACATTGTTGCATTGGGATTATGTGTTATTGTGTGGTTATATGTTGCCTGTACATGGTTATTATGTATCCTAGGTATAATATATTATGAGGGAAAAATGTTATATAGAACATATGTGGAATTGGTGGAAATGCTCTGCATAGAAGTTAGCTGCAGATCATTGCACACTCAAACATGCAGACCTTGGGTCAAGACAGATGCATGTGCTTCAAGTGGTCCTGGGCAAACACTTGAGTTTAACATAAAGGTCTGTTCATTAGTTATCTAATTAATGTGATCTCAAGAGCTTTGATAGCCCAAGGTTGCAAGCCAGATGGTCTGACATCACACATACACTCACTTAAGAGATAGCCATAAACAATGAGATCTCCACAGACACAGAGGCACCATAACTCCAGGAGGTCTACAGCTTGTCCCCTCCCAACTTCCAGTGCAGGGAGCAGCGCAAAAGGACATGTGTCTCTCCTGAGAGCTAGAAGCCAAGTGAATTAGGTAGCCACACCTAGTGGGCTGACCTGGGAGGAGTCTCATGTTTCCCACGGTGTAACGCTACGGGATTGGCCAGAGGCCATTAGGGGCTGACCTCAGGTAGCCCCTCCCTCTACTATGTACAATGTAAAGAGTTTATATACGTGTGTTTTCCAAATAAAGGTTGTTGAGAGATAGTTTTCACATAAACAAGGTGTGAGGCTATTTCTGAGTGTTGTATCCTGACTTGGGGAGTGGTCTTGCTATGGGACACTAAGTAACCTGGATCCAGTATTCTCTGCCTGTAGCTTTTGGGCCTTGCCCTCTTCAGAAGCCATCTTTTGTGCCACAGTGAACAGGAACTACATGATTCTGCTGGGGTAGGTTTGAACTAGGTTCATATCAAGCCCCCTTGAAGAAGCAGATTGTTACAGGGATGATCCCAGGGAGGGAGGTAGTGGGGATCAGGGACAGGCCATGGAGAGAGAACAGGGAGGCCAGGAAACCCAGGCACAGTTGGGACAGTTGGGAGGGCAAGAGGCAGTGGCAAAGCAAAGGGCCTTCAATTATACCCCAGAGGAGACAGACATCCTCCTCAGGAAAATCCATGCCAGCTATAGCATCATACATGGTGGGAGGGACGTGAGGCCTAGTGAGAAGACACATGTCTGGATTGTGGTTGCTTCAGTTTTAGGGGTTGCAAACAGGGATTTGTGGTCTGTCAAACACTGATATGATGAATACCGGATGAAGGTCAAGAGGATGATGGCAGTGAAGGCCAGAGCAGCCCATGCAACTGGTGGTGGACCACCAGCCAACATCACATACTGTGGATGGGAGTGGACTCTGAAAGAGTTGATGGAGCCAGCGGCAGTAGTTGGCCTTCCAGGACAGCTGGACTCAGGTTTTCAGGCAACCCTGTAATGTGAGTATCATATACACCATCACACCCTCATATGCATACATATGAACCCAACATACTGTGATGGTGTGTCACCCGAGGGCAGTAAAGAGCCCTTCAATACTTCTCCCCAGGAGTGAGATGGTTAATAATATTCTTAAAAAGCTTGGCTGTGACTGCAATCAAGACCTACGGCTTTCTCCAGGTGGAGAGCTTTTTGACAGTGCTGGAGTGTTGAAGTGTGCAGGGCAGCAGTCAGAGGCCACACTGAAAACGAATGGATCAAAGTTAGAAGCTTTGAAGAGAAAGCATGCGGATAAGAGGAACAGAAAGTCCTTGAAGGTGATGACCAAAAGAAGGGATCTGCTTTGGAAAGAGAGGCCGGAGATACAGAGCATGAGAGAGAGGTGAGAGGGAAAGAAACCTCTGTTACCTATGTTTGGACTGTATGTTTGCACTCCTATGTAAGACAGTAACGGAAACTACAGTTTAGTTATGCAGGGCTTCAATGAGAAGCTAGAGTTTTTTTTCTGCCTTCAGTTTTATGTTGTATGCTGTCAAAACAACCAGTAAAGTGTGGTTAAATATTTAAAGAGCTCCTGCGTCCTCCATTTTTATTGAAAAACCAGGCACGGCTCCTGAGAGTGGCAGTGAATCTGTCACAATACATAGATAACTGACATACAATAGCACTGTAAGATCTCTGGTTATAACTACGGATATATGGGGCAGCAAGAACCATGTACATCCAGGAAGCAAATATATCTTTATCATAATTGTTATCAATGAAATGTCTGTCCAATACCTGCAGTAAAAACTGATTCTGAATAGCAGTTGCCAAATAGATGAAGATTGATTTTACAACCAAAGGGGAGTACATGTATGCGTGTGCACACTGCAGCATATACGGATACAGACTCTGAAGGACCGCATGTCCGTGTCATGTTCTAGCCCAACCTGAGAATTGTTCATAGGTTGGTCAGTCTCACACACTGCACAGCAGATTCAGATGAGCACGTGTCCTAATCAAGTGCAGATTGCACACCGCAGCAACATGACATTTATTGATTTGAGCCGTGGAACCTTTCCTGATATCTGACAGTGACTGCTTGTAGGAACAGTCAGAGTGAGCAGCCTCGATATGTCCACACCATTGCAACAGGCTACACCATTGCCACAGGCCACACCATCAAAACAGGCAACGCCATCATTATATGCCACACAATCACCATGGGCAACACCTCTGGCCTCACCACAGCCCATCCACAGTCCAAGTATGTCTAGTGACAGACCTCACACCTCCTAAGAACGCACTTGGAGGGACTTATTGCACCACATCCACATGGAGGATAAGCATAATGTCACATTAATACAATTAGTGGCATCCGAGCTTGAAAGGCAAAAGGATATTGCAACTAATCATGTTGAGAGCATCAGAGGAAGTAGGGGAAAATGTCCCCTATGTCAGTGGTTGTTAAACCTCTCCTCAGGACCCACCACACAGACCACGATTAAGGTTAAACACTGTGTTAAAACACAGGTAAAGCAATTTGAGCCTCCATCACCTGCTGAATACTTGTTGCCTCACCTTTGGTTACAGAGTTTCATGGCCTGCCTGATGGCTTCTTAGGAGAGGATTGAGAAGTCCTTCTCATCCACACTCCTCAATGAATATTATTTTGTATTAATGTTAACATACTATTGGCTGACTACAGAGTGTGTACAAATATGGTTATGTTGAATATTTCTGCAATGGATGTTCAATGTGGATTGCTTTGGAGCTGAGGTGTTGAAGTCAATCCAAATAGTGTTCTGATTGATATCTTGCTCTTGCATTTTCCTCAACCTCCTCTTTCTGTGTCAGAGATTTTGTTCATCTATTTTGGATAATTCCTAAATATCTGAAAACCCACTGTGTGTGGAATAAATTTATATGACATTATCCATGATTTTTGGCATTTGTTTCATTGAGCAAGTTGTAAGTGCTATGCACAATACTGGTTTCTTAGATTAAATGGAGTGGCCACATGAGAGATGGGTGCTATGCATCATGCTTGTTCTAGACTATGACATTACCCCCTTTAGGTATCACCTTTTTCCCAAAGATGCCTCTTGCCCTTCCGGGATCTGCTCACACCCCACCCATGAAATTAATGCACAGTCTTGTACATTTCTGATTGTGGATGAAATAAAACGTTGTTATACCGTTATCACTCTGTCAGTGTGTTTTCAATGGTTGGGGTTTTGGGACATTCACATATAACACATTTGTGTCACTTTCCGATATCTGTAAACTAATGAGCCCTAGTTTCTATGCAATAGATTATTACATATAATAATAATAGGAAGAATAATACTAATATAATATCTCATATAATTGTATATACATATATATATATATATATATATATATATATATATATATATATATTATATCATACAATATCATACAATATTTTATAATAATTAAGGGTTAATACACATGAGCGGTCCAATTTGTTATTGGGTCTATTATCATCATTCCCCTGAAGGGCTGATAAGAATATGGCAGATGATAATATAAATTGATTGATAGCAAAACACTTGATGGGATTTCACCAAATGATAATAGGTATATATCTTGGCACATGGTCACCAGCAATGGTTTATGCCTTTCCAGGTTGGGCGTCGCAGAGATTTTCCCTGATAGATGTGAGTTGGCTGTCGCTCCATGTGCCTCTGCACAGTCTCCATGTGTGTTTGCGTCCCTTCCTAATGGGCTAGAATAGATTAGTGTGGTGTATGTTCCCCTGGTCCCCTTCTTGATCGCTACCTTGTGGGGGTTGAAAGGGCTTATGTAATTCAATGAAGCTGTGAGCTTTATCATGTAGGGCCACTGTAGATGGGCAGGTCATAGCAGAGAGGTCAGACAAATCACAGGACACTAGAGAAGGAACTGGCAACCCACTCTAATATGTTTGCCATGAAAACCTTGTGGATAAGCACAGACAGAGACATAAGTAAGTGTGCTGCCGTCCATAGGGTCATAGATTTTGGCCGACATTTGCCGTTTGCGGGCTTCCTTGAATGCGTTTTCAGACTTGAAGATTTGTAGCAATTGAATAGCAATTTGCAATTTTAGTGATAGTAACTTTTGCAAACTTGAAAGATCAAAGATGTAGATGGGCTGAAACAACCCCAGGGATTTCAAGCCGTAACCCGTAGACCATTTGTGGCTTACAAAAAGACACCAATTGAATAGCAGATTAGCTTATGGGCTCCATTACGGGGTACAGTAATTTACAATTTCTTAATTGAATGAGGCCCAAAGTGTTATTAATCAGCACTTCCAGGTAGCTAATTAGTATTCAGGAGCAACTCAGTAACATTATAATGCCAAAACAATCATGCTGAACATACCAACAATGCTGTGAAAAATAACCAGTAGTAAGTAGAGCCATTTTTCAGTGTTCTTTAAAAATAACTTAAAAACATCAGCTTGATAAAGAGACTTTGACAGTGGGCATTTATGGTAGAAATTAAAAAATGCTACTAAAGCCTTCCCCTTCTGGATCGCTACCTTGTTGTGTATCAATAAAGCTGTGAGCTCTACCCTGTAATGTCACCCAGGATGGGCAGGTCATAGAAGAGAGGTCAGATAAATCAAGGTCAGCTGGAGAAGGAACTGGCAACCCCCTCCAGTATATTTGCCAAGAAAACCATATTGATAGGCACAACCAGAAACACAGACAGATGTTCCTAGCATGCTGCATCTGTATGGTCACAGAGAGTCGGACACAACTGAAGAAATAAACAAAAGCAGTACAGCCTTAATTTATTACCCAACATATGGAATTATGTTAAACTGGAAGCTACTTTGTTTAAGTTGGTTTTCTGCTGTTGGAATGATACCTTGAAGGGAGAAAAGCTGTCAATTGCACCTAGAGAAACGTGGTGATTTAAACTGCTAATGATTTCAACAGATCTATTTGGAATTTCATTTCTGTATGAGGATACTCCCTGATTAGAAATCAGTTTAAAGAAGCAAGATAAAGAATAAAATGGCAGCTCAGCTTACAGAATACTGGTGTTTGAAATAAACACCATTAAATTACCAATCACCAATAAATTAAAAGTAGTATTTTTTTTACTTTCTAAAAACATATTATCTATTATCAAGTTTAGTCCTTTAACAGTGTATACAAATATGGGACTACAGTGGATCTTTAACTTCTGCTATACCAGCCTGCACTTTTACAAGTACTATGTACCTGTTAAAAGGACACTGTCACCCTAACAATTTCTTCTTAAAGAGAGTTAAAACTAGTTATACATTATACCACCATTCTGAATATATTTAATATAAATAACAGAAACAGTATTAATATTAATGTCTAGACATATCAATATCTGCATGGTTAGGCTAACACCAATAGAGCTGTTATAAAATACGTTAGCTTAGGAAGGATTAGACTATTACATTTGACAAAATTTGATAAGATTCAAACGTATTTGGTGAAAATGAATTCAATATTGTTTTTTACAGTCAATATTTTAATATAAAACACCACAGGGAGAAAGATTACTTAGTGAAGAAAGACATGGATAAGGCACCATTAAAGTAATAATATATTTAAGGATTTGTAAGCATTAGGACTGACTTATAATGCAGTGAAGGTCCAGAAGAAAGTGACCAAAGGGCTTGCTGCCAAAAAAGCCTACGGGATGAGGAACGTTGAACTTCACGGCCGTAAATCCTTTGATCTGTCAAGCCTGTAACTGCTACAATTAGGCTATTAAATTGCAACAAAGTCACTCACAAGCAAGCCCGTAACACGCAAATGTAGCCCAAAGCTCAACAAGTGCTGGAGAGGACTCGCAAGGGGGTAAAGTTCAATCTGTAGCACTTTAACTGTGAAATAAAACACATTACTGTACTAATATTAAAAGGGAAAGTAATGTTAGGTCTTAGAATTTATAGCACAACATTCTCAAGCCCGCAAATTGGCCCACAAAACTACTTGATTTATTGTATAATTTTTGTGTTATATTGATCACAGCAATCAATGTGTTAATATATATACTGTAACTCGCATGTGATAAAATATCATATTTGCGGCTTTATTAATATTGCATCATGACTGGAATGTGGGTTCGATCGTAACTCGTAATTGAACCCCCGGTAGGACTTTGAAATCCAACCTCCATTTTCCTGTGACGCAATGCTGACGATCTCTGTTTCCATTGGCTCCATCTAAACCCATAACTACGGGCTTGCTTAATTGATTACATACAATACCGCAGATCCGACGGCCGACAAATGGTTTACAGGTTTGCGTCTCAAGCTCGTAGATCACAGCCCGTTCAAATTTAATAGCACAGTAACTCGTCTGAATTTGAAGCCCGCAGCTGTTGCGAGCTTCACGTTGAACTTACGGTCCTCGAATTTAATAGAGCTGCATGTATAGTAAAGAGTTACTGAGGCAAGAGAAATTGCAATCAAATTGCAAAACCAATGGAAATATTTTCAAGATAAAGGTTTAAACATAAAGTGACCGCACAAAGATCCAATTTAAAAAAAAAAAAATACACTCATACAATTAAGAATTTTTGCAATTCGTTGTAATTAACATTTCTAAGGGGAAGTGCCTTAAAATGTATATTAAAGTTAGAGTTATTTTATACATAATTTATTTGAAAGATCAAAGTAATGGCCTTATCAGCAGCAATTAATTAAGATTAGCAGCAGGAGGTAATAAAGAAGAGCTTGCACGGATAAAACAAATTTTAATGTTAAGAGACATTACATTACATTTTTCCACTTCTAAACGTGCCTGTCTCTATTACCATGTTTGCAATAGGGCAGCTTGTCTTCTTAATTACCGCTCCCCCCTCACCACTGCTAATCTTAATTATTTACTGTTGATTATGCTATTACCTTAGAGTGTGGATCTTTCAGTTAATTTATGCATAATATTATATTCCAGTTTTAAGGCTTATTAGTTATCAGTTTATTTTAAGACAGACAGACCCAAGATCGCATAACTTGGTTTAGAGACTACTGCTGTTGTTGAGAATTAAATTTAAAATGAAGATGAAATTTCTGTTGGGTAAAATCATTTGCAATTTGAATAGTGCAACACTTTCATCCACATTGATATGAGTTCTCTGAGACTGCAAACTGGTTTCCTGTGGCTGCTATGGCTGTTTTCTTTGGATCTTCAGATAAACTTAGTAAAACTGTCCATTTAAGATTTTTAACCATTTGCAACGATACTGAAATATTTATATCTATTTATATCTATTCTCTAAATGTTACCATATATTTTAAAGGGTCACTTAATTCAGCACAATTTGGAGCACACCACTTTTAAGATACTTTTCTAAATTTCTGAAATACATGCATTTTTCACTGAGAATTCAATAAAGTAAAATGTGTGTTTACATGAGTAACTGACTGCCCACTCCCAGACATGCAGTTTAATCTCCCTGTAGTGAGCAAAATAAAAAATCAGTTAACCCTCAACAAATCAATCTGTACAGATCATGGAATACTGGAAATACCTAAACGGGTCAGTCGTGTGTTAATTTTTCTGTGCACTCCTGAGTGCAGGGAAAAACTACTATCAATCAGTGTCCTCACCGCAAGGCTCTGCTGTCGGTTATTAATCATGAAATAGTCAGTAGGCTGGAGAGACTTTCAGCCCTATAAAATTCCCTCAACGTGTAAAACCATAGCCCCTAACGTAGCCCGCAAGACTTACGGCTACTAAATTGGCCCCGTAAAGCAACCCGATAATGACTTGCGGGTTAAGTGTGAAAAAACCCTACGGGAAGTCAAAATTTTAACTCCTAATCTTTCAAGCCAGTAACTGTTACAATTGAAAATCGCTTTTAAATTGCTACGAATCCACTGGCGTTCAACTCCGTAACCTGCAAATGGAGCCAAAAAGCCAACGGGTACTAGAGAGGACCCCCAAGGGGGTTAAAGTCCTATCTGTAACACTGTAAATGCAAATATACACACACTACTGTACTTATAATTAAAGGGAAAAATATGTTAGGTATTAAAATTAATAGCACAACGTTCTCAAGCTCGCAAAATCTGCAATATAAAATACATTATTTTATGTTTAATTTCTGTGTTATATCGATCCCGGCAATCAATGTGTTAATACATATAATGGAAATCGCATGGACTTGAATATCATATTTACTGATTTATTAATATTGCATTATTTCTGAAATGCGGGTCCGATTGAAACTCGTAGTTGAAACAGTAAGGCTTTGAAATGTAACCTCCATTTTTTAGTGAGGCCAGTAAAGTACAGGGGGAGAGGCTGCCATTGTGTGGCAAACAGCATTGCCAGGCTTCAAATTTTATTGCCGTCATTTTTGATGGGCAAGTCGCTAGTAGAAAATAATGGTTAAAATCATTTTGAGTGTTAAAAAAGTACATTTCCCTTCAATAGTATAAGAATGGAATTTAGAAATAAAATTTAAAATTTTGTTTTGTTTTTCTTACAGAAAGGAAAATGGTATGGATTTTTCCCCAAAGATACTGTCAGCATTGAAGAGGTTTATCTTGCTAAAGAAATAGACGTTCCAGCTCCGGTAATTTATTTTAATGATTATAATAATTGCTGTTGTCCCTGTCAGGTGCACATCCACTGTTGGTGTAAGATAGAAGAGCTCTCTTTAGTTTTCTCTATGGAATGGCTCAATCAAAGATAGAGCAATCAAGCATTACAGCACTGCTTTGAGGCAGCCATTAGGTACATTTATTGCATATGATTTCTAAGCAAACTTTAAGTTCACTCAGAGAAGGACACACAAGATAAGTACTATGTAATTTTGGATGCACGCTTATGTCAAATTTTATGGAGGTATCAGAATCTCTTTTTTTTTTTTCATATTCCTTTTTTTATTGGTCCCTTAAAGGGAGGAAAAAAAATATTCCACGGTATATCAGTAAGCCATGATACGCAGATCAGGCAGCATCATGCTATTTCACAACTTGTATAGGTGGAAATTTTAATTTAACCAGTCATGAGACCTCCCTAACACCTTTTTCCGTTTTCTAAACATTAAACATTAATAACTGACGCTTTTAAAGACTGTTCAGTAACTATCACAGTAGTCCTTAGCTCGCAGGCTAGGATAGTGAGGCCGATGTTTCAATTGGTATATCATTGCCCGAACCCATCAGGCCTTCTCAGCTATGACCTCTCCTCCCCCTTTCCTCCTATACATATACTAACTCTATCCCTTGGAGCTAGGGCACCTTATTGAGATTAACTAAACAAATAGCGAGGTGTAATGTTGTCTAAAGATAGGGGAATGTTATCCTCTTTATTTCCTTAGAGTAGGATACTCTATGTGGGGTCTAGGGTCTTCTTTAATGAGCTTCTCAGGAAGCTCCTGTACTAAAGGCCTAAACTTATTGGAACTCTAAACTTTACCCTTGTCTTTCCTTGCCCTTTTCCATCCCCTTTGCAATTAACCAAATCACCTTAAAAAACACTGAAAACTTAACTCAGTTTGGTCATTTGAATCGATCTGAATGGAGGAGAAGACCAAATAACCTTCTTAATGTTGGCTTATTATCTTACCTCCTTGCTGCGCCCAGGTTCCTCGCCGGCTCCCCCAGCCTCCTCATCACCGTCCCCTCCTCCTCTACCTCTTCTTGCTTTCTCTTTCTCTTTGATTCTTTTTTTTTGCCTAAGTTTACCCAACCCTTTGTTACCTTAATTGATTCCCACGGGTTCCTCTCTATCTATGTTCCCACTGTTCGGGCCCCTGTTAACAAGCCACGGATCCCATATGTCCCTATACTTCTGAATAGCATCTGCTAGTATCTGAGTCATGTGTTCGTTCACCGCTATATAATTTATTTTGTTCCTTATTGCCTGTAGTTCAAGTGTGTCTGACTTCCATTGCTTTGCAATGTGTGATTTAGTGGCTAAGTATATGTATTTTGGAGAAGCTTGTTTTGAGAATGGGATAACCCCAAATCTGGGATTCCTAATAAACAGGTTTCCATTGTGCCCCCTACTCGTGTTCCCAATGTTTCCGAGGCAAGATCTGACACTTCTTTCCACATCTGTGAAACTATGGAGCAGTCCCACCACATATGCTTAAAAGTTCCTAGAATGTGGCACCCTCTGGTACACATTCTCTCCCCTGTCTTGCTCCATTTTGTCAATCTCTCCGGGGTCAAGTATGTTCTATGCAAAACTTTAATGGCAGTTTCTAGGAGTGTTTGGTTTAGAGAGCCTTTGTATATGCTTTTCCACGCTTCCCCCCATCTCTCCTCATTCCATTGTTCACCTAGATCCCTCTCCCACTCCTCCATATATCTGTCCCTTGTTCCCTCCGGTGGTTCGTTGTATATATCATAGATTCCCCCAATAATTCCCTTAGTTAAAGGGGCCCTCTGGCATATTACAGATAGCCAGGTTTTTTTGGGAGTCCCCCATGTTCTAGATATCTTGTTAACCAGGTGTTTGATTCTACAAAAGTTGAAATGTTGGCTAATGGGGATGTTATGATGGTCTCTTAAAAATTCAAAAGTTATAGGGGTCTCAGAGCCCAGCCAAGCTCCCAATCTATCCAGTTTCCTAGATTTCCACCACCAGTTAGCTTCTGAACCTAGTCCCTGCGGCAGCCATGGATGGCAAAGGACCGACATCATTGGGGAGGGATGTTCGAAAAGGGATGTATGCTTTAGTGCCCATTTCAAGCCTTGCACTGTGGTGGAAATAACCGGATGTCTAATCCCTCCTATTGTATCTGGAACTTTGTCTAGCCATACCAATGTATCCCAGGTGTAAGGGTGTAGTATTTGATCCTCCATAGTCTTCCATAAAGGATGGTGGATCCCTGAGTGGCTTATAGGAATGAAAGCTAACTGTGCTGCTCTATAATATTTCTTTAAGTCTGGGCATGACAGTCCACCCTTATCCTTGTGTTTAAACATTATTTCCTTTCTAATTCTGGGGAGTTTACCCTTCCAAATGAAATGGGACACCTTTCTCTGGAATCCTTTCAGTTTAAGCTGAATGATGGGGACCGGCAAGGTCCTGAACAGGTACAAGAGCTTCGGAAGAATCCACATTTTAAAGGCATTCATTCTGCCCAACCAGGAAATAGGATATCTAGTCCATTTCAGCATATCCTCGCTTAGTTTTTTATAGATCGGAGGGTAATTAGCCCTATATGTGGAGTCTGTAGACAACGTTAGTTTTATCCCAAGATATTGGATGTAGGCTTTAGCCCATTGCAATTTGTACCTTTCCGTTATTATTTCCTTTGTTTTGGCCTCTACGTTTAATGCTAATGCTTCTGTTTTCTCAACATTTATAAGTAAGCCCGATCTCTGGCCAAATTCTGTTAGGGTGTCCAATAATAATGGGATTAATTTGCAAGGGTCTGTAATTGTGCATAACATGTCGTCCGCAAATAGGTTGATTTTAAAATGTTGCTGCCCTATTTTAAGCCCCTTAATTCCTGCGTTCGTCCTAATCGCCTGAGCGAGAGGTTCAATCGCAATGGCAAACAGCAGGGGGGAAAGAGGGCACCCCTGTCTAGTTCCCCTCTCTATTTTAATGGTCTGGTTGTATTTGCCCGGAAGTTTAAGTCGGGCTACTGGGTTTTTATAGTATGTATTTATTAAGTTTAAGAAACTCCCCTTAAAACCAAATTTATTTAAGACCTCTTTAAGGTATGGCCACTCCAAAGAATCAAAGGCCTTTTCGATGTCTAGTGCTAACAAGCAGGCCGGGGTTTTGGTACTATTAGCGTGGTGTATTAGGTTCACCACCCTCCTAATATTATCTCTGGCTTGCCTATGGGGGATAAACCCCACCTGGTCCCTATGTATAATCCTTGGGAGAAATTTTGAAATTCTGTCCGCTATTATTTTTGCCAGTAATTTAATATCCCCATTTAGAAGGGAGATGGGTCTATAGTTTTTAATTTCTGAGCTGTCCTTCCCTTCTTTAGGAAATAGGGTGATTTCCGCTAAAATCATTTCGGGAGGGATCTCCTGACCATCCAGGATATGATTATATAGTTTAGTTAGTCTAGGTGTCAATATATCAGTAAAGGTTTTAATAATACATGTTCGTGAACCCGTCTATGCCCGGTGCCTTTCCCAGTTTCATTGCCTGGATTCCCTTTCCTACTTCCTCCTGTGTAATCCTAGCATTAAGAGATTTTACCTCCGATTCCTCCAAACAGGGCAAGTCAAATCTATCTAGCCAAGCTCTGATACTGTATACGGTTTCTTTACTTGAAGCTGAGTAGAGTTTTTGGTAAAAATTATAGAAAAGTTCTTGTATTTTGGAAGGATCTGCTGTTTTGATATTTTCTTTATTCTTTATGCAGTAAATTCTCAAGAGAGCTTGTTTAGATCTTAATTTTTTCGCTAACATCCTATCCGGTTTGTTCGCTTGGAGGTAAAATTTGTGTTGGGTTCTCCTAAAAATTTTCTCCGCCCCTTCCGAATAAATCTTATCTAGTTCTACTCTCACGCTTTCTATTTCTCGCCTAATCTGAGTTTTAGAGTTTTGTTGATTTAATTTTTCTAATCTTCCTAATTCCTCTGTGAGTTTTATTTCCTGGGCTCTCTGTTCTCATCTGAACTTAGATGCCTCTTTCATACAAATGCCCCGGATGTATGCCTTATGAGCTGCCCATACCCAGCCGGTCCCCACCCCAGGTGTCTCATTTCTTTCAAAAAAGAATTCCAGTTCCTGAGCTATTCGTTTTTTAACTATCGGGATCGTCAGTATTCTTTCATTCAGTCTCCATTGATAAGGGGGTTTAGTCATGGATCCTAGGTTTATGGTCGCCTTCACCAAACTATGGTCTGACCAGGCACACGGTATTATGTCCACGTTTTGAGAGTCATGTATAAAGGAAGGGTCGGTTAACAAGAAGTCTATTCTGGAGTATGTTTTATGGGGGTAGGAATAGAAAGTAAATTCCCTCTGTCCTAAATGTCTTTCCCTCCAGAGATCCGCTAACTCGAGCTCTCTTAGCAGTATGTTGATTTGTTTCAATCTTTTAGCGAATTTGTCTCCCAAGTCTTTCCCTGTTCTATCCTTTTTGGCATCTAGTACCAAGTTAAGGTCCCCCCCCCAGAATAATCCTACCCTGTTTTACCAATGACAAATGTTTCAATGCCCTGATGAGATGTTTATGAGGAGAGATGGTATGAGCATATATTACTGCTAGCGTGACCGGGATGTCTAGTACCCTTCCCATCAAAAAAAGATAGCTTCCCTGTCTATCTGTAATTTTTTTGTCCAGAGTGAAGGGAAAGTTTTTGTGGAGTAGGATTGCCACCCCTTCCCTTTTGCCACTGCTACTTGTTGTGTGGAACGTAGGGAAATTCTTGTTCATAAATGTCGGGATTTGTTGATGCTTAAAGTGGGTTTCTTGAATAAAAATTACCGCAGGGTTAAGTGTTCTGTAAAATTGAAACGCCTTGTTCCTTTTAGTGGGGGAATTAAATCCTTTAACGTTATGTGTAATAAAGACGTATTCAGCTTCACCCATAATCTAAAGTATCGTGTGTAGCTAATGTCTGCCGAGACTTACCCCTAGGGATAGAGGATTCGAAATCAGCGCCCGAGGAGTAGGAAAGCCGGCGAGGAAGCCCCGCAGTCCTCCATCCGCCAATCTGGTTGTGGATAGTATGAAGAGAGAAAAATTGATGACCAAACATATACAAATAAAACTTTTCGGACCCTTGGTCCTCCCCCCCCCCTTTCTTCTTCCTCATGTTTCCTTTCATCTTGCACCTATTGTGCCTAGGGAGTAACCACTAAAAAACCCAGGATACTTCCCTAGAATGAGGAAATTCTCTTTCGTAATCTAACCCGTTCCTAAAACTGAGCGAGTCGAAAAGTACTGAACTGGAGTGCTAACCCCCACTACATTGGAAGGAGCAACAAGTAATGTAAACTGCAACTAGTATTCTCTTATAAGAATCAGATATCGTGGATATTTTGGGAAACCTTACCCCAACTCTTACCTAAGTCTTATAATAGTAATTCCTGCGCTTTACAATAAAGTCCATTAGTAAAGAATAACCTGATTGTCTCTGCAACCTTGGGAATCATCTTTAGAGAAAGTCAAACCTCTCCTGGAGCATTCCCTTGTTCGGTTCTTACTGCTCCATCGCTCCGGTCCCTAAGCCCCTTGTTACTGTCATTCCTTTGCTTTTTCTTGGCAGAATCATCTATCCAGTCTCTAGTTGGTCTTTCCCTTGACTTAGGCAATTGGCCCATTAGATTAGAGCCTTCTGGGAGCAATTGTAGGTGAATAAGCTTTTTTTGGAGCGCGCCCAGTGAATGAGCCACATGTGTTTGCTCATTCCAGCGAAATTGTAGGCTAAAGGGGAATCCCCAGCGATACTGAATTCTGTTCTTTATTAAAATTTCCAAAGCCGGTCTCATTTCTCTCCTTTTCGCCAAGGTGGATGGAGCTAAGTCAATAAACAATTGTAATTGTGTTCCGTCCGGGCCAACTATTCTAGGCAATTTCCTGGCAGCTGCCATTAGCAGATCTCTGGAGCTCTGTCTCACAAAACGAACTACTATGTCCTTAGGTTTCTCTGAATTGATTGGACCTCCAAGGGCCTCTTTCAATGAGCAGCACCCCCTCTGTTTGATTCGGTAGGATGGGGGTAAATACAGCTTCTAGATAGGGTACAAGATCCTGCACATTTTTAGGAACACCTCTCAACCGTACGTTATGCCTTCTGGATCTATTTTCCAGGTCTTCCAATTTATTTTCAAGAGCCTCTATACGAGTTGAGTTGGCGCTGATATCAATTTTATCATCCTCTTGTGTAGAGATAATCATCTCGGTTCTTTTTTCTAGCTCGTGTGTTCTCTGACCTATTGCACCGATCTCTTCTCTCATCTCCTTTAGTGCTAATGCAAGTTGAGTTTTCAGCATTAGTTCAAATTTCGCAATTGCCGAGACTGAGAAATCCACGTCAGTGATGGTGTTGGGCCTTTCCCCTTCATTCTCAGACATCTCAGATCTTTCTGGGGAGCTTTCCCCTGCTTTGGTTGCCGAACTGGACGCTGCTTGGAAATGCTCAGGGATGCCTCTGGAGGATGTGCTTCTCTTAGCCTTCTTCATCTTTCGCTCTGTTTCCTCCATGGCTCTCTTGTCTCTAAGGCGGCCACACTGGTAGAAGGGTATCTCCCCACTATTAGTTGTCTTGGCACCCAAAAAAGAACACTGAGTCCTGCTCTGGGAAGCGCCTGTGTAAAAATGTTATGGAAGGTGCTGCTCGAGTTGGGGCAATTTATAGTTTCATCTTTGTTTAGTCTTGCATGGTCAAAGTCTCAAGACTTTCTGCCTGTTGCTCCCCCTGTTGCTCTATCTTCTAGATTGCATCAATGAGACCCTTACAGAAAAAAAAGAAAAAAAAGACAGTGGGGTGGGCGCTCACCCTCATGGTGGGATTCTCCACTAGGTAGCGCCGGAAACATGTGCCTGTTAGGCCAAAGTCCATCTGCTGCTTCTGTGCTCCAATATGGCCTCCTAAGTATGCATTTTATATAGATCTCAATTTGCTCTTAGCCTGTATATTTTTTCTTCTTTTTTTTTTTTTTTTTTAGTATTTTTTTTTTTTCCTTTTTTTTTTTTAGTATTTTTTTTCTTTTCCTCTTTTTTTTTTTTTTTTTGTCTTTTATGGAGGGCTAGATGCCTTAAAGCCAATTAGGCGCATGCATTTGGAGCCTAGGAGTATTCCCCTCCAATTTAGAGATCCAAAATGGCCTCCCTTCTTCTGGGGATATTTTTTGGCGCCAAATAGGCAGGAGAAAGAAGAAAAAATGGCTGCTCTGGGCTGGAAAATGGGGAAAGATTCTTAACAGCTTCTGGCACTTATGAAGGGTATGTTGCATGCATGCCAATGCGGCACAAGCTGCTTGTCAGAGTCCCGTGGTCGCGGGGGGGGGGGGGGGGAGATGTTTTTCGGGCCTGTATGGGGCCCTTATGGTGGGCGGAAAGCTTATCAGGCTGAATGCCTGTATTGTGATGTGGGTCCTGGCCTCCTACGAGGTAGCCTTTCCTCCCCTCGGGGGCCTCCGTGTCCTTTACCCCACTCACCCTCCTAGGTGTTTCCGTCACTCCGCGGTCTCTTCCACTGTGACGCTCCCCTTGCTGGGCGCCCCCCCGGTCCGCTCGGTCCTCTCCGACGCCACACTCCGGTGCTGCAATAGATCTCTCCAGCGCCGCCGACGCAGGGGCAGACAAGGAGAGAGCCTTCCCCAGTAGCTGGTGTTCAAGCAGAGGGGTCACAGTCAGGCAGGGAGAAGATGGCGTTCCCGCACAGGCCTCTCCCTCGTGGCGGGCTGATCTCAGTAAATCCACAAACCACGGGTGTCTTTTTAATCAGCCTAATGAGCTGGGACTGATAAGACTATATTTGGCTGTGTAAAATTGCTTCTTAGAGAGTAAAAACCCCTATTATTGGGTTTTAAGCTGGGGAGCTCCGATCTTCCACGTCTGCTCTCTTTGGCTGGTAACCACGCCCCATCAGAATCTCTTTAATGGTAAATTGTGGTCTAATTGAAGTCTATATTATGATTTGGCTAGCGAGGAAATGTATTGTGCAAAAGATGCACAAGCTCCCCCACTAAAAGACTGTATTAAAATATAGCTTTTATTAGAATCAACTTTAAAAATATATATAGTTATAGAAACTAAAGGATAAATCAATACTAGTTACAATAAAGCCGGTTTGGTCACAATGGTGTGACTTCCTAAGTATAAACAGCCTCCAAATAGACTATATTAGTGCCTACTAGTCAATGGAGCACAATGCCCTAAAGTGAATGCGCTATTGGCTATGAAGGGGGATGCAGTATATGGCCCGACTATAATCACAAACTTGAAATTTAATCACAGTTAGTCAACAAATAGGTAAAATAGGTTGGGCAAAGACGAGGGACTGACAATTACTTTTACCGCTGAAATCATAACAATGTGGGTGATATAGTCAAATAAGCACCATTAGTGATAATGTAATACAGCACACAGAGGAGGGTATCTGGGATGGATAGTGGTTATCCTTCTAATTTGCACTGTCTCAAAATATTCAGTATAGATCTGATGTTGTAACTGTCCTTAATTTAGTGCAGTATTTCATTACCAATGAGTAAGTAGCATTAATCTCTGAGTAAGAGACTTAAGCTGACGACAGTCAGCTGATTATCAATGCAATAGTCACTTATTTAATTTTTTCAATGTAAATAGACCATAGTGATACAAAAGGATAAGGTGTGAAGCACATGAGTTTGGCGCTGATTCACAATTCCCCTAGGAGAAATCCGTATTTGAGATGGAGAAACGCACGTAGGGAATTTCATAGCAGTGTGGACAGTGAGTCCTTAAGGTGTTGTACAGCCTCCATGATTACAGCCTTTTTTTTAGGGACAGAAAGAGAGGGTCATAAATCGAATGTCCGTCACACGGCAGTCCCGCAGTGACTGACAGGCAGGCTGACGCTCCATTGAAGTCCGCGGCTGTTATTTTCTCAGCAGTTTAGCAGAGCACAAAGTGCCTCCAGCGTCTGTGTTTAACTGCAACTTCTTGAGGTACTGTTTGTGTGGTCAGTCTATTTGGCAGTGCTAGGGATTAGGAAAGTATTGTATTTAATATACAGTCTTCCACATTTAGGGGTTATGCCAATGAGTGTTTATTTTCACATTAGACACTCAGCATTGGAGACTGAGAGCTGCATATGTGTAACTCGGATCTGTCAGCAACATTAAGAACAGCAGCACTTGCTTCTCTCTTGCAATTTAGCAGATCGCAATGGTATGGAATTACTTTAATCTCAGGCAATTTGAAGATCATCAGCCCTATTAAATTACGATTCGGCAAACTGAAAAGGGCTCTATATATGCACAGTGCAAATTTTATTAACAGAAGTTATTAGTTAGCGAACTTCTATCCAAAAGCAAGGTCTTCACTAACTGAAAACTTCTGTAAAAAAAATATTCTGTGTGCTTATATCGAGCCCTTTAGAATTTGCCAAATTGCAATTTAATAAGGCTGTATATCTCACATCAATAGACTTAACATCTGATTTCTAGTGTTCACTTTCTATGGGTACCAGCATTGTGAGTAGGATCTAACAGGCAAGAGGTTGAGCACCCCCTTTGCTTATTTTGTCAAAACGAGAAGCTCCCTGTAGATAGTTCTATGATTCTGCACTAAATAAAGGACAGTTACAACATCAGATCTGTACAATACTTCTTTGGACCTCTTCGGCATTGCCCTCCTCCTCCTCCTCCTCCTCTTTTTTAGAGGTAAGACAAATACATTTCCCACAAAGACAATAACAAGAGAAGCGAGGGGGCACCTTTATGAGGCGAATGTTCCAATAGCAGAAAATCGTAAAATACAGATAATAAATCTCTCAACTTTTAAATTGGAGGAAAGGCATACTAGTTTACTGCAGAAGGGGCTTTCCTTTTCACCCACTACTGCTTTTAAAGCTTTCCACTAGGTAAAAGACATCCACTTATGTGCCCATAAATTGAGTTTACATAAGTTTTTCAAGAAACAAGCTATGAAACAATCTGATGATCTGACTTTAAAATCTGAGGAGATAAGATTTTTAAATATATTCGTTGCCACTTTGGGGTATGATTGAAGTGATAAGAGGGATGGAACAGGGTCCTTCACTACTAAAGTAGGAGTAGCTTTACGCCTTCATTCAGAATAAGTCCATATTTAGAAGTCTTTGTTGAACTGGTCACAAGGGACCTTATGAAGATCAATGAACACAAGTTACTTATGGACAATCTGGATAGATCTGAACGAAGGGCATTAAAGGAACCGACGGACAACAATGAGATTATAGTAAAACCCTCAGACAAAGGGGTCAATACAGTAATCTTAAATAAAGATGACTATCTTGCTGAGAACTCAAGCTTGCTAAGTGGCAGTTCTTGCTACCAAAAGTTAACTTCTGATCCTACTAAAGGTTATCTGTTGGAGTTATATGAAATTTTGGAAAGGGCCTTCAACAGATCATTGATATAAAAAAAGTATGATTACCTTAGGATCAAACATCCAACTATCGTGACATTTTACACATTGCCAAAAGTACATAAAAAGTAAACATCACCACCTGATAAACCTATAGTTTCAGGCAATAATAACATTACAGAACATGCTAGTTATCATGTGGATCAAATCCTAAGACCATTTGTAACCAGCCTCACTTCATATACCAGGGAAACTAAACATGCTCTCCAAAGATTGGATGACATTACACTTGTACAGGGCTCTTTTCTGGCCAGTCTAGATGTGGAATCATTATATACCAGTATTCCACACCAGATTGCCATAAAAGCAGTCAAGCACTTTCTTAGTACTCAGGGAAATCAATTTTGAGCCCATAACAAATTTACATTGGAGTTACTGGAATTTGTCCTCACCACAATTTTTTTCTAACAGGCAACTGCACTAACGGCATCATTGAATCTTTGTGGGTTGAGCTAAATAGTGGAGGAGCTAATTCTAAACCCATATTGGTGGGAGTATGCTATAAACCCCCAAATATAGCTGAAAGTGATGAAATACACTTATTGTTACAGATTGGAAATGCAGCTAAGCATGGGCAAGTTCTAATAATGGGAGACTTTAATTACCCTGAAATAAACTGGATAAATGAGACCAGCAGCTCAGCTAAGGGGAGCAGGTTCTTGAGTACACTCGGGGATCATTATCTGGCCCAGGTTAAACAAGAACCTACTAGAAATGGGGCCATTTTGGATTTAGTCATCACAAGTAATATTGATATAATTTCAAATGTTAAAATAGGGGAACCCTTGGGGAACAGTGATCACAACACAGTACCATTGGAGATTGAGTACAAAAAACACAGTTGTAAGGGGCCAACAAAAACTCTAAATTTTAAAAGGGCAGTTTTTAATTGGCTATGGGCAGCAATATAAAGTATAGACTGGGACAAAGAACTTACAGGGAAAAACACTGAAAATAAATGGTCAACATTCAAATCCTTACTAAATAAACATACTCCTCGGCATGTACCACGTGGAAATAAAATGAATAGGAGTAAATCATATCCCATGTGGCTTAACAATGACTTAAAGATCATGATGAGGAAAAAGAAACATGCATTTAAATTATACAAGATGGAGGGAACAGAGGCAGCTTTATGTGACTATAAGGAAATCAACAAGGCTTGCAAAAGGGCTATTAGACTGGCTAAAATAGAAAATGAGAAGTCAGTTGCAATGGAAAGTCAGACTAACCCTAAAATATTTTTTAAATATATTAATGGGAAGAAGGCCAGGAAGGAAGCTATAGGAACATTACAATGTGACACAGGCCATCTGATAATTAGTGACCAGGAAAAGGCAGATGAGCTAAATAGGTCCTTTTCGTCGGTATACACAAGGGAGGTACCAGTGGTTGGGACACCGCAACATAATGGGGCTACACTACCCTCACTAAATAATTGGTTAACGAAGGAAGACATCCAAAAGAGATTGGAGAAAATAAATGTTAATAAAGCCCCAGGTCCTGATGGAATACATCCAAGGGTACTGAGGGAGCTGGGTTCTGTAATAGCCAAACCATTATATCCAAGGGTACTGAGGGAGCTGGGTTCTGTAATAGCCAAACCATTATATCTAATCTTTCAAGACTCACTTACTATAGGGTCTCTACCGGATGACTGGAGAAAAGCAGAAGTGATGCCTATATTTAAGAAGGCATCTACAGCAAATCCAGGGAATTATAGACCAGTGAGCCTCACATCTGTAGTTGGGAAGCTTTTAGAAGGGTTAATAAAGGACAGAATACAAGAATATGTCTATTTGAACAAGATCATAGGTAGCAGTCAACACAGATTCATGAAGGATAGATCGTGTCAGACCAATCTAATTAGTTTCTATGAGGAGGTTAGTAGGAACTTTGATCAGGGCCACTCAGTGGATGTAGTCTTCTTAGATTTTTCAAAGGCATTTGATACAGTGGCACATGGAAGACTAGTGAGCAAACTAAGGGATACAGGAATTGCAGTAAATATCTGCTCATGGATTGAGAGCTGGCTAAAAGACAGGAAGCAAAGGGTTGTTGTAAATGGAACATATTCCGATTGGTCTAATGTGATAAGTGGGGTTCCTCAAGGTTCAGTATTAGGTCCTCTCCTTTTTAACATATAATGACATAGAAGTAGGACTCGAATGTAGTGTCTCCATTTTTGCTGATGACACTAAGTTGTTTGCCTTCCTCTGGATCAATTAACAATTAATAATAAATAGTCCACATATTAAAAAGATCAATAGAGATCTAAAAAGGTTGAACTTGATGAACTAACTCTTTATTCATCCTCAAATACTATACTATTAATAATTATTTAACAACAAATTAATTAATAACTAATCCGCATATTGCAGATCAGAGGAGATCTTAACAGGTTAAACTTGATGGACTGAAAGTCTTTTTTCAACCTTAATTACTATGTAACTATGTAACTTTACAAACAGCTTAAAGGGATGGCCATGGGAATGCCATGTGCCCCATCCTTTGCAAACCTGTTTCTTGTCCAGTGGCAAGGAACTATGATTTTTCAGGATGATTTATGTACACTTACTGATAACATTATTTTCTGGATGAGGTATATAAATGACATCTTACTCATCTGGAGGGGGACCATTCAAGATTTTGAGTCTTTTGTTAAGATCCTTAACAATCATGAAACTGGTCTAAAATTAACTTTTGTCATTGACCCACACGGCTTAGAATTTCTTGATTTAGAAATTACGATAGATGAGAACTACAAAATACTGACCAAAACCTTTTGCAAATCACTGCAACAAAAAGTATGCTGTTCCAAAGTAGCCATCACACTGACAACTTGACAAACAGCATACCATATGGTCAATACCTCTGTATCAGGAGAAATTGTACCAAAGAGGAGGACTTCCAGAACCAAGCCAGGGATCTATATGCCAGATTTAAAGATAGAAGATATAGTCACAACTGTCTCACAAAGGCATACCAGAAATACATTTTAAAATCAAGAGCAGAACTATTAAACAATAATACTGAATCTAAAGAGAATACTAGCATTATTAGGGTCATTGGGACTTCTAGCAATCAGTGGCAAAACATCAAACATATTTTGAACCAAAATTGGCAGTTACTGCTTATGGACCCACATTTATTGGACGTTATTAACACAAAGCCAGCGATCACCGGCAGACGGGCACCAAATTTAAAAGATATGATGGTTCATAGCGATTATTCAGAGAATTAATCATCTCAGAATTGGTTGACTAAACTCCAAAAAGGCTCTTTTCCGTGTAAAAAAATGTAAGGCTTGTCCCTCCATGGGAAAATCCCAGACATTTTTTGATCCTGTTTCTAAGAAATGCTATTCTATCAGAATGAACAGTTGTGCATCAACTGCAGTTTTATATTTAATACAACGCAGTTGTGGTAAAATTTATTTTGGCAAAACTACTCGCCAATTAAGAAGAAGAGTCCTGGAACATGTCCATTCTGTTCTGGATCATGATGATGTTCCGGTGGCTCGCCTCATGAACAGTGAACATAATGGCAATCCTTTAGCTCTCAAATTTATGGGCATCGATAGAATCATCCCAACTGAGCGTAGGAACGATATAGATAATCGCCCACTACAGCAAGAAGTCAGATGGATTTTTAAGCTTAATGCTCTTTCACTTAATGGGCTCAATGAAGGGTTTACATTCACTCCATTCATTTAAAAATGTGAGTCTCATTTTGAAATGACAGCCCAGCTACCATTTTACCATAACTATTGATATTCATATTAGTAAGAGACAACACTATCATTGTGTCATTCTGTAGCATTTTAATTAAGTAGCTCCAACAGTATTATCCAAGAATAAACTTAAAGTAGAGGAGACCATCGGGTTGTAGGTCTAGTAACAATAATAATATTACTTGTTAAGTTATTAGCAAGGAGGGTTTCAGATTTACCTACTCCATCTGTCAATTGTAGCTTTCTTTCCATCTCTGGTATCTTATTAAGCTTGATAGTTCAGTTACAATCTTCTGCATTTTATAAGCATGCGAGAGAAATAACTTTCATTCAATCATTACACACAAGTCTCTATTTAGTCAAGAACACATTTTTATATATACTAGTGACTTGCCCATCAAAAATGATGGCATGATATACTGTCACTGTGTTTTCTGTCTGTTTATGTACTATTTCTCTGTGTTCCCTGCATGTCTCTTTCTTTCCCCCCTCTCCCTCCCCTGTGTCTCTCCCCTTCTCCTGTGTCTCATTCCCCCGCTGTGTCTGTTCCCCCCCACTGTCTCTTCCCCATCTCCCTTCCCCTGTGTCTCTTCCCCTGTCTCCATCCCCTGTGTCTCTTCTCCCTCCCTTGTGCCTCTCCCCCTCCCTCTCCTGTGTCTCCCACCTCTCCCCTGTGTCTCTTCCCCCTCTCTTTTGCCTGTGTCTCCCCCTCTCCCTCCCCAGCATCTCTTCCCCCTCGCTCCCCTGTGTCTCTTCCCCCTCTCCCGCCCCTATGTTTCTCCCCCCTCCCTCCCTTCTCTTTCCATTCACTTCTCCCTTGTGTCTTTTCACCCCTCTCCTTCCCCAGTGTCTCCTTCCCCCCTCTTCCTCTCTTGTGCCTCATTTCCCTCACTCCTTCTCTTTTTCACCTCTCCTTCCCCTGTGTCTCTTTCCCCCCTCTCATTCCCCTGTGCCTCTTCCTCTCCCTCCCCTGTGTCCCTTTGCCCCCTCTTATTCCCCTGTGCCTCTTCCCCCTTCCTCCCCTGTGTCTCTTCCCCCTCTCCCTACTCAGTGTCTCTTTTCCCCCTTTCCTTCCCCTGTGCCTCTTCCTCCCTCCCTCCCCTGTGTTTGTCCCCCCTCTCCCTCCATTGTGTCTCTTCCCCCTCCCTCTCCTGTGCCTTCTTTCCCCCTCTTCTATCCCCCCTCCCTCACCCTCCCCTGTGTCTCTTTCCCCCTCCTTCCCCTTTGCCTCTTCCCCCTCCCCCGTGTCTGTTCCGCCCTCTCCCTCCCCTGTGTCTCTCCCCCTGTGTCTTTTCCCCCTCTCTCCCATGTGTCCCCCACTTTCTCTCCCCTGTGTCTCTCCCTCCCCTGTGACTATCCTCCCTCTGCCTCCCCTTCTCCTTCCCATCTGTCTCTTTCTCCCTCTCACTCCCCTGTTTTTCTCTTCCCCACTCCCTCCCCTGTTTCTGCCCCCCCCCCCCTTACCTCCCCGTGCCTCCTTTCCTCCCTCCCCTTTTTCCCTCTCTCCCTCCCTTTGTCTCCTTTCCCCCTCGCACAATGTGCATCAACGACTAACACCACGCATTCAGCATGCGCAACCCCCACCGCGTAATGCCCATGCAAGGCACCCGCAGCGCAATGCACAACTGGCAGCGAATGCGCAAGTTGTCGTAATTGTGAGCATTACGGACAAACTCTCAATTACAACAACTAGATATATATGATAGCAAAACGTAATTAGTAGATCTTACAATGATAATAACACTTCTTTTAATAGAACTGAACATTGGGTCATGATAGAGTTTCTAGACCATATGATTCACTTTCCCTGTGCTTCATTTCTTCATTATCATCAATGTTGGCAGAATCTAGCAAAAATACCATTATTCTGGCTGTTATAGTAAGCATCAAGATTTTTGAGTTCTGGCTCTAAACGGTTTACAGTATTACTACATACGTAATTTGGTTAAAATGAAATTTCTAAGTGGAATGTATTTGGGTGCATATAGTTTTGATATGTATCCCTTTCCCTGTTGATATCACATTATCTTGCACATGAACAGTATTCATCCAATAAGAACTTCTTCTCTTTTCTCTGTTTTGGTTATTTGTGTTTTTTATATAAACCAAATGTAATAATAGTCATATGCAGCATTCCTCGAGAACAGTTACATGATAATGTTTTGGTTTCAAAAGTAAACCAGTGTTTCCAATAACTAAGGACTGACTCTATCCACTATAATGTCATTTTGATTTATAATTTTAATAAAGTTTTGAGACATCACAGACACTACTTTACAAGGTAAGCTGCTGTTTAGTGTGCGACACATTTATTTGGCTCATTACAGACAGCATTATAATTATCTGTTTCAGAACAAGTATTGGCTAGAATACAATAGATCTGGCAAAGGTTTGACCAAAACTTAAATTAAAGCTTCTGACATTTTGTAGCAATTTATACTTTATTTGCCAGTTTATCTGTACACTTACATTCCTAGAAGCAGCAGAGGTGCTACCATTTGTTCCATTATCAGTATCCAGCCTTTTTTTGGGGACCAAAAGAGAGGGTCAGTAATCGGGCGCCCGTCATACGGCAGGCCCGCAGGGATTCTAGGTCGTAGGAGCAGTGACTGACAGGCAGGCTGATGCTCCATTGAAGGCCGCAGCGGCTGACGCTCCATTGAAGGCCGCGGCTGTGATTTTCTCAGCTGTTCAGCAGAGCGCAAAGTGCTTCCAGCGTCTGTGTTTACCGGCATTATCTGGAGGTACTGTTTGTGTGGTCAGTCTATTTGGCAGCTGTATAAGTAATTGTCAGTCCCTAGTCTTTGACCAATTGATTTTACCCATTTGTTGACTAACTGTGATTTAATTTCAAGTTGTGGTTATAGTCGGGCCATATACTGCAACCCCCTTATAGCCAATACCGCATTCACTTTAGGGCATTGTGCTCCATTGACTAGTAGGTCTATTTGGAGGCTGTTTACACTTAGGAAGTCACACCATTTTCACCACTCCGGCTTTATTGTAAATAGTATTGATTTATCATTTTGTTTCTAAAACTATTATATTTTTAAAGTTGATTCTAATAAAAGCTATATTTTTCAGTGGGGGAGCTTTGGCATCTTTTGCACAATACTTTTCCTCGCTAGCAAAATTGTTCTTACTGTACTCTGTAATTGGGAATTGAATTTCCCCAGTTTTGAAGTTATCCTATTCAATTAAAAATCTATATTATGCACTTATGGTTGATATTTGGATTTTGTAATATTAGACCTAAAAACAAAAACATTATATTTTAAAATGTCAGGAAATTGATTTAATTTGCCTGAATGGAGGTGAATATGTTTTTAAAAATGAGGATAGTGTGCTTTATAAACCAGAATATTCAGATATGGAAATGACAGGAGATGACACTTTCAGACATCAAGGTATAATCTGTCATCTTACAATTACTTTCAGTTTGGAGTGTATTATTTTTCTTTTCCAAACACCACTTTACTCCCTTTATCATACTCTGCATATAAACTATTTCTTCAGTTTTTCCTTTGCTGTTTTTATGCTCCATTTTGTCCTTATTTCCCACATTTTCCACCCTTAACCTTCTTTATATACACACACTAATCATGTTTCTTGCTCTGATCCCTTGCTAAAGAATTTGTCTTTTTTCCTGATATACCCTCCAACATAACTTAATAAGATGTACCTAAAATAATTTTGCTAACTAATATTTTCCACTCACTTCCCTGATTCTAAACTCTATGGATCCAGCATAAAAACAGCACCTCTCTTGGTAATTTCCAAGTAAATGTTTCTGCTTACCTCGTCTTTGGGCTTTAGACAATTGCTTACACCTGATCTTCTTCTCTTTCTGTGTACCACTTCCTTATTTTAAAGTCAGATTGTATGACTTCAGTCACCTGATTTCCTTTTTGTCTTTGTATCCATCTAGACAACAGATTACAATATTCTTCAGGAAATCCCCTCCCCCCCCCACACTCCAATGTTATCTGTTTTTCTGATGAAATACCATCCCCCCTTTTACCTTGTTGATGCTGCATAACAATCAGTGAAAACACATAGATACCTAATTTCATCATAACTTCAAAATATTTTGACTTTTAAAACCATATACATGCAGATAACACCCAAACTTACCTCCACTTTTCTGATGTATCTTCCTCTGACAATTCTCACGTTTTATTCTGTCTTTGTATTATGTATTCTATCACAATATGGGATTAGATCTCATCCATGCATATGGCTCCTTCCCATGTCTCACCAACTGGAGCAGATAGCTTAATTTCAGTAGTCTTTCTTCAGATCAAACAGCCACCAACATAACATGTAAATCCCAGCATCCAGCAAAAGAACTTAATTCCATCAGTTATGTTTTAACCAGAAGATCTTTATTGAACATTGTATAGCATATTTATAGTAAAAACACCTAAACACATTAACTACAACTAATTAAACACTTGTTCCACTAAACAATACCACTTGGTAACATAATTAAGATCACTAGATCAGAACCTAATTACCTAGGGCCTCATTCTATTAGCGGCCGCAGCCGTTGCGGGGCCGCAAGGACCGGCCGCAAGCTATTCTGCTATTCTATTCCCTTACGGCCGGAGGCTCCGGTAGGCTTGCGGCCGGTGCCTTGCTATCTCTTGCAGCCGCTCGCGCCGGAGGAAAGCCTTTGATCTAAAACGGCCGCAAGAGATTTGCAATTCAATTGCTCCGGGAAACCTCTCTGCAAGGCTAAAAGCGAGCCGCAGCTTACTTGCAGGAAAGAGGTCTCGCTAGCACCAATTAAGCACATAAAATAGCTCAAATAAAGCCATCCTGCACTTTGAGAAGACTATAAAGGGATTTTAGTGGGAGAAAAAATAGCACATAATTATCCTGTACTCAAATCCGTAAAATATTTTATTTTTAATATCCGTAAAATATCCATGTAAAAAGTCCAGAGTGCTTGGAGCACCTCAGACACACCCACGCCGCAGCCGGAAAATAAACAGCTAATTTGAACTCGGGTTTGGGCAGATGTGCAAGCTTAAGAGTGGGTTACTATTAATCCTCATGTCCCCCAATATGATCCCTAGCATTTACAGAGCTGTACAGTGCAGGCTTGAATTTATTTTTGCGTTTTTATATTTCACAGCTTACGGCCGGTTCCAAGATATGCGGCCGGCCGTAAGATGAGATCCTTGCGGGGCCGTATAATAGAATCGCGAGTTAACTGAACCCCCGCAAGGAATCGCAGCCTTACGGCCGATTTACGGCCAATAATAGAATGAGGCCCCTAGAGCTGTTGCAAAATATGTGACTTTCTAGTTAGCTGGTTGTTTCCATCCTCCCACATTAATCAATAATCTTATATAATTCACGGTTGCCTGAAAACACAAAGTCTGCTTTATTTTTTACTAACACTATGATAGATGCAAAGAATCATGTCAGACGTCTGGAATATTTCTTTACTTCTACTTCACTATTTATTTTTCAAATTAAGCATTTCTCTTCGGCCTCAACCCTTACTTATTGATCATCTCCAGATTGCCATTCTTAGATTTCGATTATATATATTTTGCTTTTTTTTCTAAATGTTATTTATATGTGTCATAGCAAAATGTGTAGAGCTGTATAATATTCTCATTCTTCTTGGTTTCTCTCTAATTATTTGTAAAGGATAGTTGAGAATAATGCTTTATATTTGCCTTGTGCAGATCAAAACATTAATGGAAATACTCAGATTGATGCAGACTTACAGGAATCTCAAGTGGACCTTTTAGAAAAAACTGTACCAGTAACATCCACCTGGACTGTTTCTGATATTGCAGGGTGGTTTGGCATTGGAAAGAGGGAAGAAATAAAAGTTGTTGAATCTAACAAAGACGTTAAAAATGAAGACACTTTTCGGTCAAGAAAAATTGCCATAAGTGAGGGCATGGCTTTAAAAGAATCTGATGATGGACAACCTGAAAATTCTGGCTGGTTTGGTGGCCAGTTTACAAAATCCCTACCTTTTGGACAAAAACAAACAGAAGCTGAAAATGACAATGACATGTTGATACCAAGTAATGAGGGTGGGATGAATGATGGTGAAAAGCTGGTAGATACTGAAAAAGACAGTAATATCAATATATCTAGTGATAGAAGTGTAACTATAGATGCAGATCCAGAAATAAAAACAGCAGAAATGTAAAAGTTAATTCATGAAAAAGAAAGAGAGGTTAAAGACGCTGGTAATTCTCAATCAAAGTGGTTTAACTTTGGCATGACAAACATTTTAGGATTTTGCAACGGAAATGAAATTATAGAACAAGAAACTGCCATCACTGATTCACCAAATTCACCCGAAATCCAAATTCCAGACTTAAAACATACATATTTTGAAACAATTTTAAAAAGCAGTAGAGTTGATTCTGAGACTGGTAAAGTAAAAGACGACGTGTTAAATACAGTTCTACAAGATTGTACTGAAGCTCCTTTTTCTGAAATTTTAACAAATCACATGGCAAAAGATAGGGAGCAGTTACAAGTTGCAGAACTAACAGACACAATATGAGATTATGTACATGCCCACGATGATATGAATATTAAGAAGATTGAAGAAATTGTTATTTTACCAGAAAATTACAATTCAACTACAATTAATACTGCAGGCTCATCACAACAAGAAAATGAGCTTGAAATGTTTGAAACTAAAGAAGATCAAGAGTCAATGACCCGACAGAATATCGATGCTGTGAGTAATATTCATACATTCAAAGATCTAACAGGTTCTAAACATGAAGCCTTAGATGACAATATCGATTCTCCTCAACAAATGAGGCCAGAAAAAGAGACAGAAACTAAAGAGGACAGTGATTTCCAAGCAGCTAATGACAAAACTATAAATGTTGGTGCGGATCTGGAATATGGTTCTTCCAAGACCAAAGAGGCTATTCAGGAAGAAGAAAATCAAGCTAGAGATAGTGCTGACCATAAGTCAAAATGGTTTAATTTTGTTATTACAAATATTTTAGGATATAGGAATAGAAATGAACTTAAACAAGAACAAGAAATGAATCAAAACCTGGAAGAAACAGGCAAACATGAATCAACCAGGAATTTAAATCCAAATGAAGATGATTCAGCTTTCAGAAATACACTGAATGAGAAAACAGATATTATTATAGATACAGGCAAGATTGATGCTGCAAATGATAATGTTAAGTGTAGTGAAAAAAGACATTTAGATGGTACTGTGCATAACAAAGTAGAGATGGACATGAGCCTAAAAGTATAAATACATTAAAAGAAACATTTATTTCTCAAGAAAAGCAATATTCAATTACAACAAACAATGCAGGTTCTTCTCAAGAAGGCAATGAGTTAGAAAAAAAATCTGAGACCAAAAAAGAAATGCAGGAGCCAGTGGTGCAAAACACCAATATGTGTTTAGAAGTTAATCCTACATTCAAAGAAAATTCAGAAAAGTATTTTAGAAAAAAAAGAGTTTTAAGAGAAACAAAAGAGAAACAGCGCTTTGAAGATGGCATGTCTGTAGAAATTGATGAGCAAAGTAATGCTCAAATAAATGGTGGATCAGCAAAATAGCAAGATAATACTGAATTTAATGATATTTCTACACATTCAGCAGAGTCTCAGTTACGAACACAAGATATTGCTGAAAGAGAAAAATATAAGGAGCAAAACGAAGACTCTGAAATTATTTAAGTGCATTCTCAAGTGTTGAAATACCTTCAGATATTTCAAAACTGAATAAACAAGATGTCTCTGTAGACACTACAAATAACCATTTTGAAGACACATGTACAGAATGACAATTCAATGCAAAAAGTGACATTAAAGAGGATACCTGGATCAATATCCGGTCAAGTGAAGAACCACTTGAATCAGTTCAAGAGGAATTTAGCGCTATGTCTACAGAAAATGAAGCCAAAGACCAAACAACTATAAAAGAAACAGGTGAGTAGGAACATAAATGATATGTTCAAAGCCGTAGTACATATGCAAACTGCCATAGATGAAGATCTTTGTATAGCTATCACTCTGGATGATGCATACTGCATATTTCCAGTACATTGCAACCAAGGTGGATGGGATGAAACGCCACAGAATTACCTGACATTTAATCAATTAACTTGGATCTGAGCTTAATACTTTAAAGTGAAACTATGCACAGTAAATAGAATAAATACAATTCATTAAAGAGCCTGCCCAAAAATGTGGTTGAGGCCTTCCCAAACATTCTGGTGCATCACTCCTACCCTTATATGCATTGCTCTTTATTAGTAGGCTTGTATAAGAGGTAGTATGATGTGTCTGGAAATGAATGTCCCCGTACCATTTAGAGTGGTAATTCCGAAGCTCATACTTGAGTGCAGAGTGTGGTTTTGATACAAAGGTATATTACCTTTTAGGTTAATACGTAGCTGTAATGAAGGAGTAATATGTGCTGGTTGTAAGGTGATTGGTGAGTCTTTAGTGGGCTGGATGCAAGACATGAGGCTGCTAACAAACTTAGAAAACAGAGTCAGAATGACCCCAAAGGCTGCATCCGGCTAGGAAAAGCAAGATGCATTACATATTCAAGAAATTGTTACTAGCCAGCATTGCAGTGTTCAAATTAAGACAGGGATGGAGGCAGATAGATGGAGTCCAGTGACAGCATTGTATCAGAGCTAGATTCTAGAAACAGAAATCAGCACTAGTTGATGGCTGTAAAGATTCCAGATAGGGGCGCTATTCAGCTCCAACACTTCCTGTAATGGGCCTCTATTTGACCCGCAGTCATATCAGTCCTTCTTAAAGAAATGCACCATAGTCTATGTATTCCATACGCATGGTTTTTAATATGGACTCTCTTACTTCATATCTCAGCAACTCAACACATACAAAAGATTTTCCTTCACTAGTTACATCACAGTAGGTTGAACACATTCAAATCCCCCTCCCAGATTAGCATCCTCCAATCATAGCTTGCCCACCTTGAGGGGGGGGGGGGGGCACTGGGCCTATTCCACATGGCCTCAAAGTGGCAAAATAGAACAAAGGGCCTGTAATTACCCTAACGTCCTGCAGTGACATCTTGTGGACTTCACAAGCAATCCCCCCTGTGACTCAACGAAAAAAGGGTGATCTCCCCGGATTGCCCCCATGATGAGCTGACTGCTCCGCTCTAGTGTCAGTCATTGTCAATTTTAGGAAAACAGTAGTCTGCTAGAGCCAATCGTCCAGTGTCCACAGGATAAAAATGCTTTAATAGGATCAGTAATGACACCCATGCATAGTAAGGTGTCAAGGGTATCCAGGGGTTTGTAGGAAGAACTTAGGCCCCCAACTGTAATGCAAAAGCTGAATACCGGTAGCACCAGGGGTGACCACAGGGCATCAACTTCCCCCAAGATCCCCCAAGCAAAGGCAATGAAACAGTGTCTCAATCTGAAGCTAGAACACAACAAATAACCAACAGATACAGGTTCTCAGGGTCTTGGCCGCTGTAACGGATCTACTGGCCCCCCGACTGGGTACCTCCGTTGATGGACGCGTCCTAGCTTGCTCCGAGGACTACAAGCACTGCACCAGACACCACAACCACCACAGACTCCACAACCGCCGTAGCTTAACTGGAACCGCGCCGTCTTCCTTCCACCCTGTATGAATCTCCAGCATCCAGGACCGTTTGGGGAAGACTTCTCCTCCAAGGAGAGTACATCAGGAACAAGAGTTCAGTAGTTAAAGCTCAAGGGAGTATGCAGCGCATAGCAATACCCAGTGTGATATAGCAAATACTCCAAAAATATCTCCCAGCTAAAACTTACACATTTTTAAACATTTTTATAACTTTATGATTTTACATAGTACATAAATAAAACTTAAATTTTTATGAACAACATAAATTGTGGAACAACATATTAAAAAAATGGCATGAATCAGACCAGGGGTTCAAACGTTAGTAAAAGTATCTTTTTGGCCCTGGCTTAAACAGGTTTTACAGAGGCCTCTATACTGGAGACAATGGGGAAAGTAATCCAATTATCCAGGGATAGAGGCAGACTCCATTGAGCACATGGTTGCAAAAAGACATAACCACTTTAAAATACATAAAGTCACCTTTTACACATAACACACAGACATTTCACATATCCCCAGATAGCTGGGATCTGAGTGCACAAAACTACCGAATAGCGCTCAGATCCTATTCACACAGTTCAATTGCCATGTAGCTAAAGTCTTTCCCATAGTCTTTTATTATATGAATGGGCTCCATGGCATAGCTATCTGGCGTATCACCGCTCACACAGGGCAAGTACCGAATGACCCCAGTGTATTTAAAGGGCCAGGATGAGTGACATACACTCTGGTATGGCAGAATACTGTGTTTAAAGGGCAATATGTCCCAGGGCCATAATCGCAGGGCAGGAGGCTGGCAATAAGTCCTCTCCAGGGCAAAGTGGTGAAGGTCACTTCATCACACATCTCCCCTTTGGGGGGAAGTCTAACCAGGCACCTGACCTTCTGCCGGTCAGTGCCTCCGTTAGACGATCCATCAACCCACAATAAACCAGTGCTAGAGCAGCCCCCCACAACAACAAAGTGCAAGAGCAGCCAACCCACAACAAACAGTTACTGCACCTGGATATTTTGCTGTGGTGATGGGGCAACACGCTGAGAGGACTTGAGGGGCAGAGGCCAGCGGCACTCTGCCCTGATGCCAGCTCTTCTGCTGGTATAACCTGCAGGACATCCTGCTCTGTACAAGGGACAAAGGGAGGGCAGAGGCCGACTGCACTCTGCCCAGCTGTCAGCTCTTCTGCTGGGGTACTTGGGACATATTTCGGCTCAATAGCCAGGGAAAGGTGGGGGTCAGTGGGGGTTAACATTTCCTCTGTTAACCCTGGGGACACATTAGGAGTTATCTGGGGAGGGGAGTTTGTACTTACCCCCTCCTCCGGTTGTCCCAGTGAGGGTAGTTGGGGATCTGGACAGGCTGTCCAGCATCCCGGTATGTCAGGTGCAGAGACCACAGTCCCATCTGCGCCGTCTGGGAGATTGGTGTCTTCCCTTGTTAGGGTAAACTGTTGATGGGGGGAGAGGGCGACATCATCAGCTCCCTGGGGTTTACACTGCTGCTGGGGGGAAAGGACGGCACCTTCTGCTCCCTGGGATACACACGGCCGCTGGGGGGGACAGACGACACCTTCTGCCCCCTGTGGTTCACACTGCCACTGGGGGGGAAAGGACGGCACCTTCTGCTCCCTGGGATACACACTGCCGCTGATGGGGAAGGACGAAACCTTCTGCCCCCTGGGGTTCACACTGCCGCTGGGGAGGAAGGACAACACCTTCTGCCCCCTGTGGTTCACACTGCCACTGGGGGGGAGGGACGACACCTTCTGCCCCCTGGGGTTCACACTGCCGCTGGGGGGGAAGGACGACAACTTCTGCCCCCTGGGGTTCACACTGCCGCTGGGGAGGAAGGACGACACCTTCTGCTCCCTGGGGTTCACACTGCCGCTGGGGGGGAAGGACGTCACCTTCGGCTCCCTGTAGGGCCGGTAGAGAGACCTCAGTCCCATCTCTACTTGCCATCTGGAGGTCATCCCAGGACCAGTCAATGAGGTCTGGTTCTGCTTGTCGGATAGGTTGGGGCTGCACGAAGCTGAGCAGGTGTTGGTAGTCCTGCTCCAGCTCCCACTCTCTTGTTACCAGGTGGGTCATGTCTTTGCTCACCTCGGCTTCGTCAACCCAGACATACATGTCCATCCGGTCGTCGTAGATGCCCCAAAAGCTAGACCCCTCCGTGCTGCCAAGATCAATGTCGTCCTCCAAGGCCTCCCATAATAAACCCGGGCCATCATAATCATCCCCCTCCGGTAAGTCGTGTTCAGCCGTCCAGGGGTTAAGTCCAACGGTATGCCACCAGAGGGCCTGGTATGCGTTGTCTAGCCAGATCTCTCGCCGTAACAGGGTCTCTAGTCTTGTCACCTACTCATCCAGGGGCTGCTCTCCCAATAAATACATCCGCATCGCCACACGCTTCTGTAGCCGCTGCTCATTACTGGGGAGACTCTCACCTCGCTGCCATTGGGCATCTTCCAGGGCATCATACCAGAGTTCCTTTCTGTCTGCATCCCTGTAGTCCGCGGCCTCCTCCTCCTCCTCATCATGGAACGCTGTACGAAAATTAGCCGGTTCCATCCTGCTGTAGCCAGGGGCGCTGTACGGATACTAGCGTTGCCCTCAATTTGTAACTCCAAACGTTACCAGTGTCTCCGGGCTGTTTTTCCTCGCACTAGGACGCCATCCCACCACTGCCAGCCAATGTAATGGATCTACTGGCCCCCCCACCGGGTACCTCTGTTGATGGACGCGTCCTAGCTTGCTCTGAGGACTACAAGCACCGCACCGGACACCACAACCACCACAGACTTCACAACCGCCGTAGCTCAACTGGAGCCGCGCTGTCTTCCTTCCACCCTGTATGAATATCCAGCATCCAGGACCGTGTGGGGAAGACCTCTCCTCCAAGGAGAGTAAATCAGGAACAAGAGTTCAGTAGTTAAAGCTCAAGGGAGTATGCAGCGCATAGCAATCCCCAGTGTGATATAGCAAATACTCCAAAAATGAGATGAGGCTACGTTTTGCAGGGTCAAGTAGAACTCAGGTCCTGGCACACCCAGCCTGGTTTTTATTACAGTCAGGTACAAAAAGAACACACCCAGGGGGAGGTATAAAACAACCAATAACATAATAGTAACGCCCACAGTTTCCCTCCCCTCTGCTTGGGAGATAATTGAGTTTCTTACTGTATCTACTCAATTATATCCCAGCTAAAATTTACACATTTTTATACATTTTTATAACTTTATGATTTTACATAGTACATAAATAAAACTTACATTTTTATGAACAACATAAATTGTGGAACAACATATTAAAAAAATGGCATGAATCAGACCAGGGGTTCAAACGTTAGTAAAAGTATCTTTTGGGCCCTGGCTCAAACAGGTTTTACAGAGGCCTCTATACTGAAGACAATGGGGAAAGTAATCCAATTATCCAGGGATAGAGGCAGACTCCATTGAGCACATGGTTGCAAAAAGACATAACCACTTTAAAATACATAAAGTCACCTTTTACACATAACACACAGACATTTCACATATCCCCAGATAGCTGGGATCTGAGTGCACAAAACTACCGAATAGCGCTCAGATCCTATTCACACAGTTCAATTGCCATGTAGCTAAAGTCTTTCCCATAGTCTTTTATTATATGAATGGTCTCCATGGCATAGCTATCTGGGGTATCACCGCTCACACAGGGCAAGTACCGAATGACCCCAGTGTATTTAAAGGGCCAGGATGAGTGACATACACTCTGGTATGGCAGAATACTGTGTTTAAAGGGCAATATGTCCCAGGGCCATAATCACGGGGCAGGAGGCTGGCAATAAGTCCTCTCCAGGGCAAGGTGGCGAAGGTCACTTCGTCACAGCCGCCTCCTGCACGTGGCCTGATTCTGGGTGTGCAGGGAAGATTTTTGTCACTATTCTCTTTTACCCATTCCAGGGAAATAAACAATCCTGGTGGTGACCCAGTCAAAAGCCCACAGTCCAGGCCAAGTGCCCCTCCTTGGCTATAGGCCAGGAGCATAGTTGCTCCCTTACAAACTATTTGCTTGGCCTGTGTTCTGCCAACAGTCCTCTGTGCCAGGGTAATCAATACAGCCCCAGGGTGCCATTGCCATCCCACCCCCCAAAAACAAGGGCCAATTCACTCTTCTGCCCCACTGTATGGGTAAAACACTCAACTGGGGTGCCCAGAAAAACATTAATTCCAATTCCCAGGGGGAATGTACTGTCCGGATCTGGAAGCCGACACCCAATATGGTGTCCCCACAAACTGGATAGGGATGTGCCCATTGGTCTGCCACGCTCCCAAGGCTGCTTGCTGAGCCTGTCCCTGAAACTGTGGCTAGCTCTCTGACATTGGCTATCAGCTGGAGCTCCTTTAATGGTTCACAGTCCATTTTCTCCTCCAAGGGTTGGTGAGTATGCCTGCTCCCACCCAGACTCTCTCTTGCACCCGCAATCTGACAGCCCTTTTCTTCTTACCCCATTGCCTTGTCCTTAGCAATGGTGTCCCCACCACCTGGATATGGCTGTGGCTCCTGATCTGCCATGGTCACAGGGCTGCTGGATGAGTGTGACAGTCCATTCTCAGGGCACAGTGAGCATAGCTAATCCCATCCAGACTCTCTGCTTGGCCTGGGTTCTGCCAACAGTCCTCACTGCAACTCTCACACAGCCAGTGCTCGCTGAGGGCAAACAATATTCAAAACAGCTGTATGCTTCCAGGGCCTCCTGGTGCCAGGATGTGTCTTCCTCATCCTCATCTGATTGGTGGGGCGCTTCAAAGTACTTGTGCCACGTCCCACCTGGGCCCACCTCCTCAAGCAGATCCTCATACTCTTTTTCCAAGTTCATTTCTTGGTCAACAAATTGCTTAATCAATGCTGTATCCTCTGTCTTTGGTTCCACTCCCAATTCCCATTGGCACCAATGACAAAGGATTTCCCAGTGCTCTGTGGTTTTGATGCCCCACTCTGGATTACCCTGCAGGACCTCTGGGAGCACTTCCATCAGCTCCAGTCTGAAGAAGGAGGGAAGTTGTAATGCAGTAGTTGGTGTCATCAGGTCACCATACTATATTGCCAAAATGACCTCCTCACCCACCAGATACTCCAGCCACTCTGCAAGGTGTCCACCAGGTTGAAGCCACAGGAATGTGCACTGATTCAGAAGATATGTTTCCATATCACCCATCCTGGCAGTTCAGAGTCTCTGTCGCTGCCTCATCCTGGTTATCAGGCTAATTTTCTTCTTGATCACCTCTGCTGTACAGGCTTTCAATTGACTCCATCGCTCTTCCAAAGACGGCGCTGGTCGTCCTTCCCGCCACTGTGTTGGGCGCTGATGAGTCTCCTTGTCTCCTCCACACCTCTTGAAAATACGGATCTCTGTCCGGATAGATCACCGTACTCCATGCTTACTGTTACTGCTGGTATCTGCACGAGGTCCCACTAAGCTGCCACCAGTTTGTAAAGATTCCAGATAGGGGCACTATTCAGCTCCAACACTTCCTGCCTATTATCTACAGAAATTCCCCTTAATATGCTGGCAATTTTCGTTAAAGGAATCGGCCTCTCGGTGACCAGCAGTCAGATCAGACCTTCTTATAGAAATACACCATAGTCTATGTAATCCATACGCATGGCTTTTAATATGGACTTTCTTACTTCATTTTTCAATAGCAACTCAACACCGACAAAAGATTTAGTAGTTTATCTGCTTAGTCTATAGTAGTAATCTCACTAGATGTCTCAACAAGTTAACAATTAAAGGGCCACTGCACAATGAAAAAAAAGTATATGGTTGTAAACTCTCCATTGTTTCTCTTCCCCCCTCCCCTGTGTCTCTTCCCCCCACCTCTCCCCCTGTGTCTCTTCCCCCCACTCTCCTTCTCTGTGTCTTTGCCCCCTCTCCCTCCTCTGTGTCTCCCTCCCCCTCTCCCCTATGTCTTCCTCCTCCCTCCCCTGTATCTTCCTCCCCATCCTCTGTGCTTCCTCCCCCTCTCCCCTGTGTCTCTTCCCCCTCCCCTCCCCTGTGTCTCTTCCCCCTTTCCCCTGTGTCTCTTCCCCCCACCTATCCCCTGCCCTGTGTCTCTCCCCCTTCCCCTGTGTCCCCCCCCTCTCCTGTGTCTTTCCCCCTCTCCCCTCCCCTGTGTCTTCCCCCTTTCCCCTCCCCTGTGTCTTCCTCCCTACCCCTATGTCTTTCTCCCAACCCCTGTGTCTTCCTCCCCCCTCCCCTGTGTCTTCCACCCCTTCTCCCCTCTCCTGTGTCTCTTCCACCCCTCCTCTCTTCCCTCCATCACCCTGTGTCTCTCCCTCCCTCTCCCTTCCCCTGTGTCTCTTCGACACAGCACACTCCCCTGTGTCTCTTCCCCCTCCCCTGTGTTTCCCACTGCCTCTCTCCCATCCCATGTGTTTCTTCCCCCCTCCACTGTGTCTCTTCCCCCCTCTCCCCTGTGTCTCTTCCCCAACCTCTCCCCTCCCCTGTGTCTCTTCACCCCTCTACCTTTCCCCGTGTCTCTTATCCCCCTCTCCCCTCCCCTGTGTCTCTTCCCCCCTCCTCTGTATGTTTCTCCTCCATCCCCTGTTTCTTCCCCCCTCCCCTGTGTGTCTCCCCCACCCATGTGTCTCTCTGCCTCCCCTGTGTCTTTCCCCCTCTCCTCTGTGCTCCCCTTGTGTCTTCCCACCTTTCCTCTTTGCCTGTGTCTTCTTCCCCCCTGTCTTCCTCCTCCCTCTCTTGTGTCTTACTCCCCCCCACCCCACCCGCAAAACACGGCTGTTGCTGTGAGCTGCACATCCACGCAACGTCTCTACAAACTTAGGAAGTAATGGTAAGTGTGTACGCTGCCATGGACCGTTACACACTTGCCACAATAATTATAATTGATATATATGTGTCTCTTCCCCCCTCCCCTGTGTCTTTCCCCCCTCTCCCCTCCCATGTGTCTTCCACCCTCCTGTGTCTTCCTCCCCTCCCATGTGTCTTCCTCCCCCTCCCCTGGGTCTTTCTCCCCCTCTCCCCTGTTTCCTCCTCCCCCCTCCCCTGGGTCTCTTCCCCACACCTCTCCCCTCCAATGTGTCTCTTCTCCCCTCTCCACTCCCATTTGTCTCTCCCCCTTCCCCTGTGTCTTCCCCCCTCACCCCTCTCCCAAACCCTGTGTCTTCCCCCCTCTCCTGTGTCTTCCCCCCTCCCCTCCCCTGTGTCTTCCTCCCCCTCTCCCCTTTGTCTTCCACCCCCTCCCCTGTGTCTTCTTTCCCCATCTCCCCTGTGTCTTTGTTTCCCCTCCCCTGTGAATCTTACACCCCTCCCCTCCATCTCTTCCCCCCTCCCCTGTGTCTCTTTTCCCCATCTCACCCCTCCCGTGTCACTTCTGCATCCCCCCTCCTCTAGGTCTCTTCCCCCCTCCCCTGTATTCCCCCCCCTCTCCCTTCCCATGTGTCTCTTCCCCCTCTAATGTGTCTCTTCCCCCCCTCCCCTGTGTCCCTTCCCCCACCTCCCCCCTGTGTCTCTTCACTCCCTCTCTCCTTCTCTGTGTCTCTTACCCCCCTCTCTCCTCCCCTGTGTCTCCCCCCTCCCCTGTGTTTTCCCGCCTCTCTCGTCCCATGTGTCTTCCTCCCCTCTGTCTTCCTTATCCCTCTCTTGTGTCTTCCTCTCCCTCTCCCCTTTGTCTTCCTCCCCCTGTGTCTTCCTCCCCCTTCAGCAATCGGCTGTTGCTGCAAGGTGCACATGCTCGTATCGTCCGTACAAACTTAAGAATATATATGTGTGTCTCTTCCACCCTCCACTGTGTCTCTTCCCCGCCTCCCATCCACTGTGTTTTTTTCCCCTCTCCCCTGAGTCTCTTCCACTCACCTCTCCCCTGTGTCTCTTCCCCGCCTCCCATCCACTGTGTTTTTCCACCTCTCCCCTGTGTCTCTTCCCCCCACCTATCCTCTCCCCTGTGTCTCTTTCCCCTCTTCCCTCCCCTTTGTCTCTCCCCCCACCTCTCCCCTCTCCTGTGTCTCTTCCCCTGCCTCCCCATGTCTTTCCCCCCTCTCCCCTCCCCTGTGTCTTCCCCCTCCTGTGTCTCTCCCCCCTCTCCCCCTCTGTGTCTTCCCCTCCCCTGGGTCTTCCTCCCCCTCTCCTCAGTTTCTTCCTCCCCTCTCCCCTGTGCCTTCCTCCTCCCTCCCCTGTGTCTTCCTCCCCCTCTCCCCTGTTTCTTCCACCCCCCTCTCTCCTCCCCTGTGTCTTCCTCCCCCTCTCTTCTCCCCTGTGTCTCTACCCCCTTCCATCCCCTATGTCTATTTCCCCCTCTCCCCTGTTTGTCTTCAAGCCCACCTCTCCCATGTGTCTCTTACCCCACCTCTCCCCTTTGTCTCTTCTCCGCTCTCCCCTCCTGTGTTTCCCCCCCTCCCCTGTGTCCCCGCTCCTGTGTCTTTTCCCCCTCTCCCCTCCCCTGTGTCTTCTCCCATTCTCCTCCCTGTATCTTCCTCCCCTTTCCCCTTTGTCTTCCTCCCCCTTCTCCCCTCCCCTGTGTCTCTTCCACCCCTCCCCTCCTCTCTTCCACCACTCCCTCCTGTTTCTCCTCTCCCCTCCCCTGTGTCTCTTCCACATTTCCACACAGCACACTCCCCTGTGTCTCTTCCCCCTCCCCTGTGTTTCCCTGCTCTCCCCTCCCGTGTGTCTCTCCCCCTCCCCTGTGTCTCTTCTCCCACCTCTCCTCTCCCCTGTGTCTCTTCTCCCCTCCCCTGTGTCTTCCTCCCCCTCTCCCCTGTGTCTTCCCCCACCTCTCCTCTCCCCTGTGTCTATTCTCCCCTCCCCCTCCCTTTCTGTCTTCCTCGCCCTCCTGTTTGTTTTCCTCCCCATCTCCCCTGTGTCTTTCTCCCCCTCTCTCCTCCCTTTTGTATCTTCCCCTCCCTTTCCCTGTGTCTCTCCCCCCTCCCCTGTGTCTTCCCCCACCTTTCCCCTGTGTCTCTTCCCTCTCCCCCTCCCCTGTGTCTTCCCCCCTCTCCTGTGTCTTCCTCCCCTCTCTACTGTGTCTTCCTCCCTCTCTCCCCTGTGTCTTCCTCCCCCTCTCCCCTCCCCATGACTCTTTCCCCCCACGGCTCTGTTTCTCACCATCCCCCGTGTCTCTTCCCCCCACCTCTCCTCTCCCCTGTGTCTCTTTCCCCTCTCCCCTCCCCTTTGTCTCTCCCCCACCTCTCCCCTCCCCTGTGTCTCTTCCCCTGCCTCCCCTTTGTCTTTCCCCCCTCTCCCCTCCCCTGTGTCTTCCCCCTCCTGTTTCTCTCCCCCCTCTCCCCCTCTGTGTCTTCCCCTCCCCTGTGTCTTCCTCCCCCTCCCCTCTGTTTCTTCCTCCCCTCTCCCCTGTGCCTTCCTCCTCCCTCCCCTGTGTCTTCCTCCCCCTCTCCCCTGTGTCTTCCACCCCACTCTCTCCTCCCCTGTGTCTTCCTCCCCCTCTCTCCTCCCCTGTGTCTCTACCCCCTCCCATCCCCTATGTCTATTTCCCCCTCTCCCCTGTTTCTCTTCAAGCCCACCTCTCCCATGTGTCTCTTACCCCACCTCTACCCTTTGTCTCTTCTCCCCTCTCCCCTCCCGTGTCTCCCCCACCCTACCGTGTGTCCCCGCTCCTGTGTCTTTTCCCCCTCTCCCCTCCCCTGTGTCTTCCCCCCTTCCCGTCCCTGTGTCTTCCTCCCCCTTTCCCCTTTGTCTTCCTCCCCTTCTCCCCTCCCCTGTGTCTCTTCCACCCCTCCCCTCCTCTCTTCCACCACTCCCTCCTGTGTCTCCTCTCCCCTCCCCTGTGTCTCTCCCCCCACCTCCCTCTTCCCCTGTGTCTCTTCCCCTGCCTCCCCTTTGTCTTTCCCCCCTCTCCCCTCCCCTGTGTCTTCCCCCTCCTGTTTCTCTCCACCCTCTCCCCCTCTGTGTCTTCCCCTCCCCTGTGTCCCCTGTGTCTCCCAGGATGGCTTAGATTCATATAGAAAAAAATGACCATAGTAGTTCATTAATGAAGACTTAGAAATTAGAGAAAGTGAACAATTGAGGTTAACATAAGCACTATGCTAATCCCTATATCACAAAATGGCACAAGGTTTAAGAAAAAAGTAAATCTCCCTAGATATGTTAATCACCCATTCCTGAAATCCGAGAGAACTGATACAAGTTACTCCGTTAGACTTTTACACCAAAACCCTATGCTAATTAAACTTTACGGATCATTTGCAAAATAGGCCAGTGCTGTAACTACAAAAATCTGAAGAAAATATTACGGTTACCAAAGACCATTTGCAAATGCTTTTAAAACCATTTCTGAGTGCAACAGCAGCAGTTAAGGAGACAGAATAGCACCAAAAAAATAAATAAAGTTTCAACATTATTTGACACTTAAAAGTCCAATATAAACATATGTGTAATTAAAAAATATGACGGAACCGTGCACACCTAAAAACTGTCAAAACACACGAAATACTCACAAAATATACATAAAAAGCTTACCCATAGCAAGGGGGGGCACCTCTGAAAGTGAAGTTACACCTCCATTTAAGTGCAAATTCCAGAGTTCAGACACACGAAAATCCCCTAAGCGAGAGAAAAAATGGCCACCGAGAAAAAACGAAAACGCGCTCAAAGCCCAGCCACGTACACCTTACCCAAGAAGGGATCCGAGATAAGCTCGTAAACCCGCATTAACCCCAAGGGATCCGAGATAAGCTCGGAAACCTGCATTAACCCATTAACCATCGCAGTGGGGGTCCCGATCACACACAGCGTACACACTTACCATTACTTCCTGTCACTCATGGGGGTCAATACAGACCCCCATAAGCCCTGCATTAACCCTGTCACTCATAGGGGTCAATATAGACCCCCATAAGCCCTTCATTAACCCTGTCACTCATGGGGGTCAATACTGACCCCCATAAGCCCTTCATTAACAATGTCTCTCATGGGGGTCAATACAGACCCCCATAAGCACTTCATCAACTGTGTCACTCATGGGGGTCAATACAAACCCCCATAAGCACTTCATTAACCCCCTCACTCAGGGCAGTCAATATAGACCCCCATAGGCCCTTCATTAACCCTGTCAGTCATGGGGTTCAATACAGACCCCCATAAGCCCTTCATTAACTCTGTCACTCATGAGGGTCAATATAGACCCTTATAAGCCCTTCATTAACACTATCACTCATTGGGGTCAATACAGACCTCCATAAGCACTTAATTAACCCCCTCCGTCATGGGGGTCAATACAGACCTCCATAAACCTTTAATTAACCCCGTCACTCATGAGGGTCAATACAGCCCCCCATAAGCCCTTAATTAACTCCCTCATTCATGGGGGTCAATACAGACCCCCAAAACCCCTTAATTAACCCCATCACTCATGAGGGTCAATACAGCCCCCCATAAGCCCTTAATTAACCCCCTTACTCATGGGGGTCAATACAGACCCCCATAAACCTCTAATTAACCCTGTCCCTCATGGGGGTCTATACAGACCCTTATAAGCCTCTATTTAACCCCATAAGTCCCATAAGGGTATATTAAGACCATTATGGGCCTGTTACAACCCAACATTAACCACATAAGTGCTATGATGGTCCTTAAGGACCATCATGACACTAAGTATAAACACTACACTGCACTATACCCCCCAATAAAACATTAAATATCAACTAAACACCCTCTACACTAACCTAGTAACACCTACACTACCTACCTACCTATCCCCTAATAACCCCCACCACTCTAATTACATAAAATAAAAAAGCGTAAAGTCAAAACAAATTAAAATTATACATTACATAAAATAAAAAACCCAAGTCACAAAAAATAAAAAATCTACATTACAGAAAATAAAAAAACCTAAGTCACAAAAAATAAAAAAGGAACATTACAGAAAATAAAAAAACACATTACAACCCCCCCCCCTTACTACAGAAAAAAAATTACACACCTGAAAAGGAAATACATATAATACATACAATACAATACAATACAATATAATACAATTAAATACAATACAATACACCCCTATCTAATATACAATACATTCTATCTATCTAATTTACATCCCCCAATCGATCTAAATAAATACCATAATCTAATATACATCCTATCTATCTAATATACATCCCCCAATCTATCTAAATAAATACCATAATCTAATATACATCCTATCTATATAATATACATCCCCCAATCTATCTAAATAAATAACACAATCTAATATACAATACATGCTATGCTATCTATATAAAATACATACCCCTAGCTAATATACAATAAATGCTATCTATATATAAAATAATTTAATTCTAAGCTAAAATAAAATAGTTAAGACCACTTAACTTTGCAGATGTCCATTCAGGCACCTAGGGAAAAAAAAATAAAAACAATTAGTGCACGTTTACAGTACATAAATAAACATTCTAAACATTCTAATTATTATACTCACCTTTCTGGCATGTCCCGTCCTTATTCTTTTCTTCTTCTCCATTGCGGCAGCTGTTAAAAAAAACATAACATTAATACATAAACAGAAAAACTAAAAAAACATAATCTATATTGTACTTACCTCCCCGCGATGTCTCCGGCCTCCTCCGCCTCCTCTTCTGCCACGCCCTGTAAAAAAATAAAAAATACTTATATCCGCACTCACTGACATCCCCGACGCTAATGAGGCTCCCAGAGACTTTTCCGGAAGAAAATAGGCAATGGTGTCTTCTGATTGGTTGAAATCGCTGTCTATCATATTCACCCAATCAGGAGGCGCCAATGTGTGAGCCAATGAGAAAGGGATACACCCTAAAATCCCACTTTGATTGGATCATGCACCTGTCAATCTTTATTCAAACCAATCACAAGGCGCAGATGCCTTCAGCCAATCACAATGGAATACACCCACACAGGGTGATTGGCTGGAGGCATCTGCGCATTCTGATTGGTTGCACTGACAAAAGCCAATCACAATAGAATACACCCCCATGTACTGATTGGTGAAGGATTTGCGCCTTCTCATTGGCTATTGTCAATGTCAATCAGTATTACAGCCAATGGGAAGGCGCAGATGTCTTCACCAATCAGTACGTGGGGGTGTATTCCATTGTGATTGGCTGATGGCAATAAAGCCTTCGGATTGGTTCAAATAAAGATTGACAGGTGCGTTATCCAATCAGCATGGTATTTTGGGGTGTATCCCTTTCTCATTGGTTCACAATTGGCGTCTTCTCATTGGCTGAATTTGATAGACAGCGTTTTCAGCCAATCAGAAGCCGCCATTGCCAATTTTATTCTGGAACACTCCGTAGGAAGCTCATTAGCGTCGGAGACATCCACCAAGGGTGGATGTGTGGTTTTTTTTTTTTTTAAAGTGCGCGGATGCTTCTGGGGCACAACACCAGGAGGCCCGAGACATCACGGGGAGGTAAGTATAATGTAGATTGTGTTTATTTTACTTTGTTTCATGATTATGTATGTGTGCTAATGTAATGTTTTTTTTATTTAGAATGTTTAGTTATTTTATGTTAACGTGTTGTAGTAATTTTTTAAATCTTTTTTACCCTAGGTTGGTGATCTGAAGAAACATCTCAAAGGTAAGTGGTCTTAATTATTTTATGGGAGCTTAGAATTAGGGTTGCTATATATAGATAGAATGTACTGCATATTAGATAGATAGGGGGGTGTATAGTATATAGATAGTATTTATTGTGTATTAGATAGATAGGGGGATGTATATTAGTTAGATAGTATTGTATATTAGATAGGGGGATGTATATTAGATATGGGGGATGTATATAAGATATGGGGGATGTATATTAGATAGGGGTGTATTGTATTATATTGTACGTAATTGTATTGTATTATATTGTATGTATTGTATTGTATGTATTATATGTATTTCCTTTTCAGGTGTCTAATTTTTTTTTTCTGTAGAGGGGGGCGGGGTTGTAATTTTTTGATTTTCTGTAATGTTCCTTTTTTCATTTTTTGTGACATGTTTTTTTTTTCTGTAATGTACAATTTTTATTTTTGGTGATTTTAGGTTTTTTAATTTTATGTAATGTAGATTTTGGAATTTTGATGACTTTAGTTTTTTGGATTTCTGTAATTAGAGTGGTGGGGGTTATTAGGGGGTAGGTAGGTAGTGTACGTGTTAATAGGTTAGTGTAGAGGGTGTTTAGTGGATATTTAATGTTTTATTGGGGGGGTATAGTGCAGTGTAGTGTTTATACTTAGTGTCATGATGGTCCTTGAGGACTGTCGTGGCACTTATGTGGTTAATGTTGGGTTGTAACAGGCCCATAATGGTCATAATATACCCTTATGGGACTGATGGGATCAAATAGAGGCTTATGAGGGGTTAAAATGGTGTAGTGCTTACACTTTGGGTCATGAGGGTCCTGGATGATCCTCATGGCACTTATACTGTTATTACATGCGTTCATTAGTGTATTAGAGGGGTCTATATAGTTGAGGCACCCAGTACACTCACATTGTGTGGCAAACAGCATTTCAACACTTTCTTTTATTTACATTTAGATATAAATACAAATGCAAATTGTTTCATATATTACATTTAAAAAAATATACTGTAAATAAATAACAAAATAATACATTAATATATATAAATATAATGGTTCCTTGCCTCAGTTACGGCACTTGTTCTCACTCATTATAATAATCATGGCGTTCTTATTTTCTGTTGGTCCCTAGAGCGGTTTCTCATCCATAAAACTTGATTTGGGTACTTTCTACTCTGAAATCTCTTGCGGACAAGGTTTGAGTAATGGATGTGGGCTGAGTGCCCTAAAAATTCTAGTGAAAAGATTAACATAAACGTTTAACATGGGGGGGGCGATTTATGGGTATACCGCAAACTGCACCATTCAATTAGCGTGGGGGCCAATAATGACAGGTAGACTAGGACAATATGTAGCATATCCTAGAATGTATATATATATATATATATAATATTTATTTTACTATTGCATCAAAAACAGAGCATCAGCACAGTCGGTGCATTTTTATGGCTTACATAAGGGATATGAGAAAAAAAAAACACATCACTGTCAACCTGTATTTAGGGATAGCCAAAGGAATTGTGTTGGTCTAACAAATTGTAATAGTACAAAAGTTTTTATCTCATGTCCCTGAAAGGATCACTGTAGATTAGCAAAAACTTTATATGTTTGTGAAGTATGCATCAAGCTAATAAGGTTATCAACTCTATAAATTATGGGCATAAAAGCATTCTCATTGAAAATCTTAATTTTAACAGACTCTGGGCCATATTCTATTTTCCAATTCTCAAAGTTACTTACACTTAAAAACCACTATGAAAATTGCTGCACATTCTATTAGCTACTCGCAATCCGATTACAAGTTCCCCATCAACAATTACTACGAGCCAGCCAAAGACGCAAAATCGGCCTTAGAACTCCATTGGTTTAAGCACAGCTTAAATATGAATAGCTCTAAATAACAGATAATCTATTAGACCCGTAGCTCTAGCTCGCAAATAAAGTCTAACCTGCAACTGAAAAAAAGTGTCACGTTTCTGTCAAAAATATTATGAGTACTAAATAGGACTTGCAAGGGCTTTTTCAATCAATTATTAGAGCTTTAACAGCTATTAAACATGCATTACTGTACTTACAAATACGCATTTAACTTTTTTTGTAAAGTTTTTTTGGGGTGAAATGGGTCCTGTGACTTAATGGGTTAATGAATATTATGGAAGCCACATGGACTAGAACAGTTGCTTTAATGAATTTGATTGATTTCTATATTGCTGGATTGCGAGTCCGATTGCTTAATTTACTTCTCAACACTAATTAATTTGTAGTCTCTGAGTGAAGTTTAAGTATAAACTCCATGTTTTACTGACATCATGATGACAGTCTCATTTACTATTGACTGTCTCTAAGGAGTATTGTGAGTGTCTAAGAAGTTAAGATAATAATCCACAAAAAAGGTGTTCTATAATCCTCTATGAATTGACTCTATCAATTCACATTAACAGTCTTATTAAATTGTGATTCAGTACATTTTAAAGGGCTCTATTTAGGCACACAGCATATTTTATTTACAGAAGTTTTTAGTTAGTGAAGACCTTGCTTTTGAATAGAAGTTCACTAACTAAAAACTTCTGTAAATAAAATATGCTGTGTGCTTAAATAGAGCCCTTTAGAATTTACCAAATCGCAATTTAATAAGGCTGTTACTGTCTAAGAAGTTAATTGCAGACTTAGGCCCTCATTCAATTGCAATTTGGCCAATTGAATAGGGCTCTAAATAAGCACATAACATATTTTTTTAAAGAAGTTTTTAGTTAGTGAAAGTCTTGCTTTTGGATAGATGTTTACTAATTAAAAACTTATTTTAAAAAATATGTTATGTGCTTATTTAGAGCCCTATTCAATTGGCCAAATTGCAATTGATCAAGGGCCTTAGACAGTCAAGGTTTACGGTTGAGCCTTGTGTTCAGAATTTGAGAGCTGGAGTCAATAGAATACATCTAAACATTTGTTTAAAAAAAAATCAAACACCCAAAGCCAAGTTTATGAGTTTGAGGCATTTGCGAACAGCTAATAGAATAAGGCTTTCTGTTAGCACATGGAAGCTGCCATTCTTCTTTATCAAGGCACAAGGGGGCAGTTACAAAGAATAGAAAGTATAATCCCTCTCTGAAGGATGCTGGCATCTTCAGAAATGATGGATATGCTTTTTTTGTAACTATTGTGACAAGCATGTTATATCTGATGAATCTGTTACCACTGAGTGTTTATTTAATATGTCTCTAGATCTAAGTTGTTCAGCAGTGCTACCTTAAAATCACCTCATATAATGAGTATGCCTCACTTAATCTTTCACTTTTTCACCCAGTCGATTGAAGTATAAGACTAACCTTTAAAAAAGTATACAATTATATTTGCAAATCCCAAAATACACATGTTTATTGATGTTCTCCCAAATTTTTAGATCAATTCATAGCTCTGAAATTCTATCTTTAATTGATACATCAAACACTGTTCCCCTAGTGTGAGTTTTATCTCTGTTTCCAACTCTTTGTATAATCTTGTTCAATTTTCAATCCCCTCACAATATTATTACTTTTACCAGGCATTTTAGGCTATATTGTGTTGAGGATGACATGTTTACTTACAGACAAATGTTCACCAATCATCACTCTCAAGGTTCTTTACATTTACTTAAGTACATAACAAATATAGAAGAGGAAGTGTTAAAGCCTTAATTTTAAAGTTACACAGTAAAGGCACCAAATACTGTATCATTTAAAACTAGAGGTAACAACAAATACTTTATCAGTTGAATGTTATTTAAAAAAAAAAATCCTAAAGTAAACTAAGATGGAAGATTTTGAGCTGGCAGTCTTTGTGATCCACCTACAAACGAGTATGACTCGTCTCATTTTGTATAGGAGTCTTTAACAAAGTCTATGAATAGCCTGACTGACAGCTTTAAATGACAGACTTCAATATTTGTTTATTGTGGGGAAATGAAGGGCTCGTAGGCCACCTCAGGCTTGCCTGGGGTTGGAGGGAGGGACCACTTGACCTGGCAGGACTGGGTAGGGGCAGAAGGTGGCTAGCTGGGGGAGCTGGAGCCTTTATAGGCGTTTGGCTCCAATTTCCACCAGTTTGCCCCCAGCTAGCCATGGAAGCAGATGTAGCGCTCGGTCAGCTCCTTCCTCATTGGCTATGGTGGGCTCCGATGCCTCTTGCTCACCCATGGAGGAAATACACTGGGTAGAGTGCTGGGGGCACGGTGGAAGGTGAATTGTCTCCTGTGCAGTCCCCAGGGCTGACCTCATGCACCCAGTGGAGGGCTTGCATTAGAGGAGCGCCGGATACACTTAATGGCGTGGCAGGACCCCGTGGACAGGGTCAGTGCCGCTCTGCAGTGCGCCACGGAGACGCGATGGGTATGCTGGGAGCTGCACTGCGCGCCTAAGAGCTGGTAGGTCTGACGGGGAAGAGGCTCGGGTTATAGAGATATGGTCCCCCCTGACCTGATGTCTGGGCGGAAGCTGCGGAGGGTTGTTAGCTGGGACGCAGCAACGGCACCAGTGTGGTATGGGGCCCCCAATCATTTTAATTTCCCTGTCCCGCCCGGTGATGGGGGCCTGCGGTTAGCGCTCTCCTCAACGCCAACCCCTTGCCCCGCTAGGAGGGTTTCTCCTTGCCACGGTATGCCAGGGTTTTGGCTGGGGGGAGGGGGGGTAGCGCGGCGGGTGTTGTGATGGAGCTGGTCTTTCCCCCCTTTCTCTATGTATAGTCATGCAGAGCTAGTTAGGACCAAAGTGAATGATTTCCACGGTGTGTACTTAGAACTGACTAAAGTGAATGATTTCCACTGTGTGTATACTCTGAGCAGGTGCCTGGCTGGCTCTGTTCATTTTTAAAAAAAGCTGCACTTAAGAATGCTATATTGTGAGCATATGGTTCAGAGCTGTTGTGGCTCTGTGGGTAAATTCTCCAGACTGATCTCTGGACCTGCTGGTTCAACCCCTGCACTGGGCAGTCAATTATGTTTATGAGCTATTTAGCTAGCTTTTGTGCCTATGTTATTCTTGGATTTTATTATTACCACTAAATAGTGAAAAATTGTAATGGGGATATTGGGGCCAGTGGGACCTATTTAATTCCAGCCTCGTAAATAAGAGGCTTCTACTTAAGCCCTAAGTACTGCAAAGTTTCTCTAACTTACAATGCTATTAAATTAGCCCTGCTGCGAGCAACGTATGAGCTACGCAGCAGGGCCGTACGTATCAACACTGCGTAAATGATATGATATCGCAGGCTCCCACTCCTCATCAATTGCTGTGGGGTTCCTAAACGGGACCTCCGCGGCAGTCCCCCACATAAGCCCTGCCATGGGGGGTACTCCAACTACCCCACCGGCACCTAAAATTAACCCCACCTCTATGTGGGGGTGCCCATCGGGACCCCCGAAGTGTTCTCACATTAACACCTTGCTGCAGGAGTCCATAGGGACCCCCGCAGCCCCCACACATTAACCCCTTGCAGCGGGGGTCCCCGATCGGCACCGATCAGGCCCCCGCTGCATTTAAAAGTTTTAAATTCCTCGCCGCGGCTCCTTAAAGGGGCCGCGGCACACTATTACGCAACCCCGGCCGCGGCACCTAAAATTAACCCCCCTCTATGCTGGGGGTCCCCATCGGGACCCCCCAAGTGTCCCCACAATAACCCCTTGCAGGGGGGGGGTCCGTGATCTGCATAGATCAGGCCACCCGCTGCATTTAAAAGTTTTAAATTCCCTGCCGCGGCTCCTTAAAGGGGCCGCGGCACACTATTACTCAATCCCGGCCGCGGCACCTAAAATGAACCCCCCTCTATGCTGGGGGTCCCCACCGCGACCCCCAAGTGTCCCCACATTAACCCCTTGCAGGGGGGTTCCCCGATCTGCATAGATCAGGCCCCCCACTGCATTTAAAAGTTTTAAATTCCCCGCCGCCCCCCAAGTGTCCCCACATTAACCCCTTGCAGGGGGGGGTCCGCGATCTGCATAGATCAGGCCACCCGCTGCATTTAAAAGTTTTAAATTCCCCTCCGCGGCTCCTTAAAGGGGCCGCGGTACACTATTACCCAATCCCGGCCGCGGCACCTACAATTAACTCCCCTATATGCTGGGGGTCCCCATCGGGACCCCCGAAGTGTCCCCGTATAAACCCCTTGCTGCAGGGGCCCATAGGGACCCCCGCAGCTGCCCCACATTAACCCCCTGGAGCGGGGGTCCCCGATCGGCACCGATCGTGACCCTGCTGCATTTCAATTTTAAATTTCCCGCCTCGCGGGTCCTTAAAGGACGGTAAAGGTCCTGAAAGGACTCGCACTAAAAATATTAACCCCAGGCAACTATAATTAACCCTATAACTCATGAAGGTCAATACAGACCCCCATAAGGCCTTAATTAACCCCGTCACTCATGAAGGTCAATACAGACCCCCATAAGGCCTTAATTAACCCTATAACTCATGGTGGTCAATACAGACCCCCATAAGGCCTTAATAAACCCCGTCACTCATGAAGGTCAATACAGACCCCCATAAGACCTTAATTAACCCTATAACTCATGGTGGTCAATATAGACCCCCATAAGGCCTTAATTAACCCTGTCACTCATGGTGGTCAATACAGACCCCCATAAGGCCTTAATAAACCCCGTCACTCATGAAGGTCAATACAGACCCCCATAAGGCCTTAATTAACCCTATAACTCATGGTGGTCAATACAGACCCCCATAAGCACTTAATTAATTAATTAATTTTTTTTTTTCATCTCTTTCTGTTTACCGTTTTTAGTTCATACTTGTATCAGTATCGCTTTTTTGACTTGATAAAGAGAGGCATTATCTCTCGAAAGCTCGTCCCTTTATTATGAATATGTTTGTCCAATAAAAAAGGTATCACTATTCACTGCAATATCTGATTATTCAACTATATACCGTATATATGCGAGTATAAGCCGACCCGAGTATAAGCCGAGCCAACCATTTTACCACAAAATACTGGGTAAAATGAGTGACTTGACTATAAGCCGAGGGTGGGAAATGTGCTGCCCTCTGTGTCCCTCTTATGCCCTCTGTGTCCCCCTCTCTCTGCTTGTCTCTTCTCCCCTCTCCCTTCCCTGTGTCTCTTCCAACCTCTCCCTTCCCATTGTCTCTTCCCCCCTCCCTTATCACCCTCCTCATACTCCCATCTTCATCCTCAACCTCCCTCCTCATCCTCAACCTCCCTCCTCATCCTCAACCTCCCTCCTAATCCTCAACCTCCCTCCTCAACCTCCCTCCTCAACCTCCCTCCTCATCCTCAAACTCCCTCCTCATCCTCAACCTCCCTCCTCATCCTCAACCTCCCTCCTCAACCTCAACCTCCCTCCTCAACCCCCCCATCATCAACCCCCCTCCTCAACCCCCATGCTCATCCTCTCTCCTCAACCCCCCATCCTCAACCTCCCATCCTCAACCCCCCTCCTCAACCTCAACCCCCCTCCTCAACCCCTCCTCCTCATCCTCAACCACCCTCCTCATCCTCAACCTCCCTCCTCAACCCCCCATCCTCAACCCCTTCCTCAACCTCCCTCCTCAACGCCCAATCCTCAATCCCCTCCTTTAAACCCCCATCCTCATACTCAAACCCCTCCTCAACCTCAACCCTCCTCAACCTCAACCCCCCTCAACCCCAACCCCTTCTCCTCAACCCCCCTCCTCAACCTCCCCCTTTAACCCCCCATCCTCAACCCCCCTATCCTCAACCCGCATCCTCATCCTCTCTCCTCAACCCCCCATCCTCAACCCCCCTCCTCAGGCCCTCCTCCTCATCCTCAACCCCCTCCTCAACCTCAACCCTCCTCAACCTCAACCCTACTCAACCTCAACTCCCCTCAACCCCAACCCCCCCTCCTCAACCCCCCTCCTCAACCTCCCTCCACATCCTCAACCTCCCTCCTCAACCTCCCTCCTCATCCTTAACCTCCCTCCTCATCCTCAACCTCCCTCCTCATCCTCAACCCCCTCCTTAACCTCCCTCCTCAACCCCCCCATCCTCAACCCCCATCCACAACCCCCATGCTCATGCTTTCTCCTCAACCCCCCATCCTCAACCTCCCATCCTCAACCCCCCTCCGTAACCTCAACCCCCCTCCTCAACCCCTCCTTCTCATCCTCAACCTCCCACCTCATCCTCAACCTCCCTCCTCAACCCCCCATCCTCAACCCCTTCCTCAACCTCCCTCCTCAACCCCCCAATCCTCAACCCCCTCCTCAAGCCCCCATCCTCATCCTCCCTCCTCAACCCCATCCTCATCCTCAACCCCCTCCTCAACCTCAACCCTCCTCAACCTCAACCCTCCTCAACCTCAACCCCCCTCAACCCCTACCCCTCCTCCTTAACCCCCCTCCTCAACCTCCCTCCTCAACCCCCCATCCTCAACCCCCCTATCCTCAACCCCCATCCTCATCCTCTCTCCTCAACCCCCCATCCTCAACCCCCCTCCTCAGCCCCTCCTCCTCAACCTCCCTCCTCATCTTCAACCTCCCTCCTCATCCTCAACCCCCCTCCTCAACCCCCTCCTCAACCTCAACCCTCCTCAACCTCAACCCTCCTCAACCTCAACTCCCCTCAACCCCCATCCTAAACCTCCCTCCTCAACACCCCCCACCTCCTCAACACCCCTATCCTCAACCCCCCATCCTCAACCCCCCTCCTCAGTCCCTCCTCCTCATCCTCAACCTCCCTCCCCCTCCTCAACCTCCCTCCTCAACCCCCCATCCTCAACCCCCCTATCCTCAACCCCCATCCTCATCCTCTCTCCTCAACCCCCCATCCTCAACCCCCCTCCTCAGCCCCTCCTCCTCAACCTCCCTCCTCATCTTCAACCTCCCTCCTCATCCTCAACCCCCCTCCTCAACCCCCTCCTCAACCTCAACCCTCCTCAACCTCAACCCTCCTCAACCTCAACTCCCCTCAACCCCCATCCTAAACCTCCCTCCTCAACCCCCCGCCTCCTCAACACCCCTATCCTCAACCCCCCTCCTCAGTCCCTCCTCCTCATCCTCAACCTCCCTCCTCATCCTCAACCTCCCTCCTCATCCTCAACCTCCCTCCTCAACCCCCCTGCTCAACCCCCTCCTCAACCTCCCTCCTCAACACCCCGATCCTCAACCCCCTCCTCAACCCCCCTCCTCAACCCCCTCCTCAACCTCCCTCCTCAACCCCCCCATCCTCAACGCCCTCCTCAACCTTCCTCCTCAACTCCCCCATCCTCAACCCCCTCCTCAACCCCCCCATCCTCATCCTCAACCCCCCATCCTCAACCTCCCTCCTCAACCTCAACACCCTCCTCAACCCCCCTCAACCCCAACCCACTTCCTCAACCTCAACCCCCCTCAACCTCCCCCCTCAATCGCCCTCAACCCCAGCCCCCCTCCTCAACCTAAACCCCCCTCCTCCACCTAAACCCCCCTAAATACCTCCCCCCTCTCCCCTCACTTACCTGCTTGTGCTCCGGCCTCTGCTCCTTGAGCTGGTGCACATGTGACGTCACATGCGCGCTGCGTCATTAGCATATACCGGGTGCCGGCACCCGCTATATGCTAATAACGCGTCGCGCATGTGACATCACATGCGTGCCGGCGCCTGGTCAAGGTGCGGAGGCCGGAGCACAAGCAGGTAAGTGAGGGGAGAGGGGGATGGTTTTTACGGGGGTTTAGGTGGAGGAGGGGGGTTGAGGGGGGTTTAGGTTGAGGAGGGGGGAGGGAAAGAAACACGGGGGGTAGAGAGACACACGGGGGTTAGAGACACACGGGGGGTTAGAGACACACGAGGGGTTAGAGACACACTGGGGGGTTAGAGAGACATGGGGGGGGGGGGGGTTAGAGAGACACGGGGGGGTGAGTGACTCGAGTATAAGCCGAGGGGGCCATTTTTTGCCTTAAAAAAGGGCTGAAAAACTCGGCTTATACTAGAGTATATACGGTATATATATATTGATCATCTCATATGCAATAATGTATTTCATTATAACTATTTCCACAGCTATATAATCAGTAACAAGGCTGAGGTACCAATTATTACAATGAATCTCATTACAGTTTTACATGGTTAACACCAAACCCTTTATTTTCCTTACTCAAATAAAGGACAGTATCATTTTATAGAACAATACAAGTTATGTTTTAACTCCTCACATGTACCATAATACAAGAGTGTACTGTGTAAGGTGTATCTCTTTCCCCTTTGGTATTTTTAGTTGTTAGTAAACCTCCTCTGCTGCCTCGTTGATTTTCTTTTAGTTCTTCCTGAAAAGTCCACATTGTCATGGTAGCCCTGGACTCTGGATTATTTGCTGGACTCTTTTGGGCTTGCCATGACTGTCATGACTGGCTTTGGGGCTCCACTAAATCCCACAGGTAACCTTGTTATTTGTGACTCTTTAACACTGGGTTACTAATACCTGAGACTATAAAGAGGGACATGAGATGGGTTAAGGACTGTAACAATTTATCTTTCATTTATGTGTCATGTTAAATAATTAATGTGTACCTATAGTACAGACATGAGTGTAATGTGTGAGTATAGTTATATCATGGATGGAATGTGTGCATTTAGTTACTGTCATGGCATCCTGCTTATACAATACAAAGTTAATGCAGTCACCTGTGGGACAAATGATCAAGTTCTACAGGAATTTATATGGTTTACAACTACTGAGAGTGGCTAGGTGTACTTCCTCTCTGGCTTCAGTCATAAAGGGGGTTGTAAAAGATAGCAGATGTCGCAGGAGGGGATGGGGTTATTTTGTGATATACTGTAGATCTAGTCCAGTGAGTGAATGAACATTGCACAGAGATTGTACATGATGCATTGTATATATAGTTACATAGTTACATAGTAATTGAGGTTGAAAAAAGACTTTTAGCCGATCAAATTCAACCTTTTAAGATGTCCTCTGATCTGCAATATGCGGATTAGTTGTTAATTGATCCAGAGGAAGGCAAACAGAAAAAAACCAAGCCAATTGTCTCAAAAGGGAAACAAATAATTGCTTCCTGACCCCAGATACTGGCTATCGGATATCTCCCTGGATCAATACTCCCTCTCTAATTAACTAGGATAACCCTGAATACCCTTTTTATTTAAAAATATATCTTATCCCTTTTTAAAGTTATCTATTGAATCTGCTGTCACCACCTCCCTTGGTAGAGAATTCCACAGATTAACTACCCTAACTGTAAAGAAACATTTTCTTTCTTTATGGTGGAATCTTTTTACTTCTAACCTCAAAGGATGTGTCAATTGAAAACCTCTTGGAACAAAAAGCTCCCTTAAAAAATCTTTATACTGACCCTGGATGTATTTATATAGGACAGAAGAGCTCAAAACTACATCCTGAACTGCAACTTATGACAGGGTCAATCGTCCAGTTTCTTATTTCTGTAAGGAGAACAAGGGTGAGATTTACCCAAAGCTCCACACAAGGAAGTAGATGCAGGTTTTAATTATTCTATACCAGTAAACTGTGGGTAATAAGTAATCACATATAATAGCTGTCGTAATTGCGTGTTGTCGTCACGCAATGTTAATTAACACTGGCTTGTTCATGAGCAATAAGCTCCTTTGGCGCTCATTGCGGGTCTTGCGATGAGCAACATAGGCGCTCATCGCGAGGCCTGCACGACTTTGCTACAATAAGGACCGTAGGTGCTTATCGCGAGGCCCGCACAACTTTAATGTAATGAGCGCCAAAGGCGCTCATAGAAGGACTCGCAATTGTGCCTTTTCAGGTTCCCTCTCAGGATCATCTGTCCCCTCAGATCTGTAATTTGTCCGAGGACGCTCCACTGATAGAGGATGGAAAGAGATTGAAGGCTCTAATGGCGATGCCCACACTCAGCGCCGAAGGCAGTAGGACTTTGGCACTAATCGCGGGGCACGCAAGACTTTGAAAAAAATGCGGTTTTAACGGACAATATTTTTTGCAACCACGTAACTCGAAAGACCGCCAAAAAACCCCCAAACCAAATAATTAAAAAAATCACTTAAAAAACTCAAACACAGCTCAGGGGGAGAGCCAGGGAGCCTGTGATTGAGGTTGAAAGCTAAGTGGAGGAAAAAAATGGCGGCTACAAATATGTAAATGCTTTCAAAACTGATCAAAACGAGGCAGATGCACTTTAAAAATGCAAGCAACGTCGCTCATGAGAACTGCAAGACTTTGCAAAGAGAGGACACAGGCAAGGGTGAGGGGCGAGAGGGTGGAAAGAGACACATGGGTGAGAGAGGGGGAAAAGGGACACAGGGGAGTGAAATAAGGGGGAAAAAAGCAAAAAGGGCAGGGAGGGGGAAACAGGCACAGGTGTCAGAGAGTGGGGTGTCGGGTTGGAAGATGTCTGCAATGAATGCTCGTGATGATCGCCAAAGGCACTCATTGCGAGCCTCTCCCCCACTATACCTAAAGTAGAGGATGGGAGAGGCTTGCAATGAGCACCAAAGGTGCTTATTGCGAGGTATGAAAGTGGCGGGTTGGCCAAGGCCTGTAATGAGCGGCAAAGCCGCTCATTGCGGGGCTCGTGATGAGCACCGAAGGCGCACATTGCAAGGCCCGAAAAGTAGAGAAGTGGGAGAGGCTTGCGATGAGCGCAGAAGGTGCTCATTGCGAGGCCCTCAAGTTAGAGGAGGGGGGGCCTTGCATTGTGTGGCAAACAGCATTGCCAGCCTTCAAATTTTATTGCTGGGCAAGTCACTAGTTAGTAAATAATAAGTAATAAGTAAACTTACACTAAGGTTTGTAGTTTTTACCTATTAACGGGCCTTTCCGGTCAAGGAAGACAACTTTACAATTAAAACAATGCAGGCAGACCCACAGGGAGTATTAAGAAATTTCTGCAATTATTACCCTGAAAAATGAGATAACTACCTATGCTTTGTGAGTGGGCGGATGCTTTCCCAGTTGATATATATTTATATATATATATATTTATATATATATATATATATCACATATAATTGTTGTCAGACTGCGAGTTGTCTTCACTCTTGTGAGTCTCACGAAGTGAGCCGTTGAGGCTCATAGAAGCCTTCCGACTTCAGAGGCGAGTAGTTTAGGCATTGAAACATGAAGGCTTAGCCTGCAAGCAGTTAAGAAATGCGGGACTTACTTAGGCTGCAAGCCGTTGAGGAACGCGGGACTTAGAAAACAAAAATGTGACCTTGGAATCTCTGGGGCAAAAAAAATATGAAAACTAGGCTAATGGAGATTGAAGAGTGCAAATCACCGCCAGGCATGTACGAGTTAGCCAGGAACGACCTCGGAATCTCGGGGCAGGGAAAAACGACCTCGCAAAAATACTAATTTAACGGCCAAACCACGGAAATCCCAAAACATGACAACAAGCCAAAAAATGTAAATAAAATAAAAACCCTCACATACAGCACGAGGGAAACGCCAGGACGCCTGGGAGTAAGTTTGCACGCGAATTTTAGCCGCAATAGCTGAGTTTCAGCACTCAAAAATTTACTAAGCGAGAAAAAAATGGCGGCCAAAAAAAAATTTAATAGCGGAGGAGACTGAGGAACTGTTATGTGCACGCATGCTGCACTGCCCTGCACCTATAAAGCCGTCTCCTTGTGGCTGATAAGTGGTTAGGGGTTTTCGGGTTAGGTGTAGGGGGATAGGGGCTTAGGGACTTAGTTTTACGGGGTTAGGCTTAGGCTAAGAGGGTGAGGAGGTTAAGGTTAGGGGCGCTAAGGGGTGTAGGGGGTTAGCTTTAGGGTTAGTGCTGGCAAGGGGTGTAGAGAGGGGCTTAGGGACTTAGTTTTAGGGGGGAAGAGACTTAGGGTTAGGGGGTTAGGGTTAGGACCGTCAAGGGGTGTAGGGGGTTAGGAAGTACATTGGTACACGGGACCTGAGAGCACCAGGCAACAGTGCTGGTCGCGTGTGGTAGCATAAAACAGGAAAGGTCCAAACTCAATAGCATACTGCTGTAACCGATCTGGCACTATACAAATGTGCCACATCACAGCTAACTGGAATAAACAGTCTGCATGTAACAGGTTTCTTAGTGACATTGGACTCTGGATTTGCATGTCAGGCCACATCTGAGAAGGGTTAAAAGCGAATGGCCCCTGCCAGACATTAAAGGGGTAATAAGGTTCCTGTTTTATTTTTATGTATATAAAATACCTGGGTATGTATCTACTTTTTTTATGTACTTTATTTTAGTAAGAAATGCTTATAAGCTCTGTTTTTACCTCCTACAATCAAACAAATAGTCCCTGTATTGGTCTACCCACTGCAGCATTTGGAGACACAGACCTCTGTAGGGCTGGATGTGTAGGGTCCTCGCCTCTCTTGTTTCAGCAGCATGGTGCAGAGATCGGTCACTGAATAGTTAGTATGAGACACAGCATTGCAGAGTCTGTAACTTTGTGAGCTGCAGAGGGCAGATTCAAGCTGGTAACATTTATGTAATGTTTAGACGAATAAAACAGAACTTATAAACACTTTGTAATAAAATAAAGTACATAAAAGTATATAGATCAATATGTATATTATATACCTAATAAAATCCAGAAGCCTTCCATATACTTCCTAATATCTCTGGACAGCTCCATCTGTTTGTTTGTTTTTTCATGCCTTAAGAAGGGAAATGGAAAGCCAGTAAGCAGATACATTTAAAATGATCAAAGTATAAATGTACTTATACAATGTTTGTATTTTAGATTAAAACAAAAGGCATTTGGAGAGTAGAGATGCTGGGACACAGGAATAAAAAATAGATGAAAGCATGGAGAGGAGAGCAAAATAATCAAAAATAGTGTATGTACAGAAAACAAGCAGTTTTAGATGACCTTATCACTTGAGAACATAACATTGCATTTACTTATGAGGAATGAACATGTGTTTCTAACTTGGAATAGATTGATATGTCCCAATAACCCATAATGGGCTGAATGGACCCTGCTATTGTGTTCAGTTGTTAAACAACATTAAAACAAGTTAATAAAATGTGCTGCTAATGGGGGATTATAGAAACAATTGTCTCTAGATCTGGAAAGCAGTGTGGCACGGTTGTATAGTGGGAAATATTGAAGGCACACGAAGGGATAGGAAAGGCAGAAATGGATAGATGAGGTCATAGAAGCAATGAGCATGAGCTTGAGTGAGCTCTGAGGCTAGTGGCTGGCGTGCCACAGTCCATAGGGTCACGAAAGTCTGACATGCCTGAACAACAGGTTATTATGAGTATTTGATGTTGCTTCTTCGTGAATCAAAGTGCAAATGAAGACGTTTCTCTCTGTATTGTTCCTATGGAGTAAAAGAAAAGCCTTTTTTTCTGTAATACTGTAATCAGAGCCCATCAATATTTTTAAATGCTTTTTATGTCTATTATTTTTTATATATTTGTGTTGCTCTGTACAGATATTGACAGAGAGTCTCTCCATAGAGTTGAAAGAGCAGGTTTTTTTTGCCTTTCCTATCTTTTGTTGGAATAGGGAAGCTATATATCTTTTTCAGTGTTTTCTTCTACAAATCAGTATGTATTTATATTGTATGGAGCAATATCCTAGGATATGGGGATATGGGCCCTCTGTTCTGTTCACATGTATACAGTCTATTGTAGCAAATATTTTTATAAAGCAAAAAAATAAACACAAACTACTTTTAAAAAAAATCTTTTTATATACAAATTTTTACTTCAAGATTCAATTTTCTCTTATGTGTTCTTTTTTCTCAGAAGGGTGTGTCCTTGTAAAATTACTTTCTATTAGTCAAACTGTATCACTGGCAGTTATAACTTCTACATTCCTATTGTGATGTTAGAAACTACATGTGGATTCAAAGTCTCCTCCTACCCAAGCAAGTTGATCAGCAGAAAATAAAATTGTAAATTACAGATTAGCATCATTTCATATATAATAAGATAGAGGCTGCATTTTTTTTTTTACATTCTAATGACCTTATAATTTTTTTGATTAGTAGTTGTCCAAGAGTATATATTAGTAATATGACTACATGGCTCATTAATACCAATGTGTTGTGTGGTAACTGAAGGACAACACTGCTAAGAGCGGTTAGTGCTTGTTTGGTAGAAGTCTGGTGATTTTGTGATTCAATTATAGTAAATAGTACTTGGTGATTATTATTATTATCTAGTATTTATAGTGCGCAAATATATTCTGCAGCGCCATATATAGGATGAAACCAAACATAAAAACAATATCAATACAGATTTAATGAATAGACGGCACTGGCATTGAGCACAGACTCTTGCATACAGAGGGCTTTCTCATGCACCCTATAAGATTAAAACTAGCAAACTCTATTAAATAGATGTGATTTTAGTGAGGTTTTGAAGGACTTGAGATGGGAGGAAAGTCTTTTGGAGTGAGATAAGGAGTTCCAAAAAATTGGGCCAACACAAGAAAAGTCCTGAAGGAGGAGTGAGAAGAGGTGATAAGAGAGGAGGAAAGAAGAAAGTCATTAGCAGAACAGAGGGGGAGGGTAGGGGAGTATTTTGAGATGAGAGCAGAAATATATGGGAGTTCATTATTGTTTAGGGCTTTTCTATGATTTATAATATTCTGAAGGTTATGGGAAGCCAGTGGAGACAGATTATAGATTGGAGTGGGGCATGACAGGTGATGGGGAGGCCAACTGGGAGAGAGATGCAGTAGTCAAGGCGAGAGATGATGAGAGAATGAATTAGATTTTTAGTTGTGTCTTGTGTAAGATAGTGACGTATTTTGGAGAGATTTTTAAAATGAATTTTAAGTAAGATTTGGTAAGTAAATATATATGCGAAAAGAAAGAGTGGGCAGGATCAAGAAGAACCCCAAGACAATGGGCTTTTGAGTAATGGCTGCTGTAGTAGAAAGTGGGAAAATAAGGAGCTCAGTGTTTGACATGTTAAGTTTGAGATGAGAAACTTTTTTGGATAGATATTTTATTGGTGGATATCTTATTGGATCCTTAGCAATTTGCTCAAGTTAATTAAAAATGTTAATCTTAACTTATTAGAGCTGCCATTCAGTTCCTTACCTTTGCAGTCACTACGGGCCTCATTCTATTAGCGGCCGCAGCCGTTGCGGGGCCGCAAGGACCGGCCTCAAGCTATTCTGCTATTCTATTCCCCTCCGGCCGGGGATTCCGGCAGGCTTGCGGCCGGCGCCTTGCTATCTCTTGCGGCCGCTCGCGACGGAGGAAATCCTTTGATCTAAAACGTCCGCAAGGAAATTGGCCGTAAGAAAATCCTATTTGCAATTCAATTGCTCCGGGAACCCTCTCTGCAAGGCTAAAACCGAGCCGCAGCTTACTTGCAGGAAAGAGGTCCCGCTAGCACCAATTAAGCACGAAATATAGCCCAAATAAAGCCATCCTGCACTTTGAGAAGACTATAAAGTGATTTTCGGTGTAAGCAAAAATAGCACAAAATTCCCCTATACTCAAATCCGTAAAATATATATTTTTTAATATACGTCAAATATCCATGTAAAAAGTCCAGAGTGCTTGGAGCACCTCAGACCCGCCCACGCCGCAGCCGGAAAATAAACAGTTAATTTGAACTCGGGTTTGGGCTGATGTGCAAGCTTGGGAGTGGGCTACTATTAATCCTCATGTCCCCCAATATGATCCCTAGCATTTACAGAACTGTACAGTGCAGGCTTGAATTTATTTTTGAGTTTTAAGTTTTCAGAGCTTACGGCCGGTAGCAAGATTTACGGCCGGCCGTAAGAGGAGATCCTTGGCGTTTAATTGAATTGCAAGGTAACGGGACCCCCGCAAGGAATCGCAGCCTTACGGCCGGTTTACGGCCGATAATAGAATGAGGCCCTACATATTTATTTGTAGTTTTCAGGATTTACTTTGAGATGGAAAAACTCATGCTATCTCCTTAATTAACGTAAGTTACGGGACATGTGTGCCTTCCAGTTTATTATGACATAATATTTGGTTTTATATCAAATTTAAGCCTTGCTGAAGGCTGTGTTAATGCATGGCAAGGCCGAGCCCTTGGCCTTAAAGGAATACGGATAGGTGTGTTACAAGATTTCATAAAACCAACTAGTATTGTGATATATTGTGATCCCTATAGTGATTAAAATTTAAGCTTATAGGATGCTATCTATTGCCTAATCTAGGCCAAATCTTGAGCAGTAATAATGTATTAAATTGAATTAAAATAATTAGATCATGTAATTCCCTATATGTTTATAATTTAATTATCCAGAGAAATGACATAAGGAGAAAAAGTCTCCTAAAAGCTAACCTTTTTTTAATTTAGATGTTTTTGGTATAGCTAGTGATAATCCTATCCACTCTGCCAACATCTGGTGCAAGATGAATGTCCTTTTGAAGTAGGGGAGTTTTATAGTGTGGGTCCAAAATAAAGTAAATTAGTTTTGATGTTTCACACATTCCTGAGGGGAACATTATTTGTTGTAGGATTTTATATGCATCAAATTGCCTACGTAAATAATACAAATCATTAAGGCTTTGGAATTGGAGGAATATAAGGCATATAATTACAAGATGCCTATGACTACTCAATACTCCTTTTTGTTGGAGTGCATTTCAAAAAGTTCACATTACTATAGTGGCCCTAGAAAAAAGCACCTTCATAGATTCTGAAAGTTTCACTTGAAGACACTTCTGGGAGTTTCTTTAGTTACCCAAATTTTTATTGGTTTGATAAGACCAGGGTGGAAAATTCATAGTAGCCATGGCTCCTAATTTGCACTTCTGGCTCCTAAATAAATTTTCGAATTACCGTATTTTTCCGTCTATAAGATGACCCCTATTTATGGAGACCTAAATTCAGAAATAAATAAATATATAAATATGCAAATTTGTATTTTATAAGTTTTTATTGTGCTACACATATATTTAAGGGCACTTTCTGTCATGATTTTCACTGATTTCCCTTCCAGCTCAATATCTTTGTGATCCTGTGTTAAACCGGAAAAATGCAATTGCACATCGCGACTGAATAATACGTGATGTGATCATAAAGATATTGAAAATCATGACAGAAAGTGCCCTTGTGTAACACAATCAAAACTTATAAAATACACATTTTATAAACACACTTGTAGTGTAATGCAATCTAATTGGAACCAAATGCATTTCCAAATGTGTGTCTTTTTTTCTCCTGCCTTAAATCTAGTGGCCAGATGCAGCATTACTGTATCAGACCAGGGTATCTAATTGTAACATTCCGTGTATAAGATGACCCCCCTAATTTAGACTTTAAAAAAATGGTAAAAAATACCGTCTTATACACGGAAAAATACAGTATATTGTATTCCTATGAATGGCTTCCTTCCAGGGTTCCATAAAAAGTCTGCTTATATAAAATCTTACTGCCTTCTACGTTTGGGATATTTTGGACCTCCTTTACCATAATGTATCAACAACCAACCTAATATAGTGAAATGTTTCTGCTTCCTTATTGATACATTATTGAGAGAGCAGATAGAGGTTCAGTATAACACCCATTACATGTTTATATTGGAATTGCTTCTGTTAGTTGGTATTTGTCACTTTGTCTGCATTGTGCTGCTTTGTGTTACCTTCAGCTCTGGAGCTATTACCTTCTTTTTCTAAATATGCTCTTCCCTTTTTTGTAGGCTGTATCCTCTTTACCTGAAAATCTGCAGCCTGGTCCTGATTTGTTGGGTTATTCGTGGGATGTGGTGATTTTTACTACTCTCTTTGGATTTTTTACAATATTTGTGTTTACATGCCGAACTATAAGATCTGTAAGTATGTAAATTTAAGAAAAAAATATCTTAAAATCATACAACTTGGTTGTTTGCATAACAGTGTATTTTCAGTTATCGAAAGGAGCCACTGAAGTGGTGCTATAATAGGGTTTAATTTCTGTATGTCGTTTTTAAAGAAAACATATTAAAAGTAGCATTTAGAACTTACATTTGAACTTTAGTGTTTCAGCTACAAGCAGAGCTGCTTCTCTCCATTCCCTTTTAGGTATCCAGGAGGTTGGAGAGAATCTGCTCAGAAGGCTATTTTAAAAGTATTATTCTGGCCTATCTCTTCGTTGTTCCAGCCTCTAGCAACCATCTTGTAACTTCTCCTCTGGCTTTTGCACACACTGCTACAAGCCAACCAGCAACCATCTTTCACACTGTATTTCTTCACCACCATCTTCACACCTTCATATCTGTCTGCACCAAATGCTCCTTTTAAATGCATAAATACTGGGCCAGTTCCAAACTATATCTCACTATCTCTTCTTTGTTCCAGCATCCATCTTGTAACTTCTCCTCTGGCTTTTGCGCACACTGCTACAAGGTATCTACAGCCATCTCAATGATTCACCTTTGACTCTACTGTATCCTCCTGTAACATTAATTATGAATATCCATATCTGATATGATTTTTGTTCACATAGTAACTTTATTTCTACTTTTTTAAATTGTAAGCTTTCACACTGTAATTCTTAACCACCATCTCCCCACCCCTTTCACTCCTCCACATCTGTCTGCAACAAATGCTCCTTTTAAATGCATAAATACTGGGCCAGTTCCAAACTATATCTCACTATCTCTTCTTTGTTTCAGCCTCCAACAATCATCTTGTAACTTATCCTCTGGATTTTGCATACACTGCTACAAGCCTCCAGCAACCATCCTTTAACTGCTCCTCTGGCTTTTGCACACACTGCTACAAGCCTCCAGCAACCATCTTGTAACTTCTCCCCTGGCTTTTGCACACACTGCTACAAGGTATCTACAGCCATCTCAATGATTCACCTTTGACTCTACTGTATCTACCTGTAACATTAATTATGAATATCCATATCTGATATGATTTTTGTTCACATAGTAACTTTATTTCTTCTTTGTTAAATAGTAAGTTTTCCCACTGTATTTCTTCACCACCATCTCCCAACCCCTTCACACCTTCATATCTGTCTGCATCAAATGCTCATTGTAAATGCATAAATACTGGGCCACTTCCAAACTATATCTCACTATCTCTTCTTTGTTCCAGCCTCCAGCATCCATCTTGTAACTTCTCCTCTGGCTTTTGCACACACTGCTACAAGGTATCTACAGCCATCTCAATGGTAAACCTTTGACTCTGCTGTATCATCCTGTAACATTATGAATATCTATATCTGATATGATTTTTGTTCACATAGTAACTTTATTTCTACTTTTTTTAAATTGTAAGCTTTCACACCGTATTTTTTCACCACCATCTCCCCACCCCCTTCACAACTTCATATCTGTCTGCACCAAATTCTCCTTTTAAATGCATAAATACTGGTCCAGTTCCAAACTATATCTCACTATATCTTCTTTGTTCCAGCCTCCAGCAACCATCTTTTAACTTCTCCTCTGGTTTTTTCAAACACTGCTACAAGGTATCTTCAGCCATCTCAATGATTCACCTTTGACTCTACTGTATCTACCTGTAACATTAATTATGAATATCCATATCTGATATGATTTTTGTTCACATAGTAACTTTATTTCTTCTTTGTTAAATAGTAAGTTTTCACACTGTATTTCTTCACCACCATCTCCCAACCCCTTCACACCTTCATATCTGTCTGCATCAAATGCTCATTGTAAATGCATAAATACTGGGCCACTTCCAAACTATATCTCACTATCTCTTCTTTGTTCCAGCCTCCAGCATCCATCTTGTAACTTCTCCTCTGGCTTTTGCACACACGGCTACAAGGTATCTAGAGCCATCTCAATGGTTCACCTTTGACTCTACTGTATCCTCCTGTAACATTAATTATGAATATCCATATCTGATAGAATTTTTGTTCACATAATAATTTATTTCTACTTTGATTAATTGTAAGCTTTCACACTGTAATTCTTCACCACCATCTCCCCATCCCTTTCACTCCTTCACATCTGTCTGCACCAAATGCTCCTTTTAAATGCATAAATACTGTGCCAGTTCCAAGCCATATCTCACTATCTCTTCTTTGTTTTAGCCTCCAGCATCCATCTTGTAACTTCTCCTCTGGCTTTTGCACACACTGCTACAAGCCTCTAGCAACCATCTTGTAACTTCTCCTCTGGCTTTTGCACACACTGTTACAAGCATCCAGCAACCGTCTTGTAACTTTTTCTCCGGCTTTTACACACACTGCTACAAGGTATCTATAGCCATCTCAATGGTTCACCTTTGAGTCTACTGTATCCTCCTGTAAGGTTAATTATGAATATCCATATCTGATATGATTTTTGTTCACATAGTAACTTTATTTCTACTTTGTTAAATTGTAAGCTTTCACACTGTATTTCTTCCCCACCATCTCCCCACCCCCTACACACCTTAATATCTGTCTGCACCAAATGCTCCTTTTAAATGCATAAATACTGGGCCATTTCCAAACTATATCTCACTATCTCTTCTTTGTTCCAGCCTCCAGCAACCATCTTGTAACTTCTCCTCTGGCTTTTGCACACACTGCTACAAGCCTCCGGCAACCATCTTGTAACTTCTCCTCTGGCTCTTGCACACACTGCTACATGGTATCTACAGCCATCTCAATGATTCACCTTTGACTCTACTGTATCCTCCTGTAACATTAATTATGAATATCCATATCTGATATGATTTTTGTTCACATAGTAATTGTATTTCTACTTTGTTAAATTGTAAGCTTTCAGACTGTATTTCTTCACCACCATCTCCCCACCCCATTCACTCCTTCACAACTGTTTGCACCAAGTGCTCCTTTTAAATGCATAAATACTGTGCCAGTTCCAAGCCATATCTCACTATCTCTTCTTTGTTTCAGCCTCCAGCAACCATCTTGTAACATATCCTCTGGATTTTGCACACACTGCTTCAAGCCTCCAGCAACAATCCTTTAACTTCTCCTCTGGCTTTTGCACACACTGCTACAAGCCACCAGCAACCATCTTGTAACTTCTCCTCTGGCTTTTGAACACACTGCTACAAGCATCCAGCAACCGTCTTATTACTTCTCCTCTGGTTATTGCACACACTGCTACAAGGTATCTATAGCCATCTCAATGGTTCACCTTTGACTCTACTGTATCCTCCTGTAACATTAATTATGAATATCCATATCTGATATGATTTTTGGTCACATAGTAATTTTATTTCTACTTTGTTAAATTGTAAGCTTTCACACTGTATTTCTTCACCACCATCTCCCCACCACTTTCACTCCTTCACATCTGTCTGCACCAAATGCTCCTTTTAAATACATAAATACTGGGCCAGTTCCAAACTATATCTCACTATCTCTTCTTTGTTCCAGCCTCAAGCAACCATCTTGTAACTTCTCCTCTGGCTTTTGCACACACTGCTACAAGCATCCAGCAACCATCTTGTAACTTCTCCTCTGGCTTTTGCACACACGGCTACAAGGTATCTAGAGCCATCTCAATGGTTCACCTTTGACTCTACTGTATCCTCCTGTAAGGTTAATTATGAATATCCATATCTGATATGATTTTTGTTCACATAGTAACTTTTTTTCTACTTTGTTAAATTGTAAGCTTTCACACTGTATTTCTTCCCCACCATCTCCCCACCCCCTACACACCTTCATATCTGTCTGCACCAAATGCTCCTTTTAAATGCATAAATACTGGGCCATATCCAAACTATATCTCACTATCTCTTCTTTGTTCCAGCCTCCAGCAACCATCTTGTAACTTCTCCTCTAGCTTTTGCACACACTGCTACAAGCCTCCAGCAACCATCTTGTAACTTCTCCTCTGGCTTTTTCACACACTGCTACAAGGTATCTACAGCCATCTCAATGATTCACCTTTGGCTCTACTGTATCCTCCTGTAACATTAATTATGAATATCCATATCTGATATGATTTTTGTTCACATAGTAACTTTATTTCTACTTTGTTAAATTGTAAGCTTTCACACTATATTTCTTCACCACCATCTCCCCACCACTTTCACTCCTTCACATCTGTCTGCACCAAATGCTCCTTTTAAATGCATAAATACTGGGCCAGTTCCAAACTATATCTCACTATCTCTTCTTTGTTCCAGCCTCCAGCAACCATCTTCTAACTTCTCCTCTGGCTTTTGCACACACTGCTACAAGCCTCCAGCAACTATCTTATAACTTCCCCTCTGGCTTTTGCACACACTGCTACAAGCATCCAGCAACCATCTTGTAACTTCTCCTCTGGCTTTTTCCCACACTGCTACAAGGTATCTACAGCCATCTCAATGATTCACCTTTGGCTCTACTGTATCCTCCTGTAACATTAATTATGCATATCCATATCTGATATGATTTTTGTTCACATAGTAACTTTATTTCTACTTTGTTAAATTGTAAGCTTTCACACTGTATTTGTTCAACACCATCTCCCCACCCCTTTCACTCCTTCACATCTGTATGCACCAAATGCTCCTTTTAAATGCATAAATACTGGGCCAGTTCCAAACTATATCTCACTATCTCTTCTTTGTTCCAGCCTCCAGCAACCATCTTGTAACTTCTCCTTTGGTTTTTGCCCACACTGCTACAAGCCTCCAGCAACCATCTTGTAACTTCTCCTCTGGCTTTTGCACACACTGCTACAAGCCTCCAGCAACCATCTTGTAACTTCTCCTCTGGCTTTTGCACACACTGCTACAAGCATCCAGCAACCGTCTTGTAACTTCTTCTCCGTCTTTTACACACACTGCTACAAGGTATCTATAGCCATCTCAATGGTTCACCTTTGACTCTACTGTATCCTCCTGTAAGGTTAATTATGAATATCCATATCTGATATGATTTTTGTTCACATAGTAACTTTATTTCTACTTTGTTAAATTGTAAGCTTTCACACTGTATTTCTTCCCCACCATCTCCCCACCCCCTACACACCTTAATATCTGTCTGCACCAAATGCTCCTTTTAAATGCATAAATACTGGGCCATTTCCAAACTATATCTCACTATCTCTTCTTTGTTCCAGCCTCCAGCAACCATCTTGTAACTTCTCCTCTGGCTTTTGCACACACTGCTACAAGCCTCCAGCAACCATCTTGTAACTTCTCCTCTGGCTTTTTCACACACTGCTACAAGGTATCTACAGCCATCTCAATGATTCACCTTTGACTCTACTGTATCCTCCTGTAACATTAATTATGAATATCCATATCTGATATGATTTTTGTTCACATAGTAACCTTATTTCTACTTTGTTAAATTGTAAGCTTTCAGACTGTATTTCTTCACCACCATCTCCCCACCCCATTCACTCCTTCACATCTGTCTGCACCAAGTGCTCCTTTTAAATGCATAAATACTGTGCCAGTTCCAAGCCATATCTCACTATCTCTTCTTTGTTTCAGCCTCCAGCAACCATCTTGTAACTTATCCTCTGGATTTTGCACACACTGCTTCAAGCCTCCAGCAACAATCCTTTAACTTCTCCTCTGGCTTTTGCACACACTGCTACAAGCCACCAGCAACCATCTTGTAACTTCTCCTCTGGCTTTTGAACACACTGCTACAAGCATCCAGCAACCGTCTTATTTCTTCTCCTCTGGTTATTGCACACACTGCTACAAGGTATCTAAAGCCATCTCAATGGTTCACCTTTGACTCTACTGTATCCTCCTGTAACATTAATTATGAATATCCATATCTGATATGATTTTTGGTCACATAGTAATTTTATTTCTACTTTGTTAAATTGTAAGCTTTCACACTGTATTTCTTCACCACCATCTCCCCACCACTTTCACTCCTTCACATCTGTCTGCACCAAATGCTCCTTTTAAATGCATAAATACTGGGCCAGTTCCAAACTATATCTCACTATCTCTTCTTTGTTCCAGCCTCAAGCAACCATCTTGTAACTTCTCCTCTGGCTTTTGCACACACTGCTACAAGCATCCAGCAACCATCTTGTAACTTCTCCTCTGGCTTTTGCACACACGGCTACAAGGTATCTAGAGCCATCTCAATGGTTCACCTTTGACTCTACTGTATCCTCCTGTAAGGTTAATTATGAATATCCATATCTGATATGATTTTTGTTCACATAGTAACTTTATTTCTACTTTGTTAAATTGTAAGCTTTCACACTGTTTTTCTTCCCCACCATCTCCCCACCCCCTACACACCTTCATATCTGTCTGCACCAAATGCTCCTTTTAAATGCATAAATACTGGGCCATTTCCAAACTATATCTCACTATCTCTTCTTTGTTCCAGCCTCCAGCAACCATCTTGTAACTTCTCCTCTAGCTTTTGCACACACTGCTACAAGCCTCCAGCAACCATCTTGTAACTTCTCCTCTGGCTTTTTCACACACTGCTACAAGGTATCTACAGCCATCTCAATGATTCACCTTTGGCTCTACTGTATCCTCCTGTAACATTAATTATGAATATCCATATCTGATATGATTTTTGTTCACATAGTAACTTTATTTCTACTTTGTTAAATTGTAAGCTTTCACACTGTATTTCTTCACCACCATCTCCCCACCACTTTCACTCCTTCACATCTGTCTGCACCAAATGCTCCTTTTAAATGCATAAATACTGGGCCAGTTCCAAACTATATCTCACTATCTCTTCTTTGTTCCAGCCTCCAGCAACCATCTTCTAACTTCTCCTCTGGCTTTTGCACACACTGCTACAAGCCTCCAGCAACTATCTTATAACTTCCCCTCTGGCTTTTGCACACACTGCTACAAGCATCCAGCAACCATCTTGTAACTTCTCCTCTGGCTTTTTCCCACACTGCTACAAGGTATCTACAGCCATCTCAATGATTCACCTTTGGCTCTACTGTATCCTCCTGTAACATTAATTATGCATATCCATATCTGATATGATTTTTGTTCACATAGTAACTTTATTTCTACTTTGTTAAATTGTAAGCTTTCACACTGTATTTGTTCAACACCATCTCCCCACCCCTTCCACTCCTTCACATCTGTATGCACCAAATGCTCCTTTTAAATGCATAAATACTGGGCCAGTTCCAAACTATATCTCAGTATCTCTTCTTTGTTCCAGCCTCCAGCAACCATCTTGTAACTTCTCCTTTGGTTTTTGCCCACACTGCTACAAGCCTCCAGCAACCATCTTGTAACTTCTCCTCTGGCTTTTGCACACACTGCTACAAGCCTCCAGCAACCATCTTGTAACTTCTCCTCTGGCTTTTGCACACACTGCTACAAGCATCCAGCAACCGTCTTGTAACTTCTTCTCCGTCTTTTACACACACTGCTACAAGGTATCTATAGCCATCTCAATGGTTCACCTTTGACTCTACTGTATCCTCCTGTAAGGTTAATTATGAATATCCATATCTGATATGATTTTTGTTCACATAGTAACTTTATTTCTACTTTGTTAAATTGTAAGCTTTCACACTGTATTTCTTCCCCACCATCTCCCCACCCCCTACACACCTTCATATCTGTCTGCACCAAATGCTCCTTTTAAATGCATAAATACTGGGCCATTTCCAAACTATATCTCACTATCTCTTCTTTGTTCCAGCCTCCAGCAACCATCTTGTAACTTCTCCTCTGGCTTTTGCACACACTGCTACAAGCCTCCAGCAACCATCTTGTAACTTCTCCTCTGGCTTTTTCACACACTGCTACAAGGTATCTACAGCCATCTCAATGATTCACCTTTGACTCTACTGTATCCTCCTGTAACATTAATTATGAATATCCATATCTGATATGATTTTTGTTCACATAGTAACCTTATTTCTACTTTGTTAAATTGTAAGCTTTCAGACTGTATTTCTTCACCACCATCTCCCCACCCCATTCACTCCTTCACATCTGTCTGCACCAAGTGCTCCTTTTAAATGCATAAATACTGTGCCAGTTCCAAGCCATATCTCACTATCTCTTCTTTGTTTCAGCCTCCAGCAACCATCTTGTAACTTATCCTCTGGATTTTGCACACACTGCTTCAAGCCTCCAGCAACAATCCTTTAACTTCTCCTCTGGCTTTTGCACACACTGCTACAAGCCACCAGCAACCATCTTGTAACTTCTCCTCTGGCTTTTGAACACACTGCTACAAGCATCCAGCAACCGTCTTATTTCTTCTCCTCTGGTTATTGCACACACTGCTACAAGGTATCTAAAGCCATCTCAATGGTTCACCTTTGACTCTACTGTATCCTCCTGTAACATTAATTATGAATATCCATATCTGATATGATTTTTGGTCACATAGTAATTTTATTTCTACTTTGTTAAATTGTAAGCTTTCACACTGTATTTCTTCACCACCATCTCCCCACCACTTTCACTCCTTCACATCTGTCTGCACCAAATGCTCCTTTTAAATACATAAATACTGGGCCAGTTCCAAACTATATCTCACTATCTCTTCTTTGTTCCAGCCTCAAGCAACCATCTTGTAACTTCTCCTCTGGCTTTTGCACACACTGCTACAAGCATCCAGCAACCATCTTGTAACTTCTCCTCTGGCTTTTGCACACACGGCTACAAGGTATCTAGAGCCATCTCAATGGTTCACCTTTGACTCTACTGTATCCTCCTGTAAGGTTAATTATGAATATCCATATCTGATATGATTTTTGTTCACATAGTAACTTTTTTTCTACTTTGTTAAATTGTAAGCTTTCACACTGTATTTCTTCCCCACCATCTCCCCACCCCCTACACACCTTCATATCTGTCTGCACCAAATGCTCCTTTTAAATGCATAAATACTGGGCCATATCCAAACTATATCTCACTATCTCTTCTTTGTTCCAGCCTCCAGCAACCATCTTGTAACTTCTCCACTAGCTTTTGCACACACTGCTACAAGCCTCCAGCAACCATCTTGTAACTTCTCCTCTGGCTTTTTCACACACTGCTACAAGGTATCTACAGCCATCTCAATGATTCACCTTTGGCTCTACTGTATCCTCCTGTAACATTAATTATGAATATCCATATCTGATATGATTTTTGTTCACATAGTAACTTTATTTCTACTTTGTTAAATTGTAAGCTTTCACACTGTATTTCTTCACCACCATCTCCCCACCACTTTCACTCCTTCACATCTGTCTGCACCAAATGCTCCTTTTAAATGCATAAATACTGGGCCAGTTCCAAACTATATCTCACTATCTCTTCTTTGTTCCAGCCTCCAGCAACCATCTTCTAACTTCTCCTCTGGCTTTTGCACACACTGCTACAAGCCTCCAGCAACTATCTTATAACTTCCCCTCTGGCTTTTGCACACACTGCTACAAGCATCCAGCAACCATCTTGTAACTTCTCCTCTGGCTTTTTCCCACACTGCTACAAGGTACCTACAGCCATCTCAATGATTCACCTTTGGCTCTACTGTATCCTCCTGTAACATTAATTATGCATATCCATATCTGATATGATTTTTGTTCACATAGTAACTTTATTTCTACTTTGTTAAATTGTAAGCTTTCACACTGTATTTGTTCAACACCATCTCCCCACCCCTTTCACTCCTTCACATCTGTATGCACCAAATGCTCCTTTTAAATGCATAAATACTGGGCCAGTTCCAAACTATATCTCACTATCTCTTCTTTGTTCCAGCCTCCAGCAACCATCTTGTAACTTCTCCTTTGGTTTTTGCCCACACTGCTACAAGCCTCCAGCAACCATCTTGTAACTTCTCCTCTGGCTTTTGCACACACTGCTACAAGCCTCCAGCAACCATCTTGTAACTTCTCCTCTGGCTTTTGCACACACTGCTACAAGCCTCCAGCAACCATCTTGTAACTTCTCCTCTGGCTTTTTCACACACTGCTACAAGGTATCTACAGCCATCTCAATGATTCACCTTTGACTCTACTGTATCCTCCTGTAACATTAATTATGAATATCCATATCTGATATGATTTTTGTTCACATAGTAACCTTATTTCTACTTTGTTAAATTGTAAGCTTTCACACTGTAATTCTTCACCACCATCTCCCCATCCCTTTCACTCCTTCACATCTGTCTGCACCAAATGCTCCTTTTAAATGCATAAATACTGTGCCAGTTCCAAGCCATATCTCACTATCTCTTCTTTGTTTTAGCCTCCAGCATCCATCTTGTAACTTCTCCTCTGGCTTTTGCACACACTGCTACAAGGTATCTACAGCCATCTCAATGATTCACCTTTGACTCTACTGTATCCTCCTGTAACACTAATTATGAATATCCATATCTGATATGATTTTTGGTCACATAGTAATTTTATTTCTACTTTGTTAAATTGTAAGCTTTCACACTGTATTTCTTCACCACCATCTCCCTACCCCTTTCACTCCTTCACATCTGTCTGCACCAAATGCTCCTTTTAAATGAAGGAGTGAAAGGGGTGGGGAGATGGTGGTGAAGAAATACAGTGTGAAAGCTTACAATTTATCTACAGCCATCTCAATGATTCATTTTTGACTCTACTATATCCTCCTGTCACATAATTATGAATATCCATATCTGATATGATTTATGTTCACATAGTAACTTTATTTCTACTTTGTTAAATTGTAAGCTCTCACACTGTATTTTCTTCACCACCATCTCCCCACCCCATTCACTCCTTCAAATCTGTCTGCACCAAATGCTCCTTTTAAATGCATAAATACTTGGCCATTTCCAAACTATATCTCACTATCTCTTCTTTGTTCCAGCCTCCAGCAACCATCTTGTAACTTCTCCTTTGGTTTTTGCACACACTGCTACAAGCCTCCAGCAACTATCTTATAACTTCCCCTCTGGCTTTTGCACACACTGCTACAAGCATCCAGCAACCATCTTGTAACTTCTCCTCTGGCTTTTTCCCACACTGCTACAAGGTATCTACAGCCATCTCAATGATTCACCTTTGGCTCTACTGTATCCTCCTGTAACATTAATTATGCATATCCATATCTGATATGATTTTTGTTCACATAGTAACTTTATTTCTACTTTGTTAAATTGTAAGCTTTCACACTGTATTTGTTCAACACCATCTCCCCACCCCTTTCACTCCTTCACATCTGTATGCACCAAATGCTCCTTTTAAATGCATAAATACTGGGCCAGTTCCAAACTATATCTCACTATCTCTTCTTTGTTCCAGCCTCCAGCAACCATCTTGTAACTTCTCCTTTGGTTTTTGCCCACACTGCTACAAGCCTCCAGCAACCATCTTGTAACTTCTCCTCTGGCTTTTGCACACACTGCTACAAGCCTCCAGCAACCATCTTGTAACTTCTCCTCTGGCTTTTGCACACACTGCTACAAGCATCCAGCAACCGTCTTGTAACTTCTTCTCCGTCTTTTACACACACTGCTACAAGGTATCTATAGCCATCTCAATGGTTCACCTTTGACTCTACTGTATCCTCCTGTAAGGTTAATTATGAATATCCATATCTGATATGATTTATGTTCACATAGTAACTTTATTTCTACTTTGTTAAATTGTAAGCTCTCACACTGTATTTTCTTCACCACCATCTCCCCACCCCATTCACTCCTTCAAATCTGTCTGCACCAAATGCTCCTTTTAAATGCATAAATACTTGGCCATTTCCAAACTATATCTCACTATCTCTTCTTTATTCCAGCCTCCAGCAACCATCTTGTAACTTCTCCACTGGCTTTTGCACACACTACTACAACCCTCCAGCAACCATCTTGTAACTTCTCCTCTGGTTTTTGCACACACTGCTACAAGGTATCTACAGCCATCTCAGTATTTCACCCTTGACTCCCGCGTATCATCCTGTAACAATATGAATATCCATATCTGTTATGATTTTTGTTCACATAGTAACTTTATTTCTACTTTGTTAAATTGTAAGCTTTCACACTGTATTTCTTCACCACCATCTCCCCACCCCTTCACACCTTCATATCTGTCTGCACCAAATGCTCATTGTAAATGCATAAATACTGGGCCAGTTCCAAGCCATATCTCACTATCTCTTCTTTGTTTCAGCCTCCAGCAACCATCTTGTATCTTATCCTCTGGATTTTGCACACACTGCTTCAAGCCTCCAGCAACCATCCTTTAACTGCTACTCTGGCTTTTGCACACACTGCTACAAGCCTCCAGCAACCATCTTGTAACTTCTCCTCTGGCTTTTGCACACACTGCTACAAGGTATCTACAGCCATCTCAGTGATTCACCTTTGACTCTACTCTATCCTCCTGTAACATTAATTATGAATATCCATATCTGATATGATTTTTGGTCACATAGTAATTTTGGGCCCTATTAAATTCTCCCTCGTAGTTCTCTCGGTGCTCGCAAAAGGCAGTTTTCCTGCTGTTTGCGAGAACCGAATCTCTCGCAGCCTGCTTTACGATATGACTGCGAGAAAATGGCCGAGAATAGGCTCCGAGAGAGCTACGTAGCCTTAAATCTATGCACGAGTCTCGCATATCGTAAGAATCCCTACGTGGACAAAAAGTCCACGCAAGGGATCCGAAAGCCTCTACGTGCTGCCTCGGAACAACCCGAGACAGCAGTGTGAGGCTCCCCCCTGCACCCTATACACATCCCCATGCTGCAGGGGTCTCTATCAGGACCCCTGCAGCACCCCCACATTAACCCATTGTAGCGGGGGGCCCCGTTCTGCATAGATCAGGCCCCCCGCTGCATTTAAAACGTTTAAATTCCCCGCCGCGGCTCCTTAAAGGGACCGCGGCACACTATTACCCAATCCCGGCTGCGGCACTTAAAATTAACCCCCCTCTATGCTGGGGATCCCCATCGGGACCCCCGAAGTGTCCCCACATAAACCCATTGCAGGGGGGGGGCCCGTTCTGCATAGATCAGGCCCCCCGCTGCATTTAAAACTTTTAAATTCCCCGCCGCGGCTCCTTAAAGGGACCGCGGCACACTATTACCCAATCCCGGCCGCGGCACTTAAAATTAAACCCCCTCTATGCTGGGGGTCCCCATCGGGACCCCCGAAGTGTCCCCATATAAACCCCCTGCAGCGGGGGGCCCCGATCGGCACCGATCGTGACCCTGCTGCAATTCAATTTTAAATTTCCTGCCTCGCGGGTCCTCAAAGGACCGTAAAGGTCCTGAAAGGACTCGCACTAAAAATATTAACCCCAGGCAACTATAATTACCCCATTAAGTCATGATGGTCAATCCAGACCACCATAAGGCCTAAATTAACCCATTAACTCATGGTGGTCAATCCAGACCACCATAAGGCCTAAATTAACCCATTAACTCATGGTGGTCAATCCAGACCACCATAAGGCCTAAATTAACCCATTAACTCATGGTGGTCAATACAGACCACCATAAGGCTCTAATTAACCCATTAACTCATGGTGGTCAATACAGACCACCATAAGGCTCTATTTAACCCCATCAGTCCCATAAGGGTATATTATTACCATTATGGGCCTGTTACAACCCAACATTAACCACATAAGTGCCATGATGGTCCTCAAGGACCATCATGACACTAACTACAAACACTACACTATAACCCCCAATAAACCATTTAATCTAAACTAACCCCCCTCTGCACTAATCTATTAACACTTACACTACCTACCTACACTACCTACCCCCTAATAAACCTCCCCAACACTCTAATAACAAAAAACAAAAAACCTACAGCACAGAAAACAAAAAACCTACAGTACAAAAAACAAAAAAACCTACAGTACAGAAAAAAAAAACAATTACAACCCCACCCCCCTACTACAGAAAACAAAAAAATACATTACAACCCCACCCCCCACTACAGAAAATAAAAAAATTACACACCTGAAAAGGAAAGACAGATAAACACAATACAATACATACATATAATACATTACATACATTACATACAATACATGACATTACATATAATATATTACATATAATATATTACATATAATATATTACATATAATACATTATATACATTACATACAATACATGACATTACATATAATATATTACATATAATATATTACATATAGTCCTAATCAAATACCCCCTATCTATCTAACATACAATCTATTTAATTTAAAATAAATCCTAACTATATCAAATACATCCCCCTATCTATCTAATATACAAAAAATCCTAACTACATACACAGACCCTAATTCTAAAATAAAATAAAATAATTACAGTCCTAACTACATACACAGACCCTTATTCTAAGCTAAAATCAATAAATTAAGACCACTTACCTTTAAGATGTTGCTTCAGATCACTAACCTATGGGTCAAACAAAAAATAAAATTTAGTACAAAACATTAACATCAAATAAATAAACATTCTAAATATTCAACTCACCTTTACAGCATGTCCAGTCACTGTTTAGCTCTTCCGGCGCGGCCCTGTTAAAAAAAAAACACAATACATGAATACATGAATACAATATATAAACAATAAATAAAATACACAAATAAACATCTAAATATACATTTAACTTACCTCCCCGCGATGTCCCCGGCCTTCTCTCCTTCAGCCCCGGCTGGGCCGCGGAACCATCCGCGCTCTAAAAAAAAAAAAAGAAAAAAAACTAACGGAGGTCTGCACTGGCAGACCTCCCCGACGCTACTGAACCTCCCGGAGTCGTTTCCGGGAGGAAATTGGCATTGTCGGCTTGTGATTGGCTGAAAAAGCTGTCTATCAATTTCAGCCAATCAAAAGTCGTCAATGTGTGAGCCAATCAGGATGGGATACACCCCAATATCCCACCCTGATTGGCTTAAACACTTGTCTATCTTTCTGGGAACCAATCACAACGCTCAGATGCCTTCAGCCAATCACTATGGGATACACCCCCACGGAGTGATTGGTAGAAGACATCTGCGCATCCTGATTGGCTCCTACATTGACGACTTTTGATTGGCTGACAGCTTTTTCAGCCAATCATAAGCCGACAATGCCAATTTCCTCCCGGAAACGACTCCGGGAGGTTCAGTAGCGTCGGGGAGGTCTGCCAGTGCAGACCTCCGTTAGTTTATTTTTTTTTTTTTTTAGAGCGCGGATGGTTCCGCGGCCCAGCCGGGGCTGAAGGAGAGAAGGCCGGGGACATCGCGGGGAGGTAAGTTAAATGTATATTTAGATGTTTATTTGTGTATTTTATTTATTGTTTATATATTGTATTCATGTATTCATGTATTGTGTTTTTTTTTTAACAGGGCCGCGCCGGAAGAGCTAAACAGTGACTGGACATGCTGTAAAGGTGAGTTGAATATTTAGAATGTATAGAATGTTTATTTATTTGATGTTAATGTTTTGTACTAAATTTTATTTTTTGTTTGACCCATAGGTTAGTGATCTGAAGCAACATCTTAAAGGTAAGTGGTCTTAATTTATTGATTTTAGCTTAGAATTAGGGTCTGTGTATGTAGTTAGGACTGTAATTATTTCATTTTAGTTTAGAATAAGGGTCTGTGTATGTAGTTAGGATTTTTTGTATATTAGATAGATAGGGGGATGTATTTGATATAGTTAGGATTTATTTTAAATTAAATAGATTGTATGTTAGATAGATAGGGGGTATTTGATTAGGACTATATGTAATATATTATATGTAATATATTATATGTAATACATTATATGTAATGTATGTAATGTCATGTATTGTATGTAATGTATGTAATGTATTATATGTAATATATTATATGTAATATATTATATTTAATATATTATATGTAATGTCATGTATTGTATGTAATGTATGTAATGTATTATATGTAATATATGATATGTAATATATTATATGTAATATATTATATGTAATGTCATGTATTGTATGTAATGTATGTAATGTATTATATGTATGTATTGTATTGTGTTTATCTGTCTTTCCTTTTCAGGTGTGTAATTTTTTTATTTTCTGTAGTGGGGGGGTGGGGTTGTAATGTATTTTTTTGTTTTCTGTAGTGGGGGGTGGGGTTGTAATTGTTTTTTTTTTCTGTACTGTAGGTTTTTTTGTTTTTTGTACTGTAGGTTTTTTGTTTTCTGTGCTGTAGGTTTATTGTTTTTTGTAATTAGAGTGTTGGGGAGGTTTATTAGGGGGTAGGTAGTGTAGGTAGGTAGTGTAAGTGTTAAAAGATTAGTGTAGAGGGGGGTTAGTTTAGATTAAATGGTTTATTGGGGGTTATAGTGTAGTGTTTGTAGTTAGTGTCATGATGGTCCTTGAGGACCATCATGGCACTTATGTGGTTAATGTTGGGTTGTAACAGGCCCATAACGGTAATAATATACCCTTATGGGACTGATGGGGTTAAATAGAGCCTTATGGTGGTCTGTATTGACCACCATGAGTTAATGGGTTAATTAGAGCCTTATGGTGGTCTGTATTGACCACCATGAGTTAATGGGTTAATTAGAGCCTTATGGTGGTATGGATTGACCATCATGAGTTAATGGGGTAATTATAGTTGCCTGGGGTTAATATTTTTAGTGCGAGTCCTTTCAGGACCTTTACGGTCCTTTGAGGACCCGCGAGGCGGGAAATTTAAAATTGAATTGCAGCAGGGTCACGATCGGTGCCGATCGGGGCCCTCCGCTGCAGGGGGTTTATATGGGGACACTTCGGGGGTCCCGATGGGGACCCCCAGCATAGAGGGGGTTTAATTTTAAGTGCCGCGGCCGGGATTGGGTAATAGTGTGCCGCGGTCCCTTTAAGGAGCCGCGGCGGGGAATTTAAAAGTTTTAAATGCAGCGGGGGGCCTGATCTATGCAGAACGGGGCCCCCCCCTGCAATGGGTTTATGTGGGGACACTTCGGGGGTCCCGATGGGGACCCCCAGCATAGAGGGGGGTTAATTTTAAGTGCCGCGGCCGGGATTGGGTAATAGTGTGCCGCGGCCCCTTTAAGGAGCCGCGGAGGGGAATTTAAAAGTTTTAAATGCAGCGGGGGCCTGATCAGTGCCGATCGGGGACCCCCGCTGCAAGGGGTTAATGTGTGGGGGCTGCGGGGGTTCCTATGGACCCCTGCAGCAAGGTGTTCATGTGAGGACACTTCGGGGGTCCCGACAGGGACCCCCGCATTGAGGGGGGGTTAATTTTAGGTGCCTGGGGGGGGTTTGGAGTACCCCCCACGGCAGGGCTTATGTGGGGGACTGCCGCGGAGGTCCCTTTTAGGAACCCCGCAGCACTTGATGAGGAGTGGGAGCCTGCGATATCATCTCGCAGGCTGTCACTCCTCATGTACATTTACGCAGTGTGGATACGTACGGCCCTGCTGCGTAGCTCACACGTTGCTCGCAGCAGGGCTAATTTAATAGCATTGTAAGTTAGAGAAACTTTGCAGTACGTAGGGCTTAAGTAGAAGCCTCTTATTTACGAGGCTGGAATTTAATAGGGCCCTTTATTTCTACTTTGTTAAATTGTAAGCTTTCACACTGTATTTCTTCACCACCATCTCCCTACCCGTTTCACTCCTTCACATCTGTCTGCACCAAATGCTCCTTTTAAAAGCATAAATACTGGGCCAGTTCCAAAATATATCTCACTATCTCTTCTTTGTTCCAGCCTCCAGCAACCATCTTGTAACTTCTCCTCTGGTTTTTGCACACACTGCAACAAGCCTCCAGCAACCATCTTGTAACTTCTCCTCTGGCTTTTGCACACACTGCTACAAGCCTCCAGCAACCATCTGGTAACTTCTCCTCTGGCTTTTGCACACACTGCTACAAGCATCCAGCAACCGTCTTGTAACTTCTCCTCTTACAGCAACCGTCTTGTAACTTTTCCTCTGGTTTTTGCACACACTGCTACAAGGTATCTACAGCCATCTCAGTATTTCACCCTTGACTCCCGCGTATCATCCTGTAACATTATGAATATCCATATCTGTTATGATTTTTGTTCACATAGTAACCTTATTTCTACTTTGTTAAATTGTAAGCTTTCACACTGTATTTTTTCACCACCATCTCCCCACCCTCCTCATATCTTTATATCTGTCTGCACCAAATGCTCCTTTTAAATGCATAAATACTGGGCCACTTCCAAACTATATCTCACTATCTCTTCTTTGTTCCAGCCTCCAGCAACCATCTTGTAACTTCTCCTCTGGCTTTTGCACACACTGCTACAAGGTATCTACAGCCATCTCAATGATTCACCTTTGACTCTACTATATCCTCCTGTAACATTAATTAGTAATATCCATATCTGATATGATTTATGTTCACATAGTAACTTTATTTCTACTTTGTTAAATTGTAAGCTTTTACTTTGTATTTCTTCACCACCATCTCCCCACCCCTTCACACCTTCATATCTGTCTGCACCAAATGATCCTTTTAAATGCATAAATACTGGACCCGTTCCAAACTATATCTCACTATCTCTTCTTTGTTCCAGCCTCCAGCAACCATCTTTTAACTTCTCCATTGGTTTTTGCACACACTGCTACAAGCCTCCAGCAACCATCTTGTAACTTCTCCTCTGGCTTTTGCACACACTGCTACAAGCCTCCAGCAACCATCTTGTAACTTATCCTCTGGATTTTGCCTACACTGCTACAAGCCTCCAGCAACCATCTTGTAACTTCTCCTCTTGCATTTGCACACACTGCTACAAGGTATCTACATCCAACTCAATGATTCACCTTTGACTCTACTGTATCATCCTGTAACATTAATTATGAATATCCATATCTGATATGATTTTTGTTCACATAGTAATTTTATTTCTACTTTGTTAAATTGTAAGCTTTCACACTGTATTTCTTCATCACCATCTCCCCACCCCATTCACTCCTTCACATCTGTCTGCACCAAGTGCTCCTTTTAAATGCATAATTACTGTGCCAGTTTCAAGCCATATCTCACTATCTCTTCTTTGTTTCAGCCTCCAGCAACCATCTTGTAACTTCTCATCTGGCTTTTGCACACACTGCTACAAGCCTCCAGCAACCATCTTGTAACTTCTCCTCTGGCTTTTGCACACACTGCTACAAGGTATCTACAGCCATATCAATGATTCACCTTTGACTCTACTATATCCTCCTGTCACATAATTAGGAATATCCATATCTGATATGATTTATGTTCACATAGTAACTTTTTTTTTACTTTGTTAAATTGTAAGCTTTCACACTGTATTTCTTCCCCACCATCTCCCCACCCCCTACACACCTTCATATCTGTCTGCACCAAATGCTCCTTTTAAATGCATAAATACTGGGCCATTTCCAAACTATACCTCACTATCTCTTCTTTGTTCCAGCCTCCAGCAACCATCTTGTAACTTCTCCTCTGACTTTTGCACACACTATAAGCCTCCAGCAAACGTCTTGTAACTTCTCCTCTTGCATTTGCACACACTGCTACAAGGTATCTACATCCATCTCAATGATTCACCTTTGACTCTACTGTATCCTCCTGTAACATTAATTATGAATATCCATATCTGATATGATTTTTGTTCACATAGTAATTGTATTTCTACTTTGTTAAATTGTAAGCTTTCACACTGTATTTCTTCACCACCATCTCCCCACCCCATTCACTCCTTCACATCTGTCTGCACCAAGTGCTACTTTTAAATGCATAAATACTGTGCAAGTTCCAAGCCATATCTCACTATCTCTTCTTTGTTCCAGCCTCCAGCAACCATCTTGTAACTTCTCCTCTGGCTTTTGCACACACTGCTACAAGGTATCTACAGCCATCTCAATGACTCACCTTTGACTCTACTGTATCCTCCTGTAACATTAATTATGAATATCCATATCTGATATGATTTTTGGTCACATAGTAATTTTATTTCTACTTTGTTAAATTGTAGGCTTTCACACTGTATTTCTTCACCACCATCTCCCTACCCCTTTCACTCCTTCACATCTGTCTGCACCAAATGCTCCTTTTAAATGCATAAATACTGGGCCAGTTCCAAACTATATCTCACTATCTCTTCTTTGTTCCAGCCTCCAGCAACCATCTTGTAACTTCTCCTCTGGCTTTTGCACACACTGCTACAAGCCTCCAGCAACCATCTTGTAACTTCTCCTCTGGCTTTTGCACACACTGCTTCAAGCATCCAGCAACCGTCTTGTAACTTCTCCTCTTACAGCAACCGTCTTGTAACTTCTCCTCTGGTTTTTGCACACACTGCTACAAGGTATCTACAGCCATCTCAGTATTTCACCCTTGACTCCCGCGTATCATCCTGTAACATTATGAATATCCATATCTGTTATGATTTTTGTTCACATAGTAACTTTATTTCTACTTTGTTAAATTGTAAGCTTTCACACTGTATTTTTTCACCACCATCTCCCCACCCCCCTCATATCTTTATATCTGTCTGCACCAAATGCTCCTTTTAAATGCATAAATACTGGGCCACTTCCAAACTATATCTCACTATCTCTTCTTTGTTCCAGCCTCCAGCAACCATCTTGTAACTTCTCCTCTGGCTTTTCCACACACTGCTACAAGCATCCAGCAACCATCTTGTAACTTCTCCTCTGGCTTTTGCACACACTGCTACAAGGTATCTACAGCCATCTCAATGATTCACCTTTGACTCTACTATATCCTCCTGTAACATTAATTTGGAATATCCATATCTGATATGATTTATGTTCACATAGTAACTTTATTTCTACTTTGTTAAATTTTAAGCTTTCACTTTGTATTTCTTCACCACCATCTCCCCAACCCTTCACACCTTCATATCTGTCTGCACCAAATGATCCTTTTAAATGCATAAATACTGGACCCGTTCCAAACTATATCTCACTATCTCTTCTTTGTTCCAGCCTCCAGCAACCATCTTTAAACTTCTCCATTGGTTTTTGCACACACTGCTACAAGCCTCCAGCAACCATCTTGTAACTTCTCCTCTGGCTTTTGCCTACACTGCTACAAGCCTCCAGCAACCATCCTTTAACTGCTCCTCTGGCTTTTGCACACACTGCTACAAGCCTCCAGCAACCATCTTGTAACTTCTCCTCTTGCATTTGCACACACTGCTACAAGGTATCTACATCCATCTCAATGATTCACCTTTGACTCTACTGTATCCTCCTGTAACATTAATTATGAATATCCATATCTGATATGATTTTTGTTCACATAGTAATTTTATTTCTACTTTGTTAAATTGTAAGCTTTCCCACTGTATTTCTTCATCACCATCTCCCCACCCCATTCACTCCTTCACATCTGTCTGCACCAAGTGCTCCTTTTAAATGCATAATTACTGTGCCAGTTTCAAGCCATATCTCACTATCTCTTCTTTGTTTCAGCCTCCAGCAACCATCTTATAACTTCTCCTCTTGCATTTGCACACACTGCTACAAGGTATCTACATCCATCTCAATGATTCACCTTTGACTCTACTGTATCCTCCTGTAACATTAATTATGAATATCCATATCTGATATGATTTTTGTTCACATAGTAATTGTATTTCTACTTTGTTAAATTGTAAGCTTTCACACTGTATTTCTTCACCACCATCTCCCCACCCCATTCACTCCTTCACATCTGTCTGCACCAAGTGCTACTTTTAAATGCATAAATACTGTGCCAGTTCCAAGCCATATCTCACTATCTCTTCTTTGTTCCAGCCTCCAGCAACCATCTTGTAACTTCTCCTCTGGCTTTTGCACACACTGCTACAAGGTATCTACAGCCATCTCAATGACTCACCTTTGACTCTACTGTATCCTCCTGTAACATTAATTATGAATATCCATATCTGATATGATTTTTGGTCACATAGTAATTTTATTTCTACTTTGTTAAATTGTAGGCTTTCACACTGTATTTCTTCACCACCATCTCCCTACCCCTTTCACTCCTTCACATCTGTCTGCACCAAATGCTCCTTTTAAATGCATAAATACTGGGCCAGTTCCAAACTAGATCTCACTATCTCTTCTTTGTTCCAGCCTCCAGCAACCATCTTGTAACTTCTCCTCTGGCTTTTGCACACACTTCTACAAGCCTCCAGCAACCATCTTGTAACTTCTCCTCTGGCTTTTGCACACACTGCTTCAAGCATCCAGCAACCGTCTTGTAACTTCTCCTCTTACAGCAACCGTCTTGTAACTTCTCCTCTGGTTTTTGCACACACTGCTACAAGGTATCTACAGCCATCTCAGTATTTCACCCTTGACTCCCGCGTATCATCCTGTAACATTATGAATATCCATATCTGTTATGATTTTTGTTCACATAGTAACTTTATTTCTACTTTGTTAAATTGTAAGCTTTCACACTGTATTTTTTCACCACCATCTCCCCACCCCCCTCATATCTTTATATCTGTCTGCACCAAATGCTCCTTTTAAATGCATAAATACTGGGCCACTTCCAAACTATATCTAACTATCTCTTCTTTGTTCCAGCCTCCAGCAACCATCTTGTAACTTCTCCTCTGGCTTTTCCACACACTGCTACAAGCATCCAGCAACCATCTTGTAACTTCTCCTCTGGCTTTTGCACACACTGCTACAAGGTATCTACAGCCATCTCAATGATTCACCTTTGACTCTACTATATCCTCCTGTAACATTAATTTGGAATATCCATATCTGATATGATTTATGTTCACATAGTAACTTTATTTCTACTTTGTTAAATTTTAAGCTTTCACTTTGTATTTCTTCACCACCATCTCCCCACCCCTTCACACCTTCATATCTGTCTGCACCAAATGATCCTTTTAAATGCATAAATACTGGACCCGTTCCAAACTATATCTCACTATCTCTTCTTTGTTCCAGCCTCCAGCAACCATCTTTTAACTTCTCCATTGGTTTTTGCACACACTGCTACAAGCCTCCAGCAACCATCTTGTAACTTCTCCTCTGGCTTTTGCCTACACTGCTACAAGCCTCCAGCAACCATCCTTTAACTGCTCCTCTGGCTTTTGCCTACACTGCTACAAGCCTCCAGCAACCATCTTGTAACTTCTCCTCTTGCATTTGCACACACTGCTACAAGGTATCTACATCCAACTCAATGATTCACCTTTGACTCTACTGTATCATCCTGTAACATTAATTATGAATATCCATATCTGATATGATTTTTGTTCACATAGTATTTTTATTTCTACTTTGTTAAATTGTAAGCTTTCACACTGTATTTCTTCATCACCATCTCCCCACCCCATTCACTCCTTCACATCTGTCTGCACCAAGTGCTCCTTTTAAATGCATAATTACTGTGCCAGTTTCAAGCCATATCTCACTATCTCTTCTTTGTTTCAGCCTCCAGCAACCATCTTGTAACTTCTCATCTGGCTTTTGCACACACTGCTACAAGCCTCCAGCAACCATCTTGTAACTTCTCCTCTGGCTTTTGCACACACTGCTACAAGGTATCTACAGCCATATCAATGATTCACCTTTGACTCTACTATATCCTCCTGTCACATAATTAGGAATATCCATATCTGATATGATTTATGTTCACATAGTAACTTTTTTTTTACTTTGTTAAATTGTAAGCTTTCACACTGTATTTCTTCCCCACCATCTCCCCACCCCCTACACACCTTCATATCTGTCTGCACCAAATGCTCCTTTTAAATGCATAAATACTGGGCCATTTCCAAACTATACCTCACTATCTCTTCTTTGTTCCAGCCTCCAGCAACCATCTTGTAACTTCTCCTCTGACTTTTGCACACACTATAAGCCTCCAGCAAACGTCTTGTAACTTCTCCTCTTGCATTTGCACACACTGCTACAAGGTATCTACATCCATCTCAATGATTCACCTTTGACTCTACTGTATCCTCCTGTAACATTAATTATGAATATCCATATCTGATATGATTTTTGTTCACATAGTAATTGTATTTCTACTTTGTTAAATTGTAAGCTTTCACACTGTATTTCTTCACCACCATCTCCCCACCCCATTCACTCCTTCACATCTGTCTGCACCAAGTGCTACTTTTAAATGCATAAATACTGTGCAAGTTCCAAGCCATATCTCACTATCTCTTCTTTGTTCCAGCCTCCAGCAACCATCTTGTAACTTCTCCTCTGGCTTTTGCACACACTGCTACAAGGTATCTACAGCCATCTCAATGACTCACCTTTGACTCTACTGTATCCTCCTGTAACATTAATTATGAATATCCATATCTGATATGATTTTTGGTCACATAGTAATTTTATTTCTACTTTGTTAAATTGTAGGCTTTCACACTGTATTTCTTCACCACCATCTCCCTACCCCTTTCACTCCTTCACATCTGTCTGCACCAAATGCTCCTTTTAAATGCATAAATACTGGGCCAGTTCCAAACTATATCTCACTATCTCTTCTTTGTTCCAGCCTCCAGCAACCATCTTGTAACTTCTCCTCTGGCTTTTGCACACACTGCTACAAGCCTCCAGCAACCATCTTGTAACTTCTCCTCTGGCTTTTGCACACACTGCTTCAAGCATCCAGCAACCGTCTTGTAACTTCTCCTCTTACAGCAACCGTCTTGTAACTTCTCCTCTGGTTTTTGCACACACTGCTACAAGGTATCTACAGCCATCTCAGTATTTCACCCTTGACTCCCGCGTATCATCCTGTAACATTATGAATATCCATATCTGTTATGATTTTTGTTCACATAGTAACTTTATTTCTACTTTGTTAAATTGTAAGCTTTCACACTGTATTTTTTCACCACCATCTCCCCACCCCCCTCATATCTTTATATCTGTCTGCACCAAATGCTCCTTTTAAATGCATAAATACTGGGCCACTTCCAAACTATATCTCACTATCTCTTCTTTGTTCCAGCCTCCAGCAACCATCTTGTAACTTCTCCTCTGGCTTTTCCACACACTGCTACAAGCATCCAGCAACCATCTTGTAACTTCTCCTCTGGCTTTTGCACACACTGCTACAAGGTATCTACAGCCATCTCAATGATTCACCTTTGACTCTACTATATCCTCCTGTAACATTAATTTGGAATATCCATATCTGATATGATTTATGTTCACATAGTAACTTTATTTCTACTTTGTTAAATTTTAAGCTTTCACTTTGTATTTCTTCACCACCATCTCCCCAACCCTTCACACCTTCATATCTGTCTGCACCAAATGATCCTTTTAAATGCATAAATACTGGACCCGTTCCAAACTATATCTCACTATCTCTTCTTTGTTCCAGCCTCCAGCAACCATCTTTAAACTTCTCCATTGGTTTTTGCACACACTGCTACAAGCCTCCAGCAACCATCTTGTAACTTCTCCTCTGGCTTTTGCCTACACTGCTACAAGCCTCCAGCAACCATCCTTTAACTGCTCCTCTGGCTTTTGCACACACTGCTACAAGCCTCCAGCAACCATCTTGTAACTTCTCCTCTTGCATTTGCACACACTGCTACAAGGTATCTACATCCAACTCAATGATTCACCTTTGACTCTACTGTATCCTCCTGTAACATTAATTATGAATATCCATATCTGATATGATTTTTGTTCACATAGTAATTTTATTTCTACTTTGTTAAATTGTAAGCTTTCCCACTGTATTTCTTCATCACCATCTCCCCACCCCATTCACTCCTTCACATCTGTCTGCACCAAGTGCTCCTTTTAAATGCATAATTACTGTGCCAGTTTCAAGCCATATCTCACTATCTCTTCTTTGTTTCAGCCTCCAGCAACCATCTTATAACTTCTCCTCTTGCATTTGCACACACTGCTACAAGGTATCTACATCCAACTCAATGATTCACCTTTGACTCTACTGTATCCTGCTGTAACATTAATTATGAATATCCATATCTGATATGATTTTTGTTCACATAGTAATTTTATTTCTACTTTGTTAAATTGTAAGCTTTCACACTGTATTTCTTCACCACCATCTCCCCACCCCATTCACTCCTTCACATCTGTCTGCACCAAGTGCTCCTTTTAAATGCATAATTACTGTGCCAGTTCCAAGCCATATCTCACTATCCCTTCTTTGTTTCAGCCTCCAGCAACCATCTTATAACTTCTCCTCTTGCATTTGCACACACTGCTACAAGGTATCTACATCCATCTCAATGATTCACCTTTGACTCTACTGTATCCTCCTGTAACATTAATTATGAATATCCATATCTGATATGATTTTTGTTCACATAGTAATTGTATTTCTACTTTGTTAAATTGTAAGCTTTCACACTGTATTTCTTCACCACCATCTCCCCACCCCATTCACTCCTTCACATCTGTCTGCACCAAGTGCTACTTTTAAATGCATAAATACTGTGCCAGTTCCAAGCCATATCTCACTATCTCTTCTTTGTTCCAGCCTCCAGCAACCATCTTGTAACTTCTCCTCTGGCTTTTGCACACACTGCTACAAGGTATCTACAGCCATCTCAATGACTCACCTTTGACTCTACTGTATCCTCCTGTAACATTAATTATGAATATCCATATCTGATATGATTTTTGGTCACATAGTAATTTTATTTCTACTTTGTTAAATTGTAGGCTTTCACACTGTATTTCTTCACCACCATCTCCCTACCCCTTTCACTCCTTCACATCTGTCTGCACCAAATGCTCCTTTTAAATGCATAAATACTGGGCCAGTTCCAAACTATATCTCACTATCTCTTCTTTGTTCCAGCCTCCAGCAACCATCTTGTAACTTCTCCTCTGGCTTTTGCACACACTGCTACAAGCCTCCAGCAACCATCTTGTAACTTCTCCTCTGGCTTTTGCACACACTGCTTCAAGCATCCAGCAACCGTCTTGTAACTTCTCCTCTTACAGCAACCGTCTTGTAACTTCTCCTCTGGTTTTTGCACACACTGCTACAAGGTATCTACAGCCATCTCAGTATTTCACCCTTGACTCCCGCGTATCATCCTGTAACATTATGAATATCCATATCTGTTATGATTTTTGTTCACATAGTAACTTTATTTCTACTTTGTTAAATTGTAAGCTTTCACACTGTATTTTTTCACCACCATCTCCCCACCCCCCTCATATCTTTATATCTGTCTGCACCAAATGCTCCTTTTAAATGCATAAATACTGGGCCACTTCCAAACTATATCTAACTATCTCTTCTTTGTTCCAGCCTCCAGCAACCATCTTGTAACTTCTCCTCTGGCTTTTCCACACACTGCTACAAGCATCCAGCAACCATCTTGTAACTTCTCCTCTGGCTTTTGCACACACTGCTACAAGGTATCTACAGCCATCTCAATGATTCACCTTTGACTCTACTATATCCTCCTGTAACATTAATTTGGAATATCCATATCTGATATGATTTATGTTCACATAGTAACTTTATTTCTACTTTGTTAAATTTTAAGCTTTCACTTTGTATTTCTTCACCACCATCTCCCCACCCCTTCACACCTTCATATCTGTCTGCACCAAATGATCCTTTTAAATGCATAAATACTGGACCCGTTCCAAACTATATCTCACTATCTCTTCTTTGTTCCAGCCTCCAGCAACCATCTTTTAACTTCTCCATTGGTTTTTGCACACACTGCTACAAGCCTCCAGCAACCATCTTGTAACTTCTCCTCTGGCTTTTGCCTACACTGCTACAAGCCTCCAGCAACCATCCTTTAACTGCTCCTCTGGCTTTTGCACACACTGCTACAAGCCTCCAGCAACCATCTTGTAACTTCTCCTCTTGCATTTGCACACACTGCTACAAGGTATCTACATCCAACTCAATGATTCACCTTTGACTCTACTGTATCCTCCTGTAACATTAATTATGAATATCCATATCTGATATGATTTTTGTTCACATAGTAATTTTATTTCTACTTTGTTAAATTGTAAGCTTTCCCACTGTATTTCTTCATCACCATCTCCCCACCCCATTCACTCCTTCACATCTGTCTGCACCAAGTGCTCCTTTTAAATGCATAATTACTGTGCCAGTTTCAAGCCATATCTCACTATCTCTTCTTTGTTTCAGCCTCCAGCAACCATCTTATAACTTCTCCTCTTGCATTTGCACACACTGCTACAAGCATCCAGCAACCATCTTGTAACTTCTCCTCTGGCTTTTGCACACACTGCTACAAGGTATCTACATCCAACTCAATGATTCACCTTTGACTCTACTGTATCCTGCTGTAACATTAATTATGAATATCCATATCTGATATGATTTTTGTTCACATAGTAATTTTATTTCTACTTTGTTAAATTGTAAGCTTTCACACTGTATTTCTTCACCACCATCTCCCCACCCCATTCACTCCTTCACATCTGTCTGCACCAAGTGCTCCTTTTAAATGCATAATTACTGTGCCAGTTCCAAGCCATATCTCACTATCCCTTCTTTGTTTCAGCCTCCAGCAACCATCTTATAACTTCTCCTCTTGCATTTGCACACACTGCTACAAGGTATCTACATCCAACTCAATGATTCACCTTTGACTCTACTGTATCCTCCTGTAACATTAATTATGAATATCCATATCTGATATGATTTTTGTTCACATAGTAATTGTATTTCTACTTTGTTAAATTGTAAGCTTTCACACTGTATTTCTTCACCACCATCTCCCCACCCCATTCACTCCTTCACATCTGTCTGCACCAAGTGCTACTTTTAAATGCATAAATACTGGGACAGTTCCAAGCCATATCTCACTATCTCTTCTTTGTTCCAGCCTCCAGCAACCATCTTGTAACTTCTCCTCTGGCTTTTGCCTACACTGCTACAAGCCTCCAGCAACCATCCTTTAACTGCTCCTCTGGCTTTTGCACACACTGCTACAAGCCTCCAGCAACCATCTTGTAACTTCTCCTCTTGCATTTGCACACACTGCTACAAGGTATCTACATCCAACTCAATGATTCACCTTTGACTCTACTGTATCCTCCTGTAACATTAATTATGAATATCCATATCTGATATGATTTTTGTTCACATAGTAATTTTATTTCTACTTTGTTAAATTGTAAGCTTTCCCACTGTATTTCTTCATCACCATCTCCCCACCCCATTCACTCCTTCACATCTGTCTGCACCAAGTGCTCCTTTTAAATGCATAATTACTGTGCCAGTTCCAAGCCATATCTCACTATCCCTTCTTTGTTTCAGCCTCCAGCAACCATCTTATAACTTCTCCTCTTGCATTTGCACACACTGCTACAAGCATCCAGCAACCATCTTGTAACTTCTCCTCTGGCTTTTGCACACACTGCTACAAGGTATCTACATCCAACTCAATGATTCACCTTTGACTCTACTGTATCCTGCTGTAACATTAATTATGAATATCCATATCTGATATGATTTTTGTTCACATAGTAATTTTATTTCTACTTTGTTAAATTGTAAGCTTTCACACTGTATTTCTTCACCACCATCTCCCCACCCCATTCACTCCTTCACATCTGTCTGCACCAAGTGCTCCTTTTAAATGCATAATTACTGTGCCAGTTCCAAGCCATATCTCACTATCCCTTCTTTGTTTCAGCCTCCAGCAACCATCTTATAACTTCTCCTCTTGCATTTGCACACACTGCTACAAGGTATCTACATCCAACTCAATGATTCACCTTTGACTCTACTGTATCCTCCTGTAACATTAATTATGAATATCCATATCTGATATGATTTTTGTTCACATAGTAATTGTATTTCTACTTTGTTAAATTGTAAGCTTTCACACTGTATTTCTTCACCACCATCTCCCCACCCCATTCACTCCTTCACATCTGTCTGCACCAAGTGCTACTTTTAAATGCATAAATACTGGGACAGTTCCAAGCCATATCTCACTATCTCTTCTTTGTTCCAGCCTCCAGCAACCATCTTGTAACTTCTCCTCTGGCTTTTGCACACACTGATATAAGCCTCCAGCAACCATCTTGTAACTTCTCCTCTGGCTTTTGCACACACTGCTACAAGCATCCAGCAACCGTCTTGTAACTTCTCCTCTGGTTTTTCCACACACTGCTACAAGGTATCTACAGCCATCTCAATGGTTCACCTTTGACTCTACTGTATCCTCCTGTAACATTAATTATGAATGTCCATATCTGATATTATTTTTGTTCACATAGTAACTTTATTTCTCCTTTGTTAAATTGTAAGCTTTCACACTGTATTTCTTCACCTCAATCTCTCAACCCTCTTCACACCTTCATATCTGTATGCACCAAATGCTCCTTATTAATGCATAAATACTGGGCCATTTCCAAACTATATCTCACTATCTCTTCTTTGCTCCAGCCTCTAGCAACCATCTTGTAACTTCTCCTCTGGCTTTTGCAAACACTGCTACAAGGTATCTACAGCCATCTCAATGATTCACCTTTGACTCTACTGTATCCTCCTGTAACATTAATTATGAATATCCATATCTGATGTGATTTTTGTTCACATAGTAACCTTATTTCTACTTTGTTAAATTGTAAGCTTTCACACTGTATTTGTTCACCACCATCTCACTACCCCTTTCACTCCTTCACATCTGTCTGCACCAAATGCTCCTTTTAAATGCATAAATACTGGGCCAGTTCCAAACTATATCTCACTATCTCTTCTTTGTTCCAGCCTCCAGCAACCATCTTGTAACTTCTCCTCTGGATTTTGCACACACTGCTACAAGCCTCCAGCAACCATCTTGTAACTTCTCCTCTGGCTTTTGCACACACTGCTACAAGTTATATACAGCCATCTCAATGGTTCACCTTTGACTCTACTGTATCCTCCTGTAAGATTAATTATGAATATCCATATCTGATATGATTTTTGTTCACATAGTAATTTTATTTTTTACTTTGTTAAATTGTAAGCTTTCACACTGTATTTCTTCACCACCATCTCCCCACCCCATTCACTCCTTCACATCTGTCTGCACCAAGTGCTCCTTTTAAATGCATAATTACTGTGCCAGTTCCAAGCCATATCTCACTATCTCTTCTTTGTTTCAGCCTCCAGCAACCATCTTGTAACTTCTCCTCTGGCTTTTGCACACACTGCTACAAGCCTCCAGCAAACATCTTGTAACTTCTCCTCTGGCTGTTGCACACACTGCTACAAGGTATCTACAGCCATCTCAATAATTAACCTTTGACTCTACTGTATCCTCCTGTAAGATTAATTATGAATATCCATATCTGATATGATTTTTGTTCACATAGTAATTTTATTTTTTACTTTGTTAAATATTAAGCTTTCACACTGTATTTCTTCACCACCATCTCCCCACCCCATATACACCTTCATATCTGTCTGCACCAAATGCTCCTTTTAAATGCATAAATACTGGGCCATTTCCAAACTATATCTCACTATCTCTTCTTTGTTCCAGCCTCCAGCAACCATCTTGTAACTTATCCTCTGGATTTTGCATACACTGCTACAAGCCTCCAGCAACCATCCTTTAACTGCTACTCTGGCTTTTGCACACACTGCTACAAGCCTCCAGCAAACATCTTGTAACTTCTCCTCTGGATTTTGCATACACTGCTTCATGCCTCCAGCAACTATCTTGTAACTTCTCCTCTGGCTTTTGCACATACTGCTTCAAGGTATCTACAGCCATCTCAATGATTCACCTTTCACTCTACTGTATCCTTCTGTAACATTAATTATGAATAAACATATCTGATATGATTTTTGTTCACATAGTAACTTTATTTCTACTTTGTTAAATTGTAACCTTTCACACTGTATTTCTTCACCACCATCTCCCCACCCCTTTCACTTCTTCACATCTGTCTGCACCAAATGCTCCTTTTAAATGCATAAATACTGGGCCAGTTCCAAACTATATCTCACTATCTCTTCTTTGTTCCAGCGTCCAGCAACCATCTTGTAACTTCTCCTCTGTTTTTTGCACACACTGCTACAAGCCTCCAGCAACTGTCTTGTAACTTCTTCTCTGTTTTTTGCACACACTGCTATAAGCCTCCGGCAACCATCTTGTAACTTATCCTCTGGCTTTTGCACACACTGCTACAAGCATCCAGCAACCGTCTTGTAACTTCTCCTCTGGCTTTTGCATACACTGCCACAAGGTATCTACAGCCATGTCAATGATTTACCTTTGACTCTACTGTATCCTCCTGTAACATTAATTATGAATATCCATATCTGATATGATTTTTGTTCACATAGTAACTTTATTTCTACTTTGTTAAATTGTAAGCTTTCCCACTGTATTTCTTCATCACCATCTCCCCACCCCATTCACTCCTTCACATCTGTCTGCACCAAGTGCTCCTTTTAAATGCATAATTACTGTGCCAGTTTCAAGCCATATCTCACTATCTCTTCTTTGTTTCAGCCTCCAGCAACCATCTTATAACTTCTCCTCTTGCATTTGCACACACTGCTACAAGGTATCTACATCCAACTCAATGATTCACCTTTGACTCTACTGTATCCTGCTGTAACATTAATTATGAATATCCATATCTGATATGATTTTTGTTCACATAGTAATTTTATTTCTACTTTGTTAAATTGTAAGCTTTCACACTGTATTTCTTCACCACCATCTCCCCACCCCATTCACTCCTTCACATCTGTCTGCACCAAGTGCTCCTTTTAAATGCATAATTACTGTGCCAGTTCCAAGCCATATCTCACTATCCCTTCTTTGTTTCAGCCTCCAGCAACCATCTTATAACTTCTCCTCTTGCATTTGCACACACTGCTACAAGGTATCTACATCCAACTCAATGATTCACCTTTGACTCTACTGTATCCTCCTGTAACATTAATTATGAATATCCATATCTGATATGATTTTTGTTCACATAGTAATTGTATTTCTACTTTGTTAAATTGTAAGCTTTCACACTGTATTTCTTCACCACCATCTCCCCACCCCATTCACTCCTTCACATCTGTCTGCACCAAGTGCTACTTTTAAATGCATAAATACTGGGACAGTTCCAAGCCATATCTCACTATCTCTTCTTTGTTCCAGCCTCCAGCAACCATCTTGTAACTTCTCCTCTGGCTTTTGCACACACTGATATAAGCCTCCAGCAACCATCTTGTAACTTCTCCTCTGGCTTTTGCACACACTGCTACAAGCATCCAGCAACCGTCTTGTAACTTCTCCTCTGGTTTTTCCACACACTGCTACAAGGTATCTACAGCCATCTCAATGGTTCACCTTTGACTCTACTGTATCCTCCTGTAACATTAATTATGAATGTCCATATCTGATATTATTTTTGTTCACATAGTAACTTTATTTCTCCTTTGTTAAATTGTAAGCTTTCACACTGTATTTCTTCACCTCAATCTCTCAACCCTCTTCACACCTTCATATCTGTATGCACCAAATGCTCCTTATTAATGCATAAATACTGGGCCATTTCCAAACTATATCTCACTATCTCTTCTTTGCTCCAGCCTCTAGCATCCATCTTGTAACTTCTCCTCTGGCTTTTGCAAACACTGCTACAAGGTATCTACAGCCATCTCAATGATTCACCTTTGACTCTACTGTATCCTCCTGTAACATTAATTATGAATATCCATATCTGATGTGATTTTTGTACACATAGTAACCTTATTTCTACTTTGTTAAATTGTAAGCTTTCACACTGTATTTGTTCACCACCATCTCACTACCCCTTTCACTCCTTCACATCTGTCTGCACCAAATGCTCCTTTTAAATGCATAAATACTGGGCCAGTTCCAAACTATATCTCACTATCTCTTCTTTATTCCAGCCTCCAGCAACCATCTTGTAACTTCTCCTCTGGCTTTTGCACACACTGCTACAAGCCTCCAGCAACCATCTTGTAACTTCTCCTCTGGCTTTTGCACACACTGCTACAAGTTATATACAGCCATCTCAATGGTTCACCTTTGACTCTACTGTATCCTCCTGTAAGATTAATTATGAATATCCATATCTGATATGATTTTTGTTCACATAGTAATTTTATTTTTTACTTTGTTAAATTGTAAGCTTTCACACTGTATTTCTTCACCACCATCTCCCCACCCCATTCACTCCTTCACATCTGTCTGCACCAAGTGCTCCTTTTAAATGCATAATTACTGTGCCAGTTCCAAGCCATATCTCACTATCTCTTCTTTGTTTCAGCCTCCAGCAACCATCTTGTAACTTCTCCTCTGGCTTTTGCACACACTGCTACAAGCCTCCAGCAAACATCTTGTAACTTCTCCTCTGGCTGTTGCACACACTGCTACAAGGTATCTACAGCCATCTCAATAATTAACCTTTGACTCTACTGTATCCTCCTGTAAGATTAATTATGAATATCCATATCTGATATGATTTTTGTTCACATAGTAATTTTATTTTTTACTTTGTTAAATATTAAGCTTTCACACTGTATTTCTTCACCACCATCTCCCCACCCCATATACACCTTCATATCTGTCTGCACCAAATGCTCCTTTTAAATGCATAAATACTGGGCCATTTCCAAACTATATCTCACTATCTCTTCTTTGTTCCAGCCTCCAGCAACCATCTTGTAACTTATCCTCTGGATTTTGCATACACTGCTACAAGCCTCCAGCAACCATCCTGTAACTGCTACTCTGGCTTTTGCACACACTGCTACAAGCCTCCAGCAAACATCTTGTAACTTCTCCTCTGGATTTTGCATACACTGCTTCATGCCTCCAGCAACCATCTTGTAACTTCTCCTCTGGCTTTTGCACATACTGCTTCAAGGTATCTACAGCCATCTCAATGATTCACCTTTCACTCTACTGTATCCTTCTGTAACATTAATTATGAATAAACATATCTGATATGATTTTTGTTCACATAGTAACTTTATTTCTACTTTGTTAAATTGTAACCTTTCACACTGTATTTCTTCACCACCATCTCCCCACCCCTTTCACTTCTTCACATCTGTCTGCACCAAATGCTCCTTTTAAATGCATAAATACTGGGCCAGTTCCAAACTATATCTCACTATCTCTTCTTTGTTCCAGCCTCCAGCAACCATCTTGTAACTTCTCCTCTGTTTTTTGCACACACTGCTACAAGCCTCCAGCAACTGTCTTGTAACTTCTTCTCTGTTTTTTGCACACACTGCTATAAGCCTCCGGCAACCATCTTGTAACTTATCCTCTGGCTTTTGCACACACTGCTACAAGCATCCAGCAACCGTCTTGTAACTTCTCCTCTGGCTTTTGCATACACTGCCACAAGGTATCTACAGCCATGTCAATGATTTACCTTTGACTCTACTGTATCCTCCTGTAACATTAATTTTGAATATCCATATCTGATATGATTTTTGTTCACATAGTAACTTTATTTCTACTTTGTTAAATTGTAAGCTTTCACATTGTATTTATTCACCACTATCTCCCCACCCCCTTCACTCCTTTATATCTGTCTGCACCAAATGCTCCTTTAAAATGCATAAATACTGGGCCAGTTCCAAACTATATCTCACTATCTCTTCTTTGTTCCAGCCTCCAGCAACCATCCTTTAACTGCTCCTCTGGCTTTTGCACACACTGCTATAAGCCTCCAGCAACCATCTTGTAACTTCTCCTCTGGCTTTTGCACCCACTTGTACAAGGTATCTTCAGCCATCTCAATGGTTCACCTTTGACTCTACTGTATCCTCCTGTAACATAAATTATGAATATCCATATCTGATATGATTTTTGTTCACATAGTAACTTTATTTCTACTTTGTTAAATTGTAAGCTTTCACACCGTATTTCTTCACCACCATCTCCCCACCCTTTCACACCTTCATATCTGTCTGCACCAAATGCTCATTATAAATTCATAAATACTGGGCCAGTTCCAAACTATATCACTATTTCTTCTTTGTTCTAGCCTCCAGCAACCATCTTTTCACTTATCCTCTGGATTCTGCACACACTGCTACAGGACTCCAGCAGCCACCCTTTAACTGCTCCTCTGGCTTTTGCACACACTGTATTTGTTCACCACCATCTCCCCAAGCTTTTCACTTCTTCACATCTGTCTGCACCAAATGCTCCTGTTAAATGCATAAATACTGGGCCAGTTCCAAACCATATCTCACTATATCTTCTTTGTTCCAGCCTCAAACAACCATCTTGTAACTTCTCCTCTGGCTTTTGCACACACTGCTACAAGCCTCCAGCAACCATCTTGTAACTTCTCCTATGGCTTTTGCACACATTGCTACAAGGTATCTTATGCCATCTCAATGATTTACCTTTGACTTTACTGTATCATCCTGTAACATTAATTATGAATATCCATATCTGATATGATTTTTGTTCACATAGTAACTTTATTTCTACTTTGTTAAATTGTAAGCTTTCACACTGTATTTGTTCACCACCATCTCCCCACCCCTTCACACCTTCATATCTGTCTGCATCAAATGCTCATTGTAAATGCATAAATACTGGGCCACTTCCAAACTATATCTCACTATCTCTTCTTTGTTCCAGCCTCCAGCATCCACCTTGTAACTTCTCCTCTGGCTTTTGCATACCCTGCTACAAGCATCCAGCAACCATCTTGTACATTCTCCTCTGGCTTTTGCACACACTGCTACAAGGTATCTACAGCCATCTCAATGGTAAACCTTTGACTCTACTTTATCATCCTGTAACATTATGAATATCCATATCTGATATGATTTTTGTTCACATAGTAACTTTATTTCTACTTTTTTTAAATTGTAAGCTTTCACACTGTATTTTTTCACCACCATCTCCCCACCCCCTTCACATCTTCATATCTGTCTGCACCAAATGCTTCTGTAAAATGCATAAATACTGGGCCAGTTCCAAACTATATATCACTATCTCTTCTTTGTTCCAGCCTCCAGCAACCATCTTGTAACTTCTCATCTGGCTTTTGCACACACTGCTACAAGCCTCCAGCAACCATCTTGTAACTTCTCCTTTGGTTTTTGCAAACACTACTACAAGGTATCTTCAGCCATATCAATGATTTAACTTTGACTCTACTGTATCCTCCTGTAACATTAATTATGAATATCCATATCTGATATGATTTTTGTTCACATAGTAATTTTATTTCTACTTTGATTAATTGTAAGCTTTCACACTGTAATTCTTCACCACCATCTCCCCACCCCTTTCAATCCTTCATATCTGTCTGCACCAAATGGTCCTTTTAAATGCATAAATACTGGGCCAGTTCCAAGCCATATCTCACTATCTCTTCTTTGTTTTAGCCTCCAGCAACCATCTTGTAACTTATCCTCTGGATTTTGCATAAACTGCTACAAGCCTCCAGCAACCATCCTTTAACTTCTACTCTGGCTTTTGCACACACTGCTACAAGCCTCCAGCAACCATCTTGTAACTTCTCATCTTGCATTTGCACACACTGCTACAAGGTATCTACATCCAACTAAATGATTCACCTTTGACTCTACTTTATCCTCCTGTAACATTAATTATGAATATCCATATCTGATATGATTTTTGTTCACATAGTAATTTTATTTTTTACTTTGTTAAATTGTAAGCTTTCACACTGTATTTCTTCACCACCATCTCCCCACCCCCTATACACCTTCATATCTGTCTGCACCAAATGCTCCTTTTAAATGCATAAATACTGGGCCATTTCCAAACTATATCTCACTATCTCTTCTTTGTTCCAGCCTCCAGCAACCATCTTGTAACTTATCCTCTGGATTTTGCATACACTGCTACAAGCCTCCAGCAACCATCCTTTAACTGCTACTCTGGCTTTTGCACACACTGCTACTAGCCTCCAGCAAACATCTTGTAACTTCTCCTCTGGATTTTGCATACACTGCTTCATGCCTCCAGCAACCATCTTGTAACTTCTCCTCTGGCTTTTGCACATACTGCTTCAAGGTATCTACAGCCATCTCAATGATTCACCTTTGACTCTACTGTATCCTCCTGTAACATTAATTATGAATATCCATATCTGATATGATTTTTGGTCACATAGTAACTTTATTTCTACTTTGTTAAATTGTAAGCTTTCACACTGTATTTCTTCATCACCATCTCCCCACCCCATTCACTCCTTCACATCTGTCTGCATCAAATACTCATTGTAAATACATAAATACTGGGCCAGTTCCAAACTATATCTCACTATCTCTTCTTTGTTCCAGCCTCAAGCAACCATCTTTTAACTTCTCCTCTGGCTTTTGCACACACTGCTACAAGCATCCAGCAACCATCTTGTAACTTCTCCTCTGGCTTTTGCATACATGGCTACAAGGTATCTAGAGCCATTTCAATGGTTCACCTTTGACTCTACTGTATCCTCCTGTAACATTAATTATGAATATCCATATCTGATAGGATTTTTGTTCACATAATAATTTATTTCTACTTTGATTAATTGTAAGCTTTCACACTGTAATTCTTCACCACCATCTCCCCATCCCTTTCACTCCTTCACATCTGTCTGCACCAAATGCTCCTTTTAAATGCATAAATACTGGGCCAGTTCCAAGCCATATCTCACTATCTCTTCTTTGTTTTAGCCTCCAGCATCCATCTTGTAACTTATCCTCTGGCTTTTGCACACACTGCTACAAGGTATCTACAGCCATCTCAATGATTCACCTTTGACTCTACTGTATCCTCCTGTAACATTAATTATGAATATCCATATCTGATATGATTTTTGGTCACATAGTAATTTTATTTCTACTTTGTTAAATTGTGAGCTTTCACACTGTATTTCTTCACCACCATCTCCCTACCCCTTTCACTCCTTCACATCTGTCTGCACCAAATGCTCCTTTTAAATGAAGGAGTGAAAGGGGTGGGGAGATGGCGGTGAAGAAATACAGTGTGAAAGCTTACAATTTATCTACAGCCATCTCAATGATTCATTTTTGACTCTACTATATCCTCCTGTCACATAATTATGAATATCCATATCTGATATGATTTATGTTCACATAGTAACTTTATTTCTACTTTGTTAAATTGTAATCTCTCACACTGTATTTCCTTCACCACCATCTCCCCACCCCATTCACTCTTTCAAATCTGTCTGCACCAAATGCTCCTTTTAAATGCATAAATACTTGGCCATTTCCAAACTATATCTCACTATCTCTTCTTTATTCCAGCCTCCAGCAACCATCTTGTAACTTCTCCACTGGCTTTTGCACACACTACTACAACCCTCCAGCAACCATCTTGTAACTTCTCCTCTGGTTTTTGCACACACTGCTACAAGGTATCTACAGCCATCTCAGTATTTCACCCTTGACTCCCGCGTATCATCCTGTAACATTATGAATATCCATATCTGTTATGATTTTTGTTCACATAGTAACTTTATTTCTACTTTGTTAAATTGTAAGCTTTCACACTGTATTTCTTCACCACCATCTCCCCACCTCTTCACACCTTCATATCTGTCTGCACCAAATGCTCATTGTAAATGCATAAATACTGGGCCAGTTCCAAGCCATATCTCACTATCTCTTCTTTGTTTCAGCCTCCAGCAACCATCTTGTATCTTACCCTCTGGATTTTGCACACACTGCTTCAAGCCTCCAGCAACCATCCTTTAACTGCTACTCTGGCTTTTGCACACACTGCTACAAGCCTCCAGCAACCATCTTGTAACTTCTCCTCTGGCTTTTGCACACACTGCTACAAGGTATCTACAGCCATCTCAGTGATTCACCTTTGACTCTACTCTATCCTCCTGTAACATTAATTATGAATATCCATATCTGATATGATTTTTGGTCACATAGTAATTTTATTTCTACTTTGTTAAATTGTAAGCTTTCACACTGTATTTCTTCACCACCATCTCCCTACCCCTTTCACTCCTTCACATCTGTCTGCACCAAATGCTCCTTTTAAATGAAGGAGTGAAAGGGGTGGGGAGATGGTGGTGAAGAAATACAGTGTGAAAGCTTACAATTTATCTACAGCCATCTCAATGATTCATTTTTGACTCTACTATATCCTCCTGTCACATAATTATGAATATCCATATCTGATATGATTTATGTTCACATAGTAACTTTATTTCTACTTTGTTAAATTGTAAGCTCTCACACTGTATTTTCTTCACCACCATCTCCCCACCCCATTCACTCCTTCACATCTGTCTGCACCAAATGCTCCTTTTAAATGCATAAATACTGGGCCAGTTCCAAAATATATCTCACTATCTCTTCTTTGTTCCAGCCTCCAGCAACCATCTTGTAACTTCTCCTCTGGTTTTTGCACACACTGCTACAAGCCTCCAGCAACCATCTTGTAACTTCTCCTCTGGCTTTTGCACACACTGCTACAAGCCTCCAGCAACCATCTTGTAACTTCTCCTCTGGCTTTTGCACACACTGCTACAAGCATCCAGCAACCGTCTTGTAACTTCTCCTCTTACAGCAACCGTCTTGTAACTTTTCCTCTGGTTTTTGCACACACTGCTACAAGGTATCTACAGCCATCTCAGTATTTCACCCTTGACTCCCGCGTATCATCCTGTAACATTATGAATATCCATATCTGTTATGATTTTTGTTCACATAGTAACTTTATTTCTACTTTGTTAAATTGTAAGCTTTCACACTGTATTTTTTCACCACCATCTCCCCACCCCCCTCATATCTTTATATCTGTCTGCACCAAATGCTCCTTTTAAATGCATAAATACTGGGCCACTTCCAAACTATATCTCACTATCTCTTCTTTGTTCCAGCCTCCAGCAACCATCTTGTAACTTCTCCTCTGGCTTTTGCACACACTGCTACAAGGTATCTACAGCTATCTCAATGATTCACCTTTGACTCTACTATATCCTCCTGTAACATTAATTAGGAATATCCATATCTGATATGATTTATGTTCACATAGTAACTTTATTTCTACTTTGTTAAATTGTAAGCTTTTACTTTGTATTTCTTCACCACCATCTCCCCACCCCTTCACACCTTCATATCTGTCTGCACCAAATGATCCTTTTAAATGCATAAATACTGGACCCGTTCCAAACTATATCTCACTATCTCTTCTTTGTTCCAGCCTCCAGCAACCATCTTTTAACTTCTCCATTGGTTTTTGCACACACTGCTACAAGCCTCCAGCAACCATCCTGTAACTTCTCCTCTGGCTTTTGCACACACTGCTACAAGCCTCCAGCAACCATCTTGTAACTTCTCCTCTTGCATTTGCACACACTGCTACAAGGTATCTACATCCAACTCAATGATTCACCTTTGACTCTACTGTATCATCCTGTAAAATTAATTATGAATATCCATGTCTATTATGATTTTTGTTCACATAGTAATTTTATTTCTACTTTGTTAAATTGTAAGCTTTTACACTGTATTTCTTCATCACCATCTCCCCACCCCATTCACTCCTTCACATCTGTCTGCACCAAGTGCTACTTTTAAATGCATAAATACTGTGCCAGTTCCAAGCCATATCTCACTATCTCTTCTTTGTTCCAGCCTCCAGCAACCATCTTGTAACTTCTCCTCTGGCTTTTGCACACACTGCTACAAGGTATCTACAGCCATCTCAATGACTCACCTTTGACTCTACTGTATCCTCCTGTAACATTAATTATGAATATCCATATCTGATATGATTTTTGGTCACATAGTAATTTTATTTCTACTTTGTTAAATTGTAGGCTTTCACACTGTATTTCTTCACCACCATCTCCCTACCCCTTTCACTCCTTCACATCTGTCTGCACCAAATGCTCCTTTTAAATGCATAAATACTGGGCCAGTTCCAAACTATATCTCACTATCTCTTCTTTGTTCCAGCCTCCAGCAACCATCTTGTAACTTCTCCTCTGGTTTTTGCACACACTGCTACAAGCCTCCAGCAACCATCTTGTAACTTCTCCTCTGGCTTTTGCACACACTGCTACAAGGTATCTACAGCCATCTCAATGATTCACCTTTGACTCTACTGTATCCTCCTGTAACATTAATTATGAATATCCATATCTGATATGATTTTTGGTCACATAGTAAATTTATTTCTACTTTGTTAAATTGTAGGCTTTCACACTGTATTTCTTCACCACCATCTCCCTACCCCTTTCACTCCTTCACATCTGTCTGCACCAAATGCTCCTTTTAAATGCATAAATACTGGGCCAGTTCCAAACTATATCTCACTATCTCTTCTTTGTTCCAGCCTCCAGCAACCATCTTGTAACTTCTCCTCTGGTTTTTGCACACACTGCTACAAGCCTCCAGCAACCATCTTGTAACTTCTCCTCTGGCTTTTGCACACACTGCTACAAGCCTCCAGCAACCATCTTGTAACTTCTCCTCTGGCTTTTGCACACACTGCTACAAGCATCCAGCAACCGTCTTGTAACTTCTCCTCTTACAGCAACCGTCTTGTAACTTCTCCTCTGGTTTTTGCACACACTGCTACAAGGTATCTACAGCCATCTCAGTATTTCACCCTTGACTCCCGCGTATCATCCTGTAACATTATGAATATCCATATCTGTTATGATTTTTGTTCACATAGTAACTTTATTTCTACTTTGTTAAATTGTAAGCTTTCACACTGTATTTTTTCACCACCATCTCCCCATCCCCCTCATATCTTTATATCTGTCTGCACCAAATGCTCCTTTTAAATGCATAAATACTGGGCCACTTCCAAACTATATCTCACTATCTCTTCTTTGTTCCAGCCTCCAGCAACCATCTTGTAACTTCTCCTCTGGCTTTTCCACACACTGCTACAAGCATCCAGCAACCATCTTGTAACTTCTCCTCTGGCTTTTGCACACACTGCTACAAGGTATCTACAGCCATCTCAATGATTCACCTTTGACTCTACTGTATCCTCCTGTAACAATAATTATGAATATCCATATCTGATATGATTTTTGTTCACATAGTAATTTTATTTCTACTTTGTTAAATTGTAAGCTTTCACTTTGTATTTCTTTACCACCATCTCCCCACCCCTTCACACCTTCATATCTGTCTGCACCAAATGATCCTTTTAAGTGCATAAATACTGGACCCGTTCCAAACTATATCTCTCTATCTCTTCTTTGTTCCAGCCTCCAGCAACCATCTTTTAACTTCTCCATTGGTTTTTGCACACACTGCTACAAGCCTCCAGCAACCATCTTGTAACTTCTCCTCTGGCTTTTGCCTACACTGCTACAAGCCTCCAGCAACCATCCTTTAACTGCTCCTCTGGCTTTTGCACACACTGCTACAAGCCTCCAGCAACCATCTTGTAACTTCTCCTCTTGCATTTGCACACACTGCTACAAGGTATCTACATCCAACTCAATGATTCACCTTTGACTCTACTGTATCCTCCTGTAACATTAATTATGAATATCCATATCTGATATGATTTTTGTTCACATAGTAATTTTATTTCTACTTTGTTAAATTGTAAGCTTTCCCACTGTATTTCTTCATCACCATCTCCCCACCCCATTCACTCCTTCACATCTGTCTGCACCAAGTGCTCCTTTTAAATGCATAATTACTGTGCCAGTTTCAAGCCATATCTCACTATCTCTTCTTTGTTTCAGCCTCCAGCAACCATCTTATAACTTCTCCTCTTGCATTTGCACACACTGCTACAAGGTATCTACAGCCATCTCAATGATTCACCTTTGACTCTACTGTATCCTGCTGTAACATTAATTATGAATATCCATATCTGATATGATTTTTGTTCACATAGTAATTTTATTTCTACTTTGTTAAATTGTAAGCTTTCACACTGTATTTCTTCACCACCATCTCCCCACCCCATTCACTCCTTCACATCTGTCTGCACCAAGTGCTCCTTTTTAATGCATAATTACTGTGCCAGTTCCAAGCCATATCTCACTATCCCTTCTTTGTTTCAGCCTCCAGCAACCATCTTATAACTTCTCCTCTTGCATTTGCACACACTGCTACAAGGTATCGACATCCAACTCAATGATTCACCTTTGACTCTACTGTATCCTCCTGTAACATTAATTATGAATATCCATATCTGATATGATTTTTGTTCACATAGTAATTTTATTTCTACTTTGTTAAATTGTAAGCTTTCACACTGTATTTCTTCACCACCATCTCCCCACCCCATTCACTCCTTCACATCTGTCTGCACCAAGTGCTACTTTTAAATGCATAAATACTGGGCCAGTTCCAAGCCATATCTCACTATCTCTTCTTTGTTCCAGCCTCCAGCAACCATCTTGTAACTTCTCCTCTGGCTTTTGCACACACTGATATAAGCCTCCAGCAACCATCTTGTAACTTCTCCTCTGGCTTTTGCACACACTGCTACAAGCATCCAGCAACCGTCTTGTAACTTCTCCTCTGGTTTTTCCACACACTGCTACAAGGTATCTACAGCCATCTCAATGGTTCACCTTTGACTCTACTGTATCCTCCTGTAACATTAATTATGAATGTCCATATCTGATATTATTTTTGTTCACATAGTAACTTTATTTCTCCTTTGTTAAATTGTAAGCTTTCACACTGTATTTCTTCACCTCAATCTCTCAACCCTCTTCACACCTTCATATCTGTATGCACCAAATGCTCCTTATTAATGCATAAATACTGGGCCATTTCCAAACTATATCTCACTATCTCTTCTTTGCTCCAGCCTCTAGCATCCATCTTGTAACTTCTCCTCTGGCTTTTGCAAACACTGCTACAAGGTATCTACAGCCATCTCAATGATTCACCTTTGACTCTACTGTATCCTCCTGTAACATTAATTATGAATATCCATATCTGATGTGATTTTTGTTCACATAGTTACCTTATTTCTACTTTGTTAAATTGTAAGCTTTCACACTGTATTTGTTCACCACCATCTCACTACCCCTTTCACTCCTTCACATCTGTCTGCACCAAATGCTCCTTTTAAATGCATAAATACTGGGCCAGTTCCAAACTATATCTGACTATCTCTTCTTTATTCCAGCCTCCAGCAACCATCTTGTAACTTCTCCTCTGGCTTTTGCACACACTGCATTTGGTTTATCCTCCTGTAAGATTAATTATGAATATCCATATCTGATATGATTTTTGTTCACATAATAATTTTATTTTTTACTTTGTTAAATATTAAGCTTTCACACTGTATTTCTTCACCACCATCTCCCCACCCCCTATACACCTTCATATCTGTCTGCACCAAATGCTCCTTTTAAATGCATAAATACTGGGCCATTTCCAAACTATATCTCACTATCTCTTCTTTGTTCCAGCCTCCAGCAACCATCTTGTAACTTATCCTCTGGATTTTGCATACACTGCTACAAGCCTCCAGCAACCATCCTTTAACTGCTACTCTGGCTTTTGCACACACTGCTTCAAGCCTCCAGCAAACATCTTGTAACTTCTCCTCTGGCATTTGCACACACTGCTACAAGGTATCTACAGCCATCTCAATGGTAAACCTTTGACTCTACTTTATCATCCTGTAACATTATGAATATCCATATCTGATATGATTTTTGTTCACATAGTAACTTTATTTCTACTTTTTTTAAATTGTAAGCTTTCACACTGTATTTTTTCACCACCATCTCCCCACCCCCTTCACATCTTCATATCTGTCTGCACCAAATGCTTCTTTAAAATGCATAAATACTGGGCCAGTTCCAAACTATATATCACTAACTCTTCTTTGTTCCAGCCTCCAGCAACCATCTTGTAACTTCTCATCTGGCTTTTGCACACACTGCTACAAGCCTCCAGCAACCATCTTGTAACTTCTCCTTTGGTTTTTGCAAACACTACTACAAGGTATCTTCAGCCATATCAATGATTTAACTTTGACTCTACTGTATCCTCCTGTAACATTAATTATGAATATCCATATCTGATATGATTTTTGTTCACATAGTAATTTTATTTCTACTTTGATTAATTGTAAGCTTTCACACTGTAATTCTTCACCACCATCTCCCCACCCCTTTCAATCCTTCATATCTGTCTGCACCAAATGGTCCTTTTAAATGCATAAATACTGGGCCAGTTCCAAGCCATATCTCACTATCTCTTCTTTGTTTTAGCCTCCAGCAACCATCTTGTAACTTATCCTCTGGATTTTGCATAAACTGCTACAAGCCTCCAGCAACCATCCTTTAACTTCTACTCTGGCTTTTGCACACACTGCTACAAGCCTCCAGCAACCATCTTGTAACTTCTCATCTTGCATTTGCACACACTGCTACAAGGTATCTACATCCAACTAAATGATTCACCTTTGACTCTACTTTATCCTCCTGTAAGATTAATTATGAATATCCATATCTGATATGATTTTTGTTCACATAATAATTTTATTTTTTACTTTGTTAAATATTAAGCTTTTACACTGTATTTCTTCACCACCATCTCCCCACCCCCTATACACCTTCATATCTGTCTGCACCAAATGCTCCTTTTAAATGCATAAATACTGGGCCATTTCCAAACTATATCTCACTATCTCTTCTTTGTTCCAGCCTCCAGCAACCATCTTGTAACTTATCCTCTGGATTTTGCATACACTGCTACAAGCCTCCAGCAACCATCCTTTAACTGCTACTCTGGCTTTTGCACACACTGCTACAAGCCTCCAGCAAACATCTTGTAACTTCTCCTCTGGATTTTGCATACACTGCTTCATGCCTCCAGCAACCATCTTGTAACTTCTCCTCTGGCTTTTGCACATACTGCTTCAAGGTATCTACAGCCATCTCAATGATTCACCTTTCACTCTACTGTATCCTTCTGTAACATTAATTATGAATAAACATATCTGATATGATTTTTGTTCACATAGTAACTTTATTTCTACTTTGTTAAATTGTAACCTTTCACACTGTATTTCTTCACCACCATCTCCCCACCCCTTTCACTTCTTCACATCTGTCTGCACCAAATGCTCCTTTTAAATGCATAAATACTGGGCCAGTTCCAAACTATATCTCACTATCTCTTCTTTGTTCCAGCGTCCAGCAACCATCTTGTAACTTCTCCTCTGCTTTTTGCACACACTGCTACAAGCCTCCAGCAACTGTCTTGTAACTTCTTCTCTGTTTTTTGCACACACTGCTATAAGCCTCCGGCAACCATCTTGTAACTTATCCTCTGGCTTTTGCACACACTGCTACAAGCATCCAGCAACCGTCTTGTAACTTCTCCTCTGGCTTTTGCATACACTGCCACAAGGTATCTACAGCCATGTCAATGATTTACCTTTGACTCTACTGTATCCTCCTGTAACATTAATTATGAATATCCATATCTGATATGATTTTTGTTCACATAGTAACTTTATTTCTACTTTGTTAAATTGTAAGCTTTCACATTGTATTTATTCACCACTATCTCCCCACCCCCTTCACTCCTTTATATCTGTCTGCACCAAATGCTCCTTTATAATGCATAAATACTGGGCCGGTTCCAAACTATATCTCACTATCTCTTCTTTGTTCCAGCCTCCAGCAACCATCCTTTAACTGCTCCTCTGGCTTTTGCACACACTGCTATAAGCCTCCAGCAACCATCTTGTAACTTCTCCTCTGGCTTTTGCACCCACTTGTACAAGGTATCTTCAGCCATCTCAATGGTTCACCTTTGACTCTACTGTATCCTCCTGTAACCTAAATTATGAATATCCATATCTGATATGATTTTTGTTCACATAGTAATTTTATTTTTTACTTTGTTAAATTGTAAGCTTTCACACTGTATTTCTTCACCACCATCTCCCCACCCCTTTCACTCCTTCACATCTGTCTGCACCAAATGCTCCTTTTAAATGCATTAATACTGTGCCAGTTCCAAGCCACATCTATCTCTTCTTTGTTTCAGCCTCCAGCAACCATCTTGTAACTTATCCTCTGGATTTTGCATACACTGCTTCATGCCTCCAGCAACCATCCTTTAACTGCTACTCTGGCTTTTGCACACACTGCTACAAGCCTCCAGCAACCATCTTGTAACTTCTCCTCTGGCTTTTGCACACACTGCTACAAGGTATCTACAGCCATATCAATGATTTACCTTTGACTCTACTGTATCCTCCTGTAACATTAATTATGAATATCCATATCTGATATGATTTTTGTTCACATAGTAATTTTATTTCTACTTTGATTAATTGTAAGCTTTCACACTGTATTTCTTCACCACCATCTCCCCACCCCTTTCACTCCTTCACATCTGTCTGCACCAAATGCTCCTTTTAAATGCATAAATACTGGACCAGTTCCAAGCCATATCTCACTATCTCTTCTTTGTTTCAGCCTCCAGCAACCATCTTGTAACTTATCCTCTGGATTTTGCATACACTGCTACAAGCCTCCAGCAACCATCCTTTAACTGCTCCTCTGGCTTTTGCACACACTGCTACAAGCATCCAGCAACCATCTTGTACATTCTCCTCTGGCTTTTGCACACACTGCTACAAGGTATCTACAGCCATCTCAATGATTCATCTTTGACTCTACTGTATCCTTCTGTAACATTAATTATGAATATCCATATCTGATATGATTTTTGTTCACATAGTAATTTTATTTCTACTTTGTTAAATTGTAAGCTTTCACACTGTATTTCTTCACCACCATCTCCCTCCCTCTTCACTCCTTCACATCTGTCTGCACCAAATGCTCCTTTTAAATGCATAAATACTGTGCCAGTTCCAAGCTATATCTCACTATCTCTTCTTTGTTCTAGCCTCCAGCATCCATCTTGTAACTTATCCTCTGGCTTTTGCACAAACTGCTACAAGGTATCTACAGCTATCTATAGCTATAAGTCGTTCTGGGTCATAGGGATGAGCGCCTATGGTGCTTATCTCCACCAGCGCAGTGAGCGCCTTCGGCGCTCATTGCCTGCAACTGCGGCCCTTGCTTTGAGGGCTGCAGTTGTGGCGGGCTCGCTGTGCGATCTTTGGTGACAACCCATGATGCTCACAACTATATATGTGATATATAACACATAAATTACAATTAAAACATTAAAAATTATTTTTGTGTAGTCAGACAGGTAGATAATTTGTGCTGGGTTAGGCTTTGTTTTAGTTTTTTACTTACATTAGAAGTAATGTGTTCAGTTGCCAATAAACAGATGGTTTAGAGATACCCACATGTTTTATCACTTCCATCCTTGATCTGGTGATATGTACATAGCCTACCAGTTGTGTGTGTGGTGGTGTTGTTATATTAAAGGCATGTTTTAATCTTTTTGAATACTTTTAGATAATTTACCAGTTGGTAGACTTCAAGAAGGTAGAGGCTTTCTTTCCCCTCCAACCCTTATGGAAGGTCCCCCGAGACTTCCCCCCTCCATGGTTCCCGGAGCTGACAGAGGTAAGAGGAAAACCAGTTTCCTTGCTGTTCTGTACAAGCCACCACTGAATCTAGTTTATTTATTTTTAAATGACTCTCTTATTATTATATATGTGGACTGGAAACCGTTTTTGCTTGCCCCATTTTCTATGCACTGTATCCCATGTATTCCTTTAAGGATGTGTTCAGTTACGTATTGACTTTAAAGGTTGCAAACTTGGTCTGTAGTATCAAATGGATATGGAAAATACTATTATACATCAATTCATACACTTTGTCTGCAGCTTGTTTGTTTTGGGTTCTTTAGGCGTTTCTAAGCACAAAGGGGAACATTTTAACAACCTATTATTGCTGTGAAGACCATATATAAGCATTTATAGGGAGATTGTAATTGTTGATGCCTTCAGACCCTGAAAGCTTGTCCCCATAAGCTCAATCAGTAAGTGCTATAAGAGCTAAAACTGTAGCACTTAAAAACATGTAAAAAAAATGTAAAAAGAACTTCAATTTTTTTTCACATGTTCTACTTTATTTTGACTGGATTTATGAATACTGCTTGGCACAACATAAATAAGTCCCTTTAACTCACTCGAGACACTGTTTCCTAAAAATCTACTCCTGTAAAGTGGTAGATCTACAATACAAGGGGTATTTCTGGTGTGATTATTTTAAACCTTTTCTTTTTTAGTTAAAAAAGGGGAGAGAAGGAGAGGGGAGGGGGAGGGGGAGAGGAGGGAGAGGGGAGGGGGAGAGGAGGGAGAGGAGAGAGGAGGGAGAGGAGAGAGGAGGGAGAGGAGGGAGGAGGGAGAGGAGGGAGGAGGTGAGAGGAGGGAGTAGGGAGAGGAGGGAGGAGGGAGAGGAGGGAGGAGGGAGAGGAGGGAGGAGGGAGAGGAGGGAGAGGAGGGAGGAGGGAGAGGAGGGAGGAGGGAGGAGGGAGAGGAGGGAAGGTGGAGGGGGAGGGAAGGGGAAGGAGAGGGGTAGAGAGAGCGAGAAGGAGAGGGGAGGGAGAGCGAGAAGGAGAGGGGAGAAGGGGGGAGAGAAGTGGAGGAGAGGGGGCAGAGAAGTGGAGGAGAGGGGGCAGAGAAGTGGAGGAGAGGGGGCAGAGAAGTGGAGGTAGCGGGGGCAGAGAAGTGGAGGAGAGGGGGCAGAGAAGTGGAGGAGAGGGGGCAGAGAAGGGGGGAGAGAGGAGAAAAGGAAAATGAGAGGGGAGATATGAGTTGGGTTAGGAGGATTTAAGGTAAAATATCCCGACAGCTCTCGGTCCCCTGACCTCCTCCTTCATCCTGAGGGCATCCTGCCTGCTGCCTGTCTTCCACAGTGCAAACAGGACCCCTGGGGGAGGAGCCAGGCTCAGAGGGAGGCACACTCACACACCAGGGATAGATGGAGGGACAGACACATAGACAGGGAACGGAAGCACACTCACACAACTTTGAGAGGGCCTCAGTTGCTGGCGAAGGCGCTCCATGCCAGCAACTGAGGCCCTCGCTATGCGAGGGCCGCGGGCTCGCGCTGCCGCGGCTCGCGCAGGCGGCTCGCGCAGAGGGAGTCAGTTGCTGGCATGAAGACATCACATTACATATATAGTTGTGAGCGTACTTGCCGTTGCGAGCCCGCAAGCGTGAGCAAAGGCCCGTACGCTCACAACTATATATGTGATGAGCCTGACCCTGTGCTTTGCAGCTCGTGTGTAACTGGTATAAATTCTGTCTTTTGGAATACAAGTGGCAATGATAGCTTCACCTAAATAGAAACTTGCATAAAAATGCCAGGGGCCACCTAGTCAGGCTGGGGTTCAAAATACAGCTCTCTGACCACCAATTGCATACTGCTGGTATAAGAAATAAGGAAAATTCTCAGGAGGGACAACCATATAAACTTAGCTCTGCTATTGTAAAGCTCCTTTCTTTGCAGAAAACGTTCAGATTTATTTAAATTTTCAATAAAACAGTTTACATTATGTAAGATTTCTTGTAGAATAGAAGTGTTTGGCAAACAGTATTTCCAAAGTTATGCCGTTTCATCCAGTGCATCCCACTGGCAAAAGCCCTTCACTCCATTACATTGCACCACACTGTAGTTGTTGAGAGTAAAGCTTTCTTGAGCAGCACCGCTCCTTAGGCTACTCTTTGAGAGAAACAACAACTTGAATTCTAGATTTAATACAGGCCAAAAGACCACAAATGGGTGGCTTCCGGCCCAAGTTACTTGAATGCATTCGGTAGTATGAATATATATTTCCAATTCCTTGAAAGATAGATTGCTTGAATGTACTTTGCAATTCAGAATTTTATTTTTGAAAACCTTGATTCCAAATATAACTATAGTAATGGTACATCTTTCTAGGTATGAGACCACCTGGATATTATCCAGTATATGCTGGAGTTAAAGAACGAGGGGATGTAAATGCAGACAGAAAATCAGATCAGCAGCGTGCACTTTCAGATTCTGGTTCCCTATCTCCTCCGTGGGAGAGGGAGCAAAAAAACAGCATGCCCCCACCAGGTAAAATGTTATTTATATTGTTTGTGAAACCTCTATTGCTCATAGCTTACAAACTATTTTATAATGATTGTAATATTCCACCAAGAAAAGTGTCAATTTATACTGCTTGGCTGCTTCAGGCTTAACTTTACACATATTGTTTTACTTGTAAACTAATGTCTTTGTGTTAATTAGGTTTGCCCTATCAAGAGCCACCTTTTCCAATACGAAGGCCAGAATGATTTTATCACTATCCACCACCATCGGGAAGATTCTCTGGCCCAGCAGAACTCACCAGAAACCAAGGAAAACCTTTTATGGATGCACCAGGCATGTTCTACAACTGTATATTAAATATTTTATTCTGGATGTGGGCATCAAATATTTGTATCTAATATTTGTATACCACAGATTATTATTATTATTATTTATTCTTTATTTTCAATATAGCAGCATTTTTTTTGTGTAGCACTGTTCATAAAGTAGAATAGAATACAGTGGGTACAATTAGCAAATTACAAAGATATAAACAAATTCTACGGTAAGTAGAAGTACAGGTACAATGCAGTACCAACATGAAACAAATGAGTCTGCAGATACCTTAGTGCAACAGAAGTGAGGTCCCTACTCTGACGCGCTTACAATCTAGAAGCAAAGGTTGGGTTTGATACGAGAGTGTGACAGATGAAAAAAGGGAACGATCAAGACCGTAGGCTTGTGCAAGTGAAGTTGCCTGTGTGTTATACAGTAGATTGTGTGTTTGTGTCATTCTGTATGCAGTTGTGCATATTAAGGCTGAAGGAAATGAGCTTCTTTTAGAGTTTGAGTTTTGAAGGTTTTGAGGCAGGAAAATAGTCTGGTGGAGCCAGGCAAGGAGTTCGAAAAAATAAAGTGCAGCTCGAGAAATGTCCTTAGGGCGGGAGTGAGAGGAGGGGACGAGAGGAGGAAAGAAGAACGTGGTCAGAGTATGAGCATGGAGTATTATAGATGAGTCATGATTAGACCATTATGGATTGGAGTGGAGATAGACGGGTGATGGAAAGGCCAGCAAGGATTGAGTTGCAGTAGTTGACAGAAAATATGATGAGAGAGTGGATTAGAATTGTAGTTGTGTCTTGTGTAAGATTGTAAAATATTTTGGAGATGTCTTTTTATTTGAAAATTACATGATTTTGTTATTTATTATAAAACCCCAAGACAATGGGCCTGAGAGGTGGGAGTGATGGTGGCATTGTCAACAGTGAGGAATACTTGTGTAGTGGAAGCTGTAGCAGAGGGTGAGAAGATAAGGGAGCTCAATCTTTGACATGTTGAGTTTGATTTGACAGATGGACATCAAGGAGGATATGCCCGTGAGGCAGTTGGCAACATTTGCTTTTAGATAGTTGGATAGATTTGGTGCTGAGAGGTAGATTTTGGCGCCATCAAGGGAGGAGGATATTAAAGGAACATTGACAGGCAGTTAAAGCAACTGATAGATCACAGTCCATTGCAAAAATGCAAACATATAGATCAGTCAATGGAATGCATTTTTTAGTCATAATTAATTTTAGGGGGCACCACAGAAATTTTCTTTTTTCGGATTTAGCATGAACCGCAAATGGTGCAAAACTACAAATAGTGCAGCTGAACCAGGTTCCAAAAAAAGGGTCTCCAACAGTAAATGAAACAATGTATAGTAGTAATGGAGGTTAATGATACACATTATATTGGTTTACTATTCTTTATATTTTGAATTACCGTATATACTTGAGTATAAGCCGAGTTTTTCAGCCCTTTTTTTAAAGCTAAAAAGGGCCCCCTCGGCTTATACTCGAGTCACTTACCACCCCCCCCCCCCTTATCTCTCTCCCCACCGTGTCTCTCTAACCCCCTTGTCACTCTCCCCCGTGTGTCTCTCTACCCCCCATGTCTCTTTCCCTCCCCCCTCCTCATCCTCAAACCCCCCCTCATTCTAACCCTCTAAATAACCCCTCGCCTCTCCCCTCACTTATCTGCTCCGGCCTCCGCTCCTTCCGGGTCTTGATGTGGCGTGCATGTGCCGTCACATGCGCGCCACGTCATTAGCATATACCGGGTGCCGTGATGTCACACGCGTGCCACGTCATTAGCATAAAGAGGATGGGCGGGTTGAGGTTGAGGAGGGAGGTTGAGAAGGGGGTTGAGGATGGGGGGGTTGAGGAGGGAGGTTGAGGAGGGGTGCTGAGGATGAGGAGGGGTGCTGAGGATGAGGAGGGGTGCTGAGGATGAGGAGGGGGGCTGAGGATGAGGAGGGGGGCTGAGGATGAGGAGGGGGCCTGAGGATGAGGAGGGGGCCTGAGGATGAGGAGGGGGCCTGAGGATGAGGAAGGGGCCTGAGGATGAGGAAGGGGCCTGAGGATGAGGAGGGGGCCTGAGCATGAGGAGGGGGCCTGAGGAGGGAGTTGAGGATGGGGGGGTTGAGGTTGAGGAGGGAGTTGAGGATGGGGGGGTTGAGGTTGAGGAGGGAGGTTGAGGAGGGGGGTTAAGGATGAGGAGGGGGGCTGAGGATGAGGAGGGAGGTTGAGGATGAGGAAGGGAGGTTGAGGATGGAGGATGAAGAGGGAGGATGAAGAGGGAGGATGAGGAGGTGGTTGAGGATGGGGGGGTTGAGGTTGAGGATGGGGGGGTTGAGGTTGAGGATGGAGGGTTGAGGTTGAGGATGAGGAGGGAGGTTGAGGAGGGGGTTGAGGATGAGGAGGGGAGGTTGAGGATGGAGGATGAAGAGGGAGGATGAAGAGGGAGGATGAGGAGGTGGTTGAGGATGGGGGGGTTGAGGTTGAGGATGGGGGGGTTGAGGTTGAGGATGGAGGGTTGAGGTTGAGGATGAGGAGGGAGGTTGAGGAGGGGTGCTGAGGATGAGGAGGGGTGTTGAGGATGAGGAGGGGTGTTGAGGATGAGGAGGGGTGTTGAGGATGAGGAGGGGTGTTGAGGATGAGGAGGGGTGTTGAGGATCAGGAGGGGTGTTGAGGATGAGGAGGGGTGTTGAGGATGAGGAGAGAGAATGAGGAGGGAGATTGAGGATGAGGAGGGAGGTTGAGGATGAGGAGGGAGGTTGAGGATGAGGAGGGAGGTTGAGGATGAGGAGGGAGGTGGAGGATGAGGAGGGGGTTGAGATTGAAAAGGGGGTTGAGGAGGGGTTTGAGGATGAGGAGGGGGTTGAGGTTGGGGAGGGAGGTTGAGGAGGGGGTTGAGGATGAGGAGGGGGGTTAAAGTTGAGGATGGGGTTGAGGATGGGGGGGTTGAGGATGAGGATGGGGTTGAGGAGGGAGGTTGAGAATGAGGAGGGGGAAGAGACACAGGGAAGGGAGAGGGGAGAAGAGACACGGGAGTAGAGAGGGGGACACAGGGGGCAGCACATTTCCCACCCACGGCTTATACTCAAGTCACTCATTTTACCCAGTATTTTGTGGTAAAATAGGTGCCTCAGCTTATTCTCGGGTCGGCTTATACTCAAGTATATTCGGTAGATATATATATATATGGTGGCACCAAAATCTTTTAAGTTCTTAGGGCCTCTAAAGGTCTTAATCTGGCCCTGATTGCAACGAAATATATATGGTCACAAAAGTTAGAAAGGAAAACCAAAACCAGCCAATTGAAAGAAATACATTAATCAGGAGAAATCCTTTGTTCCCAATTTTAAGAAAACCCATCATTTTTTGCTTTAAATATAAATAAACCAGCAAAACAGAGAGGCAAAAAACACTACAAAGAACCTAAGAGTGAACAGCCCCATAAAAAACAGATGGGATAGAAAATAGAGCCACACATATTCATTACTTTTTACTCTATCCAATCCCATTTTCTGGCCCTTCATCCAGTTCTCACCAAGATCTCCAGGCAGCTAAACTAGGTCAGAGGTTCAAGATTGCAAACAATGGACCACATTCAATTTGAAGTCCGTAACCTGATCGCAGTCGACCGAATGTCTGCTAGTGAGTTGCGGGCTCACATTGGTCTCTGATTGCGATGCTATTCAGTTGCTGAAGGGCGCAAGTTACGGGCCCAAAGCCAAAATCGTAAACCATGCACTGGTTCAGAGCAGTTCTAAGCAGGACCTGAGCAATTCAGCAAGCCCATAACCGCCCATTTTTAATCGGCCAATAGAAAATGAGTCTGTCATTATTACAGCAGTAAAACACAGAGGTTACAGGTCAATCAATTAGGATTGGGGGTCCGATATGCGATCAGACTCGCAAATCATTAAAAATAAAGAATTATGATAATGAATGTAATGTATTAACTCATTGATACCCAAGATTGATTTAACCCTGAAATGACATCATCGCTTTCCCCGTTATTTACAGTGCAGTATTGATTTTTTTATTTGCATTTACAGTGCTATGAATAGGTGTTTAGCCCCCTTGCGAGTCCTCTCTAGCACTCGTAGGATTTTCTCCTTCTTTTGGTGTTTTATGGGTGTGACTACATTTTGGGCTTGGGGAAATTAAGCAATTGAATAGCGCTTTGCGATTTTTAGCCTTGCGAAAGTGCGAGATCAAAGGGTTCTGTGGGGCTGTAAGTTACGAGTTTGATCGGCGCCATTATTTCAAAGCCGTAACTCGGAAGCCTCTCCGAGCCCGCAAAAAGAAGCAAATTGAATAGCAAAATAGTCTGCATGCTCACTTGCGGGCCTCCGGATCTCAAATTCGCTCAATTGAATATGGCCTATAGTCTAATACATGAAAGACTAGTGATTATCAAACAGGAGAAAGTAACCATGCGCTTATGGTACCATCAAAATAGAGGTTTCATTAATATCATTGCAGATGGGCGAACCTCACTGGAATATAGAGGAACAAATACAAGCAGAAACGGTTCTGAAGAAAACAACGTATGTACTCGCCAAAATAATAAACCAAGGAACAATCATTGTATGACATATTTACTAACTGAACATTGACATCTATTGCAGGCTTTACCTAGTCACCTGCCACCAAAAGAAGGTGAAACCATTGATGGACCACCTCTAGGTTATGGGGTTCACCCACCTCCTGCAATGAGAATTCCTTTACTACCAGTAGATCCAAGAGGACCTTTTTTCAGAAGACCCTTTCCACCACCACCACATCCAATGGAGATGTATGGACCCCGAGACTATCCTGGAATGCCACCAATGCCAAGTAAGGAAATACATTATTTATGATAGCAAACTGCTAGTTATATGTATTCTCTGTTCTGGAATCACAGTAAATCTTAATTAAAAAATAATTATATTTTGTGCTATTTTCTTTTTTTTCTCTTTTTTTTTGTCTGTTGTATATAATTATATATAATTATATTTTTTTCCCATTCACTGGATGAAACATTATAGTTGGCATAATGTGCTGATAGAACTAATAGTAACCCATAGTTTAAATACACATCTTTTGCATCACAGAAAGCCTACTGTTTGGTGTCTGAGGAACCGTTCCAAAACATATATTTCCTGTGACACAATTTCTATTTATTTTAAATGGCATTCACATTACTTCTGGAGTATATAAGAGCCAAGTAACAACAGCAAATGTGTTTCTGAGACGGAAAATGGTCTTAAAAGTTAAATTTTTGAAATTTGCAATGTCAACTTTTATTTATATTTAATGTATTCATTTTCCAATAGTGAGACATCCAAACCCACAACTTTATCCTCCCTTTCCAATGCATGGGGACCCATATTTTCCACCTCCGCATCTAAGACCACCACCACCAAGAAGTGATCACCCAACTGAACCAGCTCCATCTCCTAACACTGAAACACAGGACCAGCAGCCGGAGCCACACACTTGATGTCCATTTATTATGGAATATCTTTAGATGGATGAACTGAATACATTTAAGTAGCTGCTATGTTACTTATAAAACTATATTCTTTTGGTTCAGAATGAAAATCTTTTAGTTTAGAGATTTGTACAAAATCATAATTTAATAGTTGTGAATAATTAATCTATGCACATTAGGGATATCTAATGTGTTATTTTATTATTATTATTATTATTTTAATTTTGAGGAAAATGTTAACATACAGATGAAACAAAACAAGTTCTTTTTATAAAGGTTCATGTCTTATAGAGCATTGCCGTGCATGATGCAAACAGATCAGTAGATTTTGGAAAGCAACATGAAAAACCTGTAGTGTCATTTAATAAAATATGTTTTTAAAAATCAATTTTATGGTTTTTGCTTTTGGGATGGAGAAATGGCTTGTTCGCATATGTAGAGAGAAGGAAAAAGAATCTGATCCTAAGCTTGAAATTTATAATATAAAGTTATGGTTTAACCAGTACATTTGATATGTGTCACAACCAGCTCTTTGTTGGGATTGAAAAGCTCAGAGACCAATCCAGCACACAGGTTGTTTATCCCAGCACACAGGTTGTTTATCCCAGCACACAGGTTGTTTATCCCAGCACACAGGACAGCTTAACCTAATTATATGGCAAGTTGCAGATTATCAGGCCAGGTGATTGGGTTCCAGGATATGTTGCAAAAAATACATTTACTTTTAAAAGATAAACTCCTTTCCTCTAAATGAAACACCCCAAGTATATGTTTTCCAAACAGAGCATAAACTTTTTTTTTATTTTTTAATTAAATCCTTTTATACAGGTCCAATTAGCAATGGATCACTTCCTTAGACAAACAAAAGCATCACACCTTCTGCCCCTTTGATTTACCCCCACTTGGCTAGGAGTGGCTCCCAGAACCCGGCACCAGCCTGTCTGTTAGAGGGGTCTACAGCCCCAGCTATCAGCTACCTCCGATCAGGATCTGGACACAGCAGGGGTTGATAAGATATTTAGAGACCTGGACCCAGAATGTCTGGGTGTGTGCTTGGGGTCCAACCCAAGAAGGTTACTATTTTTATTGGCTTAATTAAATAGTTGCACCCATGAAAATAGACCCAGAGCCGCCCTCTAGGCTCAAATAACCTGGTGGAAAAGGGGCCTTAGAGGTCCAGGGCATAGAAACAGAATTTGGGGGAAAACATCACAAGGTCCTTATGGCCATTATAATACCCCTTTGATTTGACCTGGATATGTGGTTATTGTCCATCAGGGTCCAGTGGCCAGACCCAAAAGTCCAAGTGTCCTGGGGTTCATTGCAAGAATATTATAATTTGTCTCTCAAACATTTTTCATTTGTGGAGGGTGTTTTTGCAAGCTATTCTAGGGTGGCGTGTATTCAAAACAACTTTAAAATCATTGGCTACATTATAAAATTTGTGAGCAACTTTCCTGTTGGAGCACTTGTTTCAATTTTAAAGCAAAAGTTCCACCTAAACTTATCTTTTCTTAATGGGACATGGAAATCATTTTTTTGTTTGTTTGTTTCTTGCACCAGAAATATGGTGTACGATAATGTGTCCCGACGTGTTTTTTTTTTTTTGCACCCCAAATAAGCCATACATATTAAGGTCTCTCCTTACATGTTTTGACTATTGGGCCTAGCCAGGCATTTTGCACGGTACAGAACTGAAATGTAGAGTTAACTGCACCACCATAGAAACTGATCTGTAAGAATATTCTTTAGCAGAATGGGCCCAGAGCATGACAAAACATTAGAACATTACTAATTGTGGTCCCATACTGCAGAGTTTAACCCAATAAAATCATAAATAATTCTGACAGATGTATTGGGCATCTTTGCTCTGAGAGAATCAACAACATTGCCTATGCATCAAGAGCAATGACCAACTCAGATGCCCAGATTGAGAAGGGACTGCTGTTTTTCTAGCAGCAATTGGAGCCACTCAACAAAGAAGCAGTGAGGCTGCTAATAAAGCAGTTACAATTGTTCAATATTGTATACACCCAGCATGAGAGCGGCTTTCTGACTAGGACTGCAGAAGACATAGAGGTCCAAAATTATGCTTTTACCCACTACCCCACATCTATGCATGAAAACTAATGCGTATATAAATCCAAAGCATTACAATATACTCAGTGTTATAGTCACAGCCTAAACCTTTTACCTGTAAAATTTCCTGCTAAAGGGCTAAAGAAATTTACTGATTTATAATCTATCAATATCATCCATTACTGATGCCACATTGCTTTTCTACTTACAGAAAACAAGTAAATGCTTGTGAAACCTGTGTAATCCATTAGGCAGACAATGGTTAATCTTACATTGTAGCTCATCAAAAGAAAACCTATACATTACAGTTATTACACCTATACAGTTCGCGAGGGGCCGCATTTGCGGAAGGTGGAGGCTCCAACGTCAGCTGTGTTGTTTGTCCGCAAATGCGGACCTCCGCGAAGCGAGTGGCCGCATTTGTGGAGGTGGAGGCTCAAAGGCGCCTCACACGCGGTTAACACACACACGCACGACTTAAAAAAAAAAACTACTGCGTCCCACATGCACGACTTAGAAAAAAAAGCAACTGCATCCCTTGCAAAAAAATACTGGATGCGCTAAGACCCATTCCGAACACACAAAAAACAGCCGAAAACGGTGCACATGAAAACATCAGAAACACAATAAATAAACACAACGAACACATAAAAAGGTTACTTACAGCAAGGGGGGGCATCCAGCACCTTGAAAATTTATTTACACGTCCATTTAAGTCCCAAAAAACAAGTTTAAACTGCAGAAAATCCCCTAAGCGAGAGAAAAAATGGCCGCCGAACAAAACGAAAACGAGGCTACAGACGCAACAATACTACAGTGACTCGCAAAACTGAAACAACGCTACAGTCAACTTTACGAGGTACGTAACACATACTATGTGGCACGTACCACACTGATATTAACCACCATTTTAAAAAAATTCTACGCATAAAATGGCGGATGGAATGCAAATTGTAAGCTGGAACGCAAATAGCGCATGCGTATTGCGTTCTAACTGTCTGAGGCACCTCAAAGTTTATAAATACTGCCTACTTTCCAGAAAATTCTACATTTCTACTCGAGTGATGAACGGAGTGACTGGATAGTTAACTCCTGCGCAATTATTTCCTAATTTCCTACTTTACACTGTGCAAATTACAACTGAGAGGTAAGCTATAATATATTACATTTTATTATTAAGACAGGACAAAAAAAAAAACTTTAACTATGAAAATGTGATTCATGTATAGTAACATGTAACACCCACATTTATGTGTATAGGCCCTAAAACAAACTAATGTTAACCGAAACTAATTAAACAAGTCTATTTACATGACATTAATTTACTGCAACTCATAGCAAAAAATAATATGACACTAATACATATGGAACCTAAAGCTGAATCTTTGCCCTTTTTTTACTATTCAAACAGACTCTGCATCAACAGCGTCACTCAAGAATTTGCACCGTGGACTGTGAACGAGAATCCCTTTTAAAGAACACAAAGAAAGAAGAAGAGGTAAGATAGAAAAATACATTACATGCTGAAAAAGACCATGCTTTGGGAAATCAAAAAGAAGAAATATACAATTATCCATTTAACTTTCTTTTTCAAACAGACACTACAAGAAGACCGGCGGATTAAGATTGGCAGGAGGGGACCCTCTGTAATTCGGACAAGAACAACACTTCAATCAAGGTATAGTATAACAAGTAGAAAAAATAAAGGAAATATATATGTTTAATGGCCGCCAATATAACAATTTCAAGTAAAATAAAAAAAAATACATATAAATTGAATAAAGAACAAAACACAGTTCAACAAACTTCACAAAGACCTATACAATTTAGAAAGACAGACAGTTTCACAAAAAACAAAAAAATAAAGAGGTGGGCACAAAACAGGATAGAATCTGAAACATTAGCAACATACATAAAACAAAACTATTCCTCCTCTTTACTGTAAAATAACCTCCAACCATCACCCACAAGCCAAATGCAGCAACCAAAAAGTGGTGAACACAAAACAGGATAAAAAAAAAGCACAACATGATATAGAAAAGGCAATTAACATTGATTTGTACTGTCCAACATGATTGAATACTCATAAAGAACACTAATTGAACAAATAAAGTAGGCAAAATATGGTGAACACAAAATAGGATTGTACCAAAAATCACAGAAACAGATAGAAAAGTTAAATAATATTCTTCTTTACTGTTTAAGAACCTATAAGCCTTACAAAGAAGCCTAAATAAGCATACCAAAAGTAGTGGACACAAAACAGGATACTGTTAAAAACATTGTGATCATATCCAAAATAGGAAAAACATTCATTTTCAATGTACAACAACATTTAATCCTCATAAAAAAGACTAATTAAGCAAATAAAGTATGCAACATTTAGTGTACACAAAACAGGATTGTACCAAAAATCACACAAACACATAGAAAAGTTAAAATTAATATTCTTCTTTACTGTTTAAGAACCTATAAGCCTTACAAAGAAGCCTAAATAAGCACAATTACACATTAATTCAGGGAGTAATCTGATCGCCAGTTAATGGGGTCAGGAAGTAATTAATTTTGTTCCCTCTATGATACAATTGGCTACGTTTCAAAGAGGGTCTTTACTGTTTGCCTTCCTCTGGATTCAATGTATATTTAAGTTATTAATTCTTCAGATAGAACATGTATGTTAAAAAAACCATTACCTCAAGTTTACAATACTGATTAATTTCAAGTTCAACTATTCTTACATTCAAATGTTAATACTTTTCATACAAAATGCTTTAACAGTTAATGTTCAACAAAAGAACATTTTACAAAAATAAGGATGTTTAATATCACAATAGCAATAATGATGTCGCGAACATAAAATTTTCGGTTCACGAACCGCGAACGCGAACCGCCGCAAATGTTCGCGAACCGGCGAACATCAGCGAACCGCCATAGACTTCAATGGGCAGGCGAATTTTAAAACCCACAGGGACTCTTTCTGGCCACAATAGTGATGGGACAGTTGTTTCAAGGGGTCTAACAACTGTAGTTGATACAGAGTCTGGTTTTAAGCCATAAAGGGCATAAATTACCTAACATTCCTAAATTGTTTGGAATAACGTGCTTTAAAACATCAGGTATGATGTTGTATCGATCAGGTAGTGTAAGGGTTACACCCGCTTCACAGTGACAGACCAAACTCCCCATTTAACACACCGCAAACAGTCCATTTGCACAACCGCAAACTCCCCATTTGCACAAGGTTGGATACCAAGCTAGCCATGTCCCGTACCTTGTCCTCACTGATGTCATTGAAGGTCTCTTCCTCCACACAGCCACGTACAACACCAAGGGTCCCCGAAAGGTGACAACAAGTACCCTGGGACGCCTGCTGTGTTTGGTCTTCCACCTCCTCAAAGCTACCTTCCTCCTCTGACTCCTCTACTTCAGACTCCTCTCACTGCATTGTCTCTCTCTGCATTATTATAAGGTGTGTTAAGTAGTACTACTCTTATCAGTTTAAAACCTGTTACAGCACATATCAGGGGGCGTGTATAAGGCCTGGATTTTTAGAACCGGGAGATGGAAAAAGATGCTTTGTTGGTCGTATCACTTCAATTTTGGGGCACTTTGAGACATTAGCTTCTTACGCTCAAACATGTCCGTTACAGGCACCTGACTATGGGCAAATGAGCAGGAACTGTGTGCTGCTTGTACTCATGTGTTGGTCTGGAGACACCCAAACATTAGGTCTCAACCTGTAGAGGATAAGGGAACCAGGCTACTCTAGACCTCATTCATCATTACCGGTTTTGACAGATTGGTACTATGCGTCCAAGCTTCTGTGACAACAGATATGAGTGGCACTGTGCACTTGCAGAAGTTGGCAGAGTAGACGCTGTAGGTCTGACACACACGCTTGCAGACAACTAACTGCTATGCAATCTATTACAGTAGAAAAAATGTTTTTTGTTTTAAATGTACACTACTGTTACACCAGATATGAGTGGTGTGTTAAGTAGTACTACTCCTATCAGTTTTATCCCTGTTATGTGCCTTTTTTGGGGGTTTGGTTGTTGAAGGCACAGTGCAGCACCAGAGGCCAGAAAAATAAGGGCATGTACACATGCCTGAAAAATTAGGTATTGTTGATCTTGCAGCGAGCAGAGAAGAAGGTAGGCCTGATTCAATGCCCCAGCCCGCATACCCACACTCAGAGATTGAGGGGGGGACCTGAGAAGGCCACGGGTCGGAGATATAAAGTGGGGCCATCCCAAATAAGCACACAAGCGGGGACAAAGGTAGTGAAGGGGACATAGAGGCCCATGGACTGACGGTAGCCATCTTGGCAGGAAAAGGGCCCAGCAATTAAGCCAAACTGACCCAGCACAGGCAGCTACTTGAGTCAAACGCTGTACAATTACATTTTAATAAAGCTGAAACATGCAGCAGCAGGGATTCTAAACGGCCACACGGGGACAAGGAGGCTAACAGCCCCCACAGTCTCTGCACCACTCTTTTTAACAGATAACCCAATGGGCTAACCAGGGACCTTGCCCACATAAAAAAACAGAATTTTATTGGAGGAATTATTAGTGTCTTTACACCCCAAGAGAGGACATAATATACGGTATCTTTAGACTACCTGATGGCCAAACCTCCTTTAGCCCCAATGCTATCCAAGAAACATTTCAAAACTTTATCTGACTGGAGGTCTATAGAGTGACATTAGTACTGACCTTTATATGACTGGGGGTCTATAGAGGGACATTAGTACTGACCTTTATCTGACTGGGTGTCTATAGAGGGACATTAGTAATGACCTTTATCTGACTGGGTGTCTATAGAGGGACATTAGTACTGACCTTTATCTGACTGGGTGTCTATAAAGGGACATTAGTAATGACCTTTATCTGACTGGGTGTCTATAGAGGGACATTAGTACTGACCTTTATATGACTGGGGTCTATAGGTGACATTAGTACTGACCTTTATCTGACTGGGTGTCTATAGAGGGACATTAGTAATGACCTTTATCTGACTGGGTGTCTATAGAGGGACATTAGTACTTACCTTTATCTGACTGGGTGTCTATAGAGTGACATTAGTACTGACCCTTATATGACTGGGGGTCTATAGGTGACATTAGTACTGACCTTTATCTGACTGGGTGTCTATAGAGGGACATTAGTAATGACCTTTATCTGACTGGGTGTCTATAGAGGGACATTAGTACTGACCTTTATCTGACTGGGTGTCTATAGAGTGACATTAGTACTGACCTTTATATGACTGGGGGTCTATAGGTGACATTAGTACTGACCTTTATCTGACTGGGTGTCTATAGAGGGACATTAGTAATGTCCTTTATCTGACTGGGGTCTATAGAGGGACATTAGTAATGACCTTTATCTGACTGGGTGTCTATAGAGGGACATTAGTACTGACCTTTATCTGACTGGGTGTCTATAGAGGGACATTAGTAATGACCTTTATCTGACTGGGGGTCTATAGAGGGACATTAGTACTGACCTTTATCTGACTGGGGGTCTATAGAGGGACATTAGTACTGACCTTTATCTGTCTGGGGGTCTATAGGTGACATTAGTCCTGACCTCCTGCTGCAGTATTATTACTCCCAGTCTTGCTACTATTAGATATAATAACCTCAGTTTCGTTTCCTTATCTGTTGGTAACATCAAAATATGATTATTAAATATTTCATATTTGTTTGTTTTTTTCTCCCAAAGTGAACCCCTTTGTGTGTGTCCCACAGATGTGGCGTTTCCGCTCTGCGTATGTTGGATTTGCACCGCTCAAAAAGTATGAAAAGAGATCCCCCCCATTGAAGCCTATTAATGACATCATCAGTAAATTGTATGTAACAGATTCCAGTGTTTAGGGTTTATGACCCAATACTGCGATCATATCCTTTATGACAAAAATCCGTATTTGTCGTTTTATTCAGACGCGCGTGCATCTTTGTGTTACATTTCCTGATACTTTTATTATCTTGATCTTTATATATTTACTAGCGAATGGACCGTCAAAAAATGGCGGCAATAAGATTGTAAGGCAGGTAATGGTTTGGACGAGACATTCATTTTGTTGGCGGTCGGACATCCTTCGGCGCTCATTGCGAGGCTGTTGGTTGTATTTTTTTTCGGATAGGCGTTTTGCTGTTATTCTTTGGTCGGCGGTGATGTGTTTTTTGCGCTTATTGCAAGGCTTTGTGTGCTATGAGCAGTGTTGGCGCTCGTTGTGAGGCGAGCAGTGAATGGCTTTTATGTTTAATGTGATAATGTTTTTTTTGTGTATATGTATTTTTGTATGCTAATGAAATAATTACTAAATGAATATACTTTACCTATTTGTAAGTAATATATGAAGGAAGCATTGTGCTGAAGAGCTGACAATCTGTTTTCATGTTCCTGCAGCATACAATGTAGGTTTTCAGTGTTGTGGAGCTGCTGTGTAAGTGTCAGCAATGTGTGCAGTGTGTAGTGTAAATAGGCTGCGTGCGTGAGTGGAAGCCGTTATGGTAGCTGGGTACTTCCGCATTGTGTAAGTTAGTGTTGTAAAATGGCGGGGAATGTGTATGTGGTAAGCGGGTGTGGATGATTTAGCGTCCTTGTTAATAGTGTATCTTTACCTCGTACGGCTTTTTAGGAAAATCTTTTTTAGTTAGCTCTTCAGGATATTGATCACTGGATATATTAATTACAAATAGGTAAAGTATTTTAGTAATTAATTAATTCATTATTATTAAAAAAAATATATATAAAAAAATACACTTAATAGCATATTTTACACTGCGGTTACTTTACATACATTAACGCTTCGCACTTCCTAATACATTTGTTCATTCACAATAGTTATTATCGTGCATTCATTTAATAAGTATTAATTAGTAATGGAAAATAAAAATGTAGACTTTACACTACACTAAAATGTTTTACTTTTTACTCTGCAGTTATATATCTGGATTACTGCTCATTGGCTGCCAGCGATAGCACTCTCAAAGCAGTTACAAATCTAAATCACTTTATTATGCTCTGAGACCTGAATACATTTTTTAATTTACACTGCACAAAAAAAAATATATATATTTAACACTGTACTTATATATCTGTCTTTGCGATGAGCGCCGAAGATTGATCGTTGCAAAGCACGAAACATGAAGGACACAAGGGAAGAGGCTCACAATGAGCGCCGAAGGTCTTCAGAGTACAAAAAGTATCACATTGTGTGACAAACAGCATTGCCATGGCTTCAAACTTTTTTATTTATTATTATTGCCCCGTCATTTGTGCCAGGCAAGTCACTATTGATATAATATAACATAATACAATACAATATTATACAGTACACATGGGTGTTGGAACTGGGGGGGGGAAAGGGGTAACCCCCCCCCCCCCCAGATTTCTTATCGTATGTATGTATGTATGCGTATAGAAGCTAACAGGGGAGGGGAGAGGGGGAGGAAACACAGGGGAGAGGGAGAGGAAGACACAGGAGAGGGGGAGGAAGACACAGTGGAGAGGGGGAGGAAGACACAGTGGAGAGGGGGAGGAAGACACAGTGGAGAGGGGGAGGAAGACACAGTGGAGAGGGGGAGGAAGAGATAGGGCAGAGAGGGGAAGAGAAACAGGGTAAGGGAGAGGTGAGGACAAGAGACACATGGGAGGGGGGAGAGACACAGGAGAGAGTGGGGGTAGAGACACAGGGGAGAGGGGGGGAAGAGACTAATGGGAGGGAGTGGTGAGGAGACACCCGGGAGAGGAAAGGGGTAAAGACACAGAGGAGGGGGGGAAGAAACACAGGGGAAGGGAGAGGGGGTAGAGACACAGGGGAGAAGGGGGAAGAGACACAGATGAGGGGGGAGAGACACAGGGGAGAGGGAAGGGGGGAAAGACACAGGGGAGGGGGAAAAGAAACACGGGAAGGGAGAGGGGGGTAGAGACACAGGGGAGGGGGGAGTGACACAGGGAAGAGGGAAGGTGGAAAAGACACAGGAGAGGGGGGAAAGTAACACTGGGGAAGGGAGAGGGGGTAGAGACACAGGCAAGGGTGGGAGAGACACAGGGGAGAGGGGGGGGGGGAGAGACACATGGGAGGGAGTGGGGGGGAGACACAGGGGAGAGGGGGGGGGAGAGACACATGGGAGGGAGTGGGGGGGGGGAGACACAGGGGAGGTCTTCTGCTTTATTATTATTATTATTATTATTATTACTATATAATGTGTAGATGTACCGGCTGGGCATGCTCTTGTGCATTATTATTATTATTATTATTATTACTATATAATGTGTAGATGTACCGGCTGGCCATGCTCTTCTATATTATTATTATTATTATTATTATTATATAATGTGTAGATGTACCGGCTGGGCATGCTCTTCAACATTATTATTATTATTATATAATGTGTAGATGTACTGGCTGGGCATGCTCTTGTGCATTATTATTATTATTAGTAGTAGTATTTTACTACTAATAATAATAATAATGCACAAGAGCATGCCCAGCTGGTACATCTACACATTATATAATAAAATAATAATTATAATAATAATAATAATGAATGCCCAGCTGGTACATCTACACATTATATAGTAGTAATAATAATAATAATAATGCACAAGAGTCCTTCAGCACTGCACTGGACACTGAATAAACTTGCCTAGCTATGGTTTTCCCTATTGATGCAGTATCACCTACACTCTCCCTCCTCTCAGTAAGACTGCAAGTTAGTTATGATTCCAAAATGGCTGCTGTCCATGCTATGTTCGCCGGGAACAGTCCGCCGGCGAACTATTTGCGACATTTCTAAATAGCAATTATTTCATCATAACTAAAACCTTACAAGTGTCAAATATGTATATTAATAACTAAACAGCTTTCCAAACATACACGTCGCTATTATATATATATATATCTGCCTTTCTGATTAGCGCCGACGGTGCTCAGAGGAGCAAAAGTACATGAAAAGAGAGGCTTGCAATGGGCGCCAAAGGTAGTCAGAGTACAAAAAGCTTTACATTGTGTGGCAAACAGCATTGCCATGGCTTCACATGTTATTGCCCCATCATTTTTGATGGGCAATTGCTAGTATCTCATAAATTTATGATAATTAATATACAAAATATAAAGATTTATTTTTCATTACAACCTCCTACTTTCTTTCTTCAATCTCTCGCGCCCCTGTCTTTCACACCCTCTCATCTTGACTCAGTTTATCTCTTTATGTATGGAAGCTCCATGTACAGGTTTCTTTCGTCCCTATTTACTCAGTTTGTTTATTTCTTCATCTGAACACCCTTCTTGTTACTCTGCACACTGTTCCCCAAAATGTATTCCGGGTGTTTCTGTAAATTAAATGAAATCATTAAGTCCCATAACTGTTACTAATGAGACCTCTTCCTCATTACTAAACTCCCTGTCTGTGGTTTCTCTCCACATTATTGATCAATGTTTAGTAGGGATGGAAATATTCGGTCAAGAGTTGGAAGAAAGGAAAGACAAGTAAAGAAAGTGAAAGAACCGGGAGTTGGACAATGGAAGCATAGAGAAAATGTCAAGAAAATATGAAGTGTATGTAGGGACAGAGGATGAGAATGACTGAACCCCTTTTCTTCAACCCAATCCCTTTTATTTCCTTCTGATCTAGGATTATTAGTAAATTGCACTAGCGTCTAATCCCCCCCACCCCCCCGTAAATTGCATTTCTCCACCGCTCTACATCAATCTGTTCTTATTCTCTTTCCTAGCACAAGCAGTTTTCAGAGTCAGAAAAAAAGGTATAGAGATAAGATGAAATAGTGGGAGAAATCATAACGGAATAAAAATAAAAATAAGATTGTGTTAAGATGAGAAGTAGTCAAGCAACAAGAATAAAAACAGGCATGGAAAGGTACTGATAATACCCAGTGCAATTGGGAGCCTTTTAAATATCTACCCTTCATTATCCAATCTCCCATGTTTTTTTTTTATTAAATGTACCCAGTAGTGATGTCCCGAACAGTTCGTCGGAGAACTATTCGCGGCAATTTTCGCATGTTCGCGTCCGCTGCGAACGGCGAACACATGCGCTTTTCGGTTCGCCACCTATACTTTATCATTGAGTAAACTTTGAACATCATTTATTTTATTTTATAATTTTTTTCTGTGTAATCTATGCCTGCCTGCCAGCGTGTGTGTGTGACAGGCTAACACCTAACAGCTTATATTGTGCTTATTTTCACTACTCATACCTGGTGGTGTAACATACATTGAAAACAACCATTTTTTTCCTGTAATCTAATTTCAGTTGCCTGCCTGTGTCAGGCTCACAGCTTATATTGTTCTCAGTGACATAAAACAACACTTTTTTGACTGTAATAGATTGAATAGCAATTGCCTGCCTACAGGCATGTGTGTGAAGCCTATTACATCTACTCTGTCAACTTTTGCCAGTGCACAGTGGCACCTTAGATTGCACGCGCAGTGCCCCAAATTTGAAGTGGGAGGACGGACCAAGCATCTTTTTCCATCTCCCGCTTCCAAAAATCCATGCCATATACACGTCCCCTGATAGTGGACGTAACAGGGATTAAACCGATAGGAATAGTACTACTTAACAGTACACACCTTATAATAACGCAGAGGCAACGCGTATAATCTTCCATGCTGTGCAGTGGAAGCCCCCAGACTCTGACCTGTGTATAATCTTCCATGCTGGGCAGTGGAAGCCCCCAGACTCTGACCTATGTATAATCTTCCATGCTGGGCAGTGGAAGCCCCCAGACTCTGGGAGTCTGAAGAAGAGGAGTCAGAGGAGGAAGGTGGCTTTGAGGAGGTGGAAGACCAAACACAGCAGGCGTCCCAGGGGGCTTGTTGTCACCTTTCGGGGACCCTTGGTGGCTGGGTGGAGGAAGAGACCTTCAATGACATCAGTGAGGACAAGGAACGGGACATGGCTAGCTTGGTATCCAACCTTGTGCAAATGGGGAGTTTGCGGTTGTGCAAAGGGACTGTTTGCGGTTGTTTACAGTGCATTAAACAGAGAGATTGATCTGTTACTGTGAAGCGGGTGTAACCCTTACACTACCTGATCGATACAACATCATACCTGATGTTTTAAAGCATGTTATTCCAAACAATTTAGGAATGTTAGGTGATTTATGCCCTTTATGGCTTAAAACCAGACTCTGCATCAACTATGTAATTTTCCGTGGGAGTTTTGCCATGGATCCCCCTCCGGCATGCCACAGTCCAGGTGTTAGTCCCCTTGAAACAACTTTCCCATCACTATTGTGGCCAGAAAGAGTCCCTTTGGGTTTTGTAATTCGCCTGCCCATTGAAGTCTATGGCGGTTCGCCGGGTTCGCCCTTTCGCGAACATTTGATGGAAGTTCGGGTCCGCTGTTCGCGAACCGAAAATTTGATGTTCGCGACATAACTAGTGCATACTCATTTGTAAGGTATTTTTGGAATTTGCTACAACATAGATTACTCCAATGTGCACTCATAAAGGTTAAAGGTCATTCAAAAAGGTACTTAGCACTCAGAGAGAAACAGTTTGGCAGATCAAGCAGCAAAGAAAGCTGCAAAGCAGGCTAATTTGTGCAGTTCTGCCAGGGCACTTGAGGTTTCTGCCCTGCAAGTGACTACACCACCTGACTTACTTTCCTTGCAGAAATCTTATTCTCCTTATGAGGTTGTTAGGGAGTGGCATGGTGGAGGACAGCCTCCACCAATGCCAACTGAATGGGCAGATAGTACCACTTTAATGTCAGATATGGGTCTGAATTCTATTCTCATGTACACAAGGAATGAAGATTCTCCTGTGGTTTGTGTTCCCCCTGATTGAGCGGATTCTTTTTTCAAAATGTTTAATTCTCACCCTGTTGGTGGTTATTACTCTGCAGATAGAACACTAGCAAAAATAATGGATTCTGTTGGTGGCCTTCAATTAAAGAGGATGTTAACCGTAAATGCTCTACATGCCTCCTTTGTTTGTAAGTAAATCCTTCCCCTTACACAAGCAAGGCATTTTTAAGATCAGCATCCCTCCAGATGGGCTATGGACCCATATTCAAATTGATTTCATTAGGCCCCGTCCAAAAACACCAGGTGGATATACATACAGCCCTGTAGTGATTGATGTATTTACCAAATGGATTGAAGCATTCCCTACTAAAAATCAGACACCATTGCAGCTGCCAACATTTTACTCATTTAAATTATTTTCAAGGTGGGGACTTCCACAAGTAGTGGACCTTGACAGAGGCACATCATTTACGGGACATTAAGCATAAACTTCATATTGCTTATCACCCACACTCATCTGGAGCTGTGGAAAGGGGAAACCACACCATTAAAACAAAACTTACAAAGTTTTGCTCAGGGAAACCTACAACCTGGAAAGATGTTTTACAACTTTGTTTACTGACCATAAGATCTACTTCTCATTCTACCACAGGGGTCAACACTTATGAAGCAATGACTGGTAGACTTATGTGTACTCCTGGACTTTCACTACTCCCCACTGCAACCCCTATTTTACAAGGGGCAGTTACTGAAAATTGGGTGCAAAAAGTAGCTGACCATATAAGGGAAATTAATATCTTAGTAGCACAGAACTCAGGATGGTCCACAAAACAAATTAAAAAGTATTTTGATAAAAAGGTGAGACCCTTTGAATACAATGTTGGTGATTTGGTAATAGTATGAGATTTTGGGAAGAAAGAACATTCCTTTGTTCCTTCTTGGAAAGGACCTTTCAACATTGGAGACAAAGCCAAATCATATGCTTATCAGCTTAAAATTACAGGGAGTAAGGGAAAAAAAAATTACTCAAATGGTATCACATCTATCAATTAAAACATACATAAATCACACTTATAACATCATGCCTTATTTTTTACAGAAATGGAACTCTACATTTGTGGGAAAATATGCAGCATGCAGGCTTGGGAAAATAGAATAGGAAAAGCCATTACGTGTGCAGGTTATCGGGACTGCCTACTCAGCAAACTTACTGATGGCCTCAGATATATTGAACTTTAATGTCTTTTTGATTTTATTAGACAACCAGAGTTGGGAATAATATGTCAAATCTGAGACTGGCGTAAGTGACCATGTACGTTATTAGTAATTTAGGTAAAATTACAAGCCAGTAGATAATGATAACCCTTTTAGCTTAAAAATACCCCTTACCATTTTGTATCCTATCGTGTTCACAGAGGAAATATACAGAAACTTGGTGCGGATGCATTGCCTTGGCAATCTTGATGGACCTACGTTAAAGGAATTCCATGATCCATACAAACTGATGGTCAAACAGTCGTCTGGTGAATAGAAGACACCACATATGTCTGGTTGTACTAAGCAAAATGAACAATATGTATGTAGGTGTAACATCATGGATATTGCAGAACCTCAATGTGAATTTGAAGAGTTAAACCAAGAAGACTGTGTTACAATATGTGCGATTAAAACAAACAATATTACATGAGGGGATGACAAGGGTAACAGATGTTGGAGAGGACAAATTTTGTATTGTGTCTACTGGATCCAATTTGCAATATGGGACTCAAAAGTGTCACTTTCAAAATCCAAAATTTTGTGTTATGGTCAACAAAATTTTGAAAATCAATGGTCACACAATTTATCCAGTCCCAGTTTATCATTACATTTCCCAAATCCAGGTAAGATTCCCATACCACCACTATCAACAAATGTACACTTGTTAATGAAAAGAACCAGAACATCTTCTTTTATGGGTCAAACAGCATACAAAGATGGTGGAGAATGCTGTGGATAAACTGTCCAAAACAACCTCTATTTATAATGCATCCCAACACCTTTAAAATTCTGATTCTTATTCAGTCTGTCATCATAATATTTGGACTTATTCAAAGGTTAAAACTATGGAAAAACTATTGTACAGGCAAATATAATTAAGAGAGCTCATTATTTGGAAATTTATTCACTCTCTAGGTGGGGATATTATAAGAAATAGGTCATACATATTGGCCCACAATACATTATGTTTATGCTATTATTTTCTATCTCTTCCTTTTTATTCATGTTCATGTGTATGTATATATATGTGTAATTATATAAATGTCATTAAGAGGTCAGTCAGTCATTGCATGGGTTAAATTCCAAAATAGCCACATCAAAGGGCTGAGGAAAACAAACAATTGCAATTCTCACATCTATCATATAGACAAGATATATGGGGTCTATTCACATAAATACAGGGCACCACCTGTGGAGAAGATCATCAATGACAATGGTCATTGTTTTTGTACAGTTGATTAAAGATATCTATTGATTAACAGCTTTATTAAATTGTGATTCAGCCAATTGAATAGGGCCCTATTTAAGCATATAGCATTTTTTTACAGAACTTTTTATTTGTGAACTTCTATTCAAAAGCAAGGTCTTCACTAACTAAAAACTTGGCCGTATCGCAATTTAATAAGGCTGTAAGATTGCAAGAAAGTCAGAAGAGGCCACTTAAGATATAGGTGGGGGGGGGGGGGGACCAAATATCCTGTAAAAAAAACAGCTAAAATGCACAATGGTAGAAGAAGAGGGGACATAGAGATCCCACACAGAGAGGTTCTAAGGTGACAGGTAGACTGTAGGTGGTAACTATACCCCTTAATATTTTTGATCCACCCAGGGTAATTATATTGCATGTCTGATTGATGGTTTAATTTCTTTCTCCCTGTATACTGATGATATATATTGGGGTAGAAATGTTATTACTGTTTTCTTTATTGCGGTATACTGATGACATATTGGTGTAAAAATAATAATTACTGTTTTCTTTCTTGCTGTATACTGATGATATATGGGTGTAGAAATATGAATTGATGTTTTTGTTCATTCTGGATACTGGAGAAATCTTTTTTTTTTTTTTTTTCCTCCTGAAGGGTTAATAATAATTTAGGTGTTTTCTTTCTCAATATGTTGTGGGCCATTAAATATCAACTAATAGTGCATATATATATATATATATATATATATATATATATATATATATATATATATTATATTCCCTGTGCAAGGTTTAACCTTATTTCCATTTGTTTACATCTATTATTTCATATACATTTATACATTTGTGATTATTTTTGACATTTTAATCTTTGTATATTTTTGACTTTGTTTTCCCACACGTTCTTGTATGATTATTTGTTTTTGTGCACGGAAATATATAAATATATGTTAATTCATAAATCTTATTTGTGTTTTTGTTTGTCAAGCATTCTCAAAAGAATAGAATCTCTAGAAATGACACCTTCATTTCTTACAGTAGTGTCATGTAAATGAGCTTTAATGTCAGGCATTTTACATTCCCTGAACATGCCCTGCTCCTCCGCTACTACCTTTATCAATTCATTGATCCTCACAAGGAGCTGAAAAGCAGGAATAGCATGCCCAGTTGTATAAATAGCAATATAAATATATTTATTTTATTTCTTCCTGTTGTACGGTGGTCCTTTAAAGCTGGGAATATCGATAATTCACAAATATTATCTCCCCTGCAATTTCCCAGAGGCCTCAAGTACATGCTAATTTGTCTACATATACTACTTGGTTGGTGTTTCATTTGGTGGAAACTAGTTGAAAGATGATGGCTATAGACAACTGAGAAGCAATTTTGTTAAAAGAAAATAACAGAAGTGAGATATAACAGAGATATCATTATTGGCTAACCAAGTACAAAAAAACGTATGAACATTCAGGGCTACACTCAAATTTCCCTCAAAAAGACACCAACCTCTACATGATATTTATGGTGGAACATTAATATTTGTGCATTGAGGATCTCTTCGTCCATCAGCTGAAAGAGAGAAAGAAGGGAATATAATTATTATTTATTGTAGTATGCACAATAGTTACACTACATTATGTATATAACACACTGTATATATCACACGTCACTATACACAAGGATCAGATGCATATATCACACGTCACTATACACAAGGATCAGATGTATATATCACACGTCACTATACACAAGGGTCAGATGTATATATCACACGTCACTATACACAAGGGTCAGATGTATATATCACACATCACTATACACAAGGGTCAGATGTATATATCACACGTCACTATACACAAGGGTCAGATGTATATATCACACGTCACTATACACGAGGGTCAGATGTATATATCATACGTCACTATACACAAGGGTCAGATGTATATATCACACGTCACTATACACGAGGGTCAGATGTATATATCACACGTCACTATACACAAGGGTCAGATGCATATATCACACGTCACTATACACGAGGGTCAGATGTATATATCACACGTCACTATACACAAGGGTCAGATGTGATCTATTTAGCAGAGCTGTACATTATGTATATAAATCAGTGTGTATATCACACTACTTACCAGATCTGTTAAAAACTTGAAAGAAAGCATTTTCTTACTGATAATTCTGAAAATAACACAAAGAACAATCCAGCCAGTATGAAAACAATAAATAGGTCACATGTCATGAATGAGAAAATGACTTTATTAGAGGAATAATTATAACCTATAATTATATGGATGAGGTAAAGAGCACATTTTTAACAATAAATAAAAACTATAGTCATGAAGAAGAGTGAATAAAACAATGGGGAATCCACTTTTCAATGGCATATATATTTATATCACATATTATAATTGTCTAACTGCGAGTTGTCGTCACGCTTTGCGGCCCTCGCAAAGGAAGGGCCGCAACTGACGACAACTCGCAGTTTCACCATTGCTCCCATCACCCCTACTGCAGGAGTGCACGGGTAGCCGGCAAGCGTGCGCGCGCGCGCACACGCGCGAAGACGTCTCGTGCGCGGGTAGCCGTTCAGACAAACGTGCGCGCGCACGCATCAACCGCAATGAGGTGAGGGTGAGAGACACGGGGCCAAGGAGGGGAGAAGCAGGGGAATAGATACATAAAGGGGGGGGGGGGGGAGTTGAGACACAGGGGAAGTGAGATACAGGGGAGGGACAGAGAGGGACAGGGTAATAGAGACACGAGAGGAGGGGGAAGAGAGACACAGGGGAAGTGAGATACAGGGGAGGGGAAGAGAGGGACAGGGGAATAGAGACACAAGAGGAGGGGGGAAGAGAGACACAGGGAAAGTGAGATACAGGGAGGGGAAGAGAGGGACAGGGAATAGAGACACGAGAGGAGGGGGGGAAGAGAGACACAGGGGAAGTGAGATACAGGGGAGGGGAAGAGAGGGACAGGGGAATAGAGACACAAGAGGAGGGGGGAAGTGAGATACAGGGGATGGGAAGAGAGGGACAGGGGAATAGAGACACGAGAGGAGGGGGGGAAGAGAGACACAGGGTAGGTGAGATACAGGGGATGGGAAGAGAGGGACAGGGGAATAGAGACACGAGAGGAGGGGGGGAAGAGAGACACAGGGGAAGTGAGATACAGGGGATGGGAAGAGAGGGACAGGGGAATAGAGACACGAGAGGAGGGGGGAAGAGAGACACAGGGGAAGTGAGATACAGGGGAGGGGAAGAGAGTGACGGGAATAGAGACACGAGAGGAGGGGGGGGGAGAGAGACACAGGGAAAGTGAGATACAGGGGAGGGGAAGAGAGGGACAGGGGAATAGAGACACAAGAGGAGGGGGGAAGAGAGACACAGGGGATGGGAAGAGAGGGACAGGGGAATAGAGACACGAGAGGGGGGGGAAAGAGAGACACAGGGGAAGTGAGATACAGGGGATGGGAAGAGAGGGACAGGGGAATAGAGACACGAGAGGAGGGGGGGAAGAGAGACACAGGGGAAGTGAGATACAGGGGAGGGGAAGAGAGGGACAGGGGAATAGAGACACGAGAGGAGGGGGGGGAAGAGAGACACAGGGGAAGTGAGATACAGGGGAGGGGAAGAGAGGGACAGGGGAATAGAGACACTGGGGAAGTGAGATACATGGGATGGGAAGAGAGGGACAGGGGAATAGAGACATGAGAGGAGGCGGGGAAGAGAGACACAGGGGAAGTGAGATACAGGGGAGGGGAAGAAAGGGACAGGGGAATAGAGACACAAGAGGAAGGGGGAAGAGAGACACAGGGGAAGTGAGATACAGGGGAGGGGAAGAGAGGGACAGGGGAATAGAGACACGAGAGGAGGGGGGAAGAGAGACACAGGGGGAAGTGAGATACAGGGGAGGGGAAGAGAGGGACAGGGGGAATAGAGACACGAGAGGAGGGGGGGAAGAGAGACACAGGGGAAGTAAGATACAGGGGAGGGGAAGAGAGGGACAGGGGAAGTGAGATACAGGGGAGGGGAAGAGAGACACAGGGGAAGTGAGATACAGGGGAGGGGAAGAGAGACACAGGGGAGGGAGAGGAGGGGGAAGAGAGACACAGGGAAGGGGGAAGAGAGGCACAGGGGAGCGAGAAGAGGAGGGGGGAAGAGAAACACAGGGGAGGGAGAGGAGGGGGGAAGAGAGACACGGGATGGAGAGGAGGGGAGGGGAGGAAGAGAAACGGTAGGGGAGGAAGAGAAACGGGAGGGAGAGGAGGGGAGGAATAGACATGGGGAGGAGACACAGCGGAGGGGGGAAGAGATGAGGGTCAGGGGGTGGAGAGACACAGGGGAGGGATGAGGGGGGGCAGAGACACAGGGGAGGGAGACGGGGTGAAGAGACACAGGGGAGGGAGAAAGACACAGGAGTGGGAGAGGGGGAAGAGACACAGGGGAGGGAGAGGGGGAAGGAGAAACAAGGAAGGGAGAGGGGGGAAAGAGACACGGGAGGAGGAAGGAGAAACAAGGAAGGGAGAGGGGGGAAAGAGACACAGGGGAGGGAGAGGGGGAAGAGACACAGGAGAGGGAGAGGGGGGGGAAGAGACAGAGGGAAGGGAGAGGAAGTAGAGGGCGGGAGAGGCTCACAATGAGTTCCAAAGCCACTCATTGCAAGGCCCGAGATGAGCGCTGAAGGAGCTTATTGCAAGGCCAGTAAAGTAGAGGGGGAGGAGGTTCGCAATGAGCCCCTCCGGTCAAGTAGAGGGGTAGAGAGGCTCGCAATGAGCGCCGAAGGCGCTCATTGCGAGGCCCGTGATTAGCGCTGAAGGCGCTCATCGCAGAGGCCAATAAAGTAGAGGGGGGAGAGGCTCGCAGTGTGTGACAAACACCATTGCCAGGCTTCAATTTATTGCCGTCATTTTTGACGGGCAAGTCGCTAGTATATATATATATAGTAAATAAATAGTACATCTGTGTTCAGTTTATTCACTGTACTACTGTACGGTGGAGGGCTTCTATCGCTCTTTTGCCCACCATATTATAAATGATTGTTGTGGTGAACTAAGTACCCATAAAGTCCACAACACAAGCTGAGATCCCGCTCCATGCTGATGATAGCCAGTAAGCTTGAAACAGCTGTGCATGGATTGGATACTCAGCTTGTGTTTAATCCAACCTTGGATTTGCATTAAAGCTGTGTAATACAGTATGCATAAGTTTAAGGAAGCCATGTTTGATAATGGCTATGGATTGAAGAGAGAGGCATTTGTGGGCACATTTGCATGTCCCAGCTCAGCTTCCCAGAATGCAGTGTCATAACTGTTTTTCTCGGAATTCTGAGCTGGAAGCAGGTTTTTAGACTTGTTTTAGACATTCAAATGTGAACACAGATGTACTATTTATTTACTGTACTACTGTACGATGGAGGTCTTCTATCGCTCTTTTACCTACCATATTATAAAATATATATATATATATATATATATATATTATATAAAGCTGAACATTTCTCAAAAGTTCATCTTCTATAAGAATGGGCCAAAAGTCATTTATAGTTTTGTGGATCGCTCTTGCTGCCTGATTGTATATAGTTAGAAACTGACAGTTCAGCAGAGGTTTGGGAGTTTCATCTCTATTGTTCTTTTTAATCAGATTACCTCTGTCTGGTCTCTGGCTTCCATTATTACTTTGGAGTCATATCCCTTGGAGAGAAACTTCCTTTTAGGATTCTCACTCTACATCAAAACCAATCAAACTGATGCAATTTCTCCTAACACGTTGACATTAGCCATATGGTATATTTTTGATCCACATTGGACCATAATTGCTGGTGGCGTTCAAATATCCATTGTTGTGTTACACAGTTAATTAGTAGGAAACCTGTGAAAGTCTCCATATTTGATACAATGAAAACCATTGTTAACAGTAATTTCTCCACTTTGATCCAAATATTTGTCAAGACCTGCTCTTCCATGAGCTTGATAAGGATCAAAGGAACCAATCCTTCCTGCATATGGACATGGTTCTTCAAATCCCTGCTCTCAGGACAGCTGCAGAAATGCAGGGGACAGAAAAAAATACAAGCCTACCCCCTCACAGATACACACCACCCCTATATGTCCAGAGAAAGCATAATATTTATTTTCAGAATCATCTTTTATACAGTTTCAAAAAACAAAAGAAAAATTTAATTTTTATATGTACAAATATGTATTGCACAACTTGGAGATTTCAGCCCCCCCACACACTTGTGGTTATCAGCCAATCAAGAGCCTAACCTGATCAGCGCTGATCTGATTGCTCAGTTAGGCCAGCACTTGACCAGTCATCGTTGGCAGTTGTAGGTGTTGATTGGTGTGAATCACAAGTATAGGCTAGTGGAGAAGGGAGTCACGGGGTTGCCCCATGAGGTCTAGTGCTCATCATCCCTGATGGACATGAAGGATTTATCACAACACAAAACATAACTTAAAAAATATAAACATTGTGGGCAAAACATGGCATTCATTATGATAAGTGGTATAGTCTTTTCTCTTGCATTTCCTGATCTGGTCCTGGGTCAGTGAGGGGGAGGACTGACGTGCCAATTCCAGCTAAGTTTAGGTCTAACAAAGCCCTCTAACATCCCCTGTAAGTGCTTGCTCCCATAAAAGTTCTCTGAACGTTCTGTGAGTGCTTGTTGTGAGCCAAAATCTTGCATGTAAATTCAGCCTCACACAATAGCAGCTAAACCCCTTTCAAAAACACTCACAAGAAACATTAATGATCCAATAATGGGGGAAAAAGACAGCTTAAAGAATTATTTCACAGAACCATAATAAAATAAAAAGCATAAAAGAAGCCTTTCTAATGGTGAACATGTCCCTCTAGAACAACAAATGCTAAAGAACAACACATTAAATCACAATGACAAATAACTGCACACACAAGCACCAACACCCAACTAATGCTAAGTCACACCTGGTTAATACAGAGCCCTAGGGGTAATCACCTACCCACCTGCCATATAAATACATTTGCAACCCCAGGACAATGAGTGCAGTATATACCAAGTAGGGGTTAACCACAAGGCAAAGGGATATAACTAGCAAAACACTTGACATCACTTGACCTTTGTATTTTGAAACAGAGTGTCTCAACTTCTGTCTGACAACCAAGTTTACTATTTAAAAAACTATCTTGACTTTTTGCCCTACTTAATTATATTCTTAGTTAGACTTTTTCAAGCAGATACTTCCCCATTGTAAAGTGGTCCTTTTATCAAATCTTCCAAACCATACAATCCAGTCATGTGATTATTGTCTAATTGTGTCTGATTGTTTATGATCATTCTGTGTGTAATATAAGGTATATGTGTATAAATATATACCATTGTTTCTTTCAAATAGAGCACAGAAGGACTAAGAGAAAATATTTTATTTAGGGTATATTTGGTCTCCATTTATTACAAGTTTTTTATGTTACATTATTTTGCTTGTTTCATCTTCTGGCTATATCTCATATTATTTTTTGCAGGATCTCTTTGTTTTTCAATTTTATTTAAGTTTTCTTATGAGAAAAAAAACAATAAAACCCTAGAGATAGTGTATTTTCTAAATACCATTCTCTATAAATATAACACATTGTTATTGTTGTTTTTTGACACTCTTTCATAAAATGATTTAGGTTTTTTGCTTTGACTTAATGTGTATAATTCTTTTGCTGCCTGCTGACCAGAGACTCTGTGACGATGGCTTCTGGCCTCTCTGATATGGTGGTTTTGGTGTGTCTCCTATAATAGAGAATTCACAAACCCCTTCAAACACATGGGTCATTCATGAGCTGTGTCACCTATGCCTGATTGGGCACACCAGTTAGAATCATTGATCATCCAAGTCACAGATCTCTAGAACAGTATAAACACATGGTTCCTGGCTTTAAAAACATATATAATGCTGCTGTTCATTCACTGGCTACTAGGGGGTAACCACCTAGAACAAGCAAGATACAACTGGAAAAGGAACTTACAAGTACAGAAAGGCAAAAATGGGTCTGTGTATACCTTATGTACTCACTCGCAGGGGCTCCTCCACTTCAATGCCTAGGGACTCCAAAAAAAGGTAGATCTGACTCTGACTGTGGCATATGACAAATATAATCATCTGCCATCTTAAAGGGATACTCAAGGCATTTTTCCCCCTGTCTCTCCTTTTTCAATTGCTCTCTCTGTTACTCTCATTGTCTCTCCTCTCACTCTTGCTGTCTCTGTTTCTCTCCTTGTCTCTCCTCTCTCACTTGCTCTCTCTGTTTCTCTCCGTCTCCCCTCACTCTCTTGCTCTCTGTTTCTCTGTCTCTCCTTTTTCAATTGCTCTCTCTGTTACTCTCTCTGTCTCTCATTTGCTCTCTTTGTGTCTTCTCTTTCATTTGCTCTGTTTCTCTTCGTCTCCCCTCTCTGTTTCTCTCACTGTCTCCCCTCTCTTACTTGCTCTCTCATTGTCTCTCTCCTCTCTCTGTTTCTCTCCTTTGCTCTCTCTTTATCTCTCTCATTGTCTCTCCTTTCTCATTTGCTCTCTCGGTTTCTCCCCTTGTCTCTCCTTTCTCATTTGCTCTGTTTCTCTCTCATTGTCTCTTTTTTTCCTCATTTGTTCTCTCCTCCTCCCCTTTCCTCCTCCTCCCTTTCGCTCTCCCCCTCTTTACTTCTCTCCCCCTATCCCTCTCTCCCCCACATCTTTCTCTCCCTGCTTCCCTCTCCTTTTTGCCCCCTCCTTTCGCCTCCTCTCCCCCAACCCCTCTCCTCTCCCCCTCTCATTCTCCCTCCCCCCACTCCTCTCATTCTCCTCCCATCCCTACCCCCCCCCTCCTATCTATCACCTGTTTCTGGCATGCCCCACTCCCCAGCCTGCAGCTGAGCCTCCTCGGAGCCTGGCTCCTTCCCCAGGGGTCCTGTTTGCTCAGGCTGAAGGACAGGAGGGGTCAGGGGACGAGGGCCTGCCGGGATATGGCCTGGGGGGGAGGCTGAGACTGGGGCCCCCAGGACATAAAGGGCTGCACCGGGGATAGCTCTGCCTGTGTCTTTCACCTTCCACTCTCCTTCCTTCTCTCCCCTTCCCTCCATCACTTACCTGTTTCCGGCATGCCCCACTCCCCCAACCTGCAGCTGAGCCTCCCTTGGACGCAGGACGCCCCTCAGGATGGGGGAATGAGGTCAGGGGAGCTAGGGCTGCCCGGGATATAGCCATGGGGGGAGGCTGACACTGCGGCCCCCCAGGAGATAAAGGGCTGCAACCGGGGATAGCTCCGCCCGTGTCTCTCACCCCTCCACTTTCCTTTCCTCCCCCATCTATCACTGGGGGATGCCCCACTCCC
>CM050174.1:24756622-24765592 GCA_027410445.1 Discoglossus pictus | reverse complement strand
GGAAAATTTAATATATTTGTTTTCTTGACATTTATAACAAATTATTATATAAGCCATGAGCATTAAATATTTTTAGGGGAAATATTTTTTAGGAGTCTCTGCTTCTTTGTGAGTTATTTATTTTGTGTCTTCTACATCTTATACGGGTTTGGAGCCTGTGTGGGTGTGATCTGATAATTTTAATATGTCCCTTTCTGTCACATGCTCAATAGAAACCAGTTCCAAGCAAACTCTGCTTGCCTTACTCTGTGCCGGACCCCATCCATGCCATGAAAAGGAAGTATAACTCTCATGGAAGCTTCTATGCACTAGCAGAGACTACCAAAATTAAGATTTTTCTCTTAATTCAACCTACACCCAAATTTAATCCAATATCTTGGAATTTTTACTGTTGAATGTTATGTACAACTCAAGGATTTATATATATATACATAACTGTTAAATTATTAACACTCTGCTAGTTTGAAACAAACTCTAGGGTGCCTAGCACCTGATAATAAGTACTATCATAAATACAATGTAAGGAGTACCTAAAAATTGTCAACTTTATTAAATTACTACCGACTTGCCCATCAACAATGACGGGGCAATACAATTTTAAGCCATGGCAATGCTGTTTGCCACACAATGTAAGGCTTTTGCTCCTCTGTGGACCCTCGGCGCTCATTGTGAGCCTCTCCCCTGGTGTACTTCAATTGTCGGGCTTTGCAACTATCACCTTTGGCGCTCATTGCAAAGACAGATATATAAGTAGAGTGTAAATTGCCAAATAAATGTGGGTACAGTGAATTAATAAAGTAATATGAATTAATAAATTCATATACTTTACCTATTTATATGTAATATAAAGCAATCAATATCCTGAAGAGCTAACAATCTATTTAGATTTTCCTGCATCTGAAAATGTACAGTTGGAGTGTTGATCATCTGAGGTGAAAGTGTCAGCAACGTGGCAAGTGTGCAGTGTAAATAGGCTGCGTGCGCGATGGCAAACCGATAATGTGGAAGGCGTTTTAAGCGGCATTTTAGAATCCTAATGTTATGAGTTGTAAGTTAGTGTTGTTCTTTTTGCTATGTGTTACTTGGGTCGCGAGCATTTTCCGTCCGTTGTAATGGTATATTTTGTATTTGCTACGTGACTGTTGGAGATTTTCGCGGCTCTGTGTCTTTCTGCCTCATTTTCTTTTTTTTCGTCCACCATTTTTCTTGTCGCGTAGCTGAATTTCAAGTGCTGAAACTTCTTAAATACAACTTAAATTTGCGTGCAACCTCACTCCCAGATTTCTTGGCTGTCCCCTCGTGCTGTGTGTGATGTTTATTTTATGTTTTTTTTTTTCGTTGTTGTGCTTTTTTTTGCTGTTGTGCGGTCCGGCTGTTAACTTCGTATTTTTGAGACCTTGTATTTAAGTTCCGTGGGACGTAATTGTTGTTTGCAAAAGTCGTACGTCCTTGTCTGTGTTTTCTGCACTTCGGGGTCGTGTAGCCTTGTTTTCATTTTTTTCTGGCATAATTTTTTTTCTCGCTTAGCCAATTTTGAAGTGGCGAAACTCCTTAAATTCGACTACAACCTCACTCCCAAACGTCCTGGCTGACCGCCCGTGTTGTGTATGATTTTTTTTTTATGTTTTGTTTTTATTTTAGAGTGTTTTTGTTGTTTTTTGATGTACGCGTTTCGGCCGTTAACTTCGTATTTTTGGGACCTTGTATTTTTTATTTTCCTAAGTCCCGTGGGTTGTAACTTTTTTTTGTCTAAGTCCGTATTTCCTCATTCCGAGGGTGTTTTTTTTTTGTTTTCAAAGTCAAGCTTTTCTGGGTTGTTTTTTACTTTGCGTGAGGAGGCGTAGAGCCTGCACTTCCGCAAATGCGGACACTCGATTTGCAAGGTCTGCATTTGCGGACAGAACTGCGTCCCTCGCTTTGTGAGAGATGCAGTTCTGCGAGCTCACTTTGCGAGCTCACAAAGTGTGATGACGACTCGCAGTTTGACAACAATTATATGTGATTTTAAGCAATCTTTAAAAAGTGAGTCCACGTCATTCTTTCCAAGCCACATAAATCAAATAAAAAATATATAATCTAATAAACAGGAATAGCATGAAAGGTTAGGTCTATGACCTCGGTGTGTCCTCCTTCCTAGAAAGCTCTCTAAGAAATACCCCCAAATCTGGCTAAGAACCCTGCAATAGATAGGAGAAATGAAGTAATATATTCTAAAAGGATATTGTGACCTTCATCAGCCCAGATCAACTCATATAGCCTTATTCTATTAGCTACTTGCAAATGCCTTGTACTCATAAATTTGGCTGTTTTTTTTTTAAATGAATGTTTATATGCATTCTATTGACTTAAGAATGAATTACTGCCAATAAGTCATATTTGCCGAATATGTAGTAATATTAAGAGTAATTTTAAGCGTGTGTATAAATTTACTAATTGGGCATTTGAATTGTGCCCATAGGCTGTAACATAAAGATAAAATTCTCCAATGCCCTATTGGGAGCCTCACACGTTCTCTAGTATGATATGAGAAAACAGGTCCCTTAATGCTAAAAAAAGGGCCTGCCTAATGGTCGTTTTACCACATTTATGGCTTCCTCAAAGGCTGTAGCTATAGCGTATATAGACAGCATGAAATTATTTAATAAAGTTTAACAATTTTCAGTACACCTTACATTGTATTCATGATATTTCTGTCATTATTACTGTTTTTCAATTGGATACATGAGCTATGGATTACTATTCATCACAACTGGAAGAACATGGTGACTTTATGGAACAGTATGCATGGTTTGCATGGCCTTTTCTTTATTTCCATAACCATTCTGCCATGTATTTTCTCTAGTGCCTGGGGCTAGTGCATATATAGGGCCAGCCCCAGACAATTTGGCATCTTAAGAGAGGGCCTAAGATGTTCTGCCCCATATAACTTACCAAGTACAGGATAATTGAACACCGGCTAGTGGTAGGTAACCTATTTCACTTGAAGGACCACATACAGTACATGCCGCCCAAGTCCTAAAACAGTAAGCACAATGGTCTAAAGCTTTTTTATTTTACACATAGCAAAATCACTGTGAATGAAGTAGAGATTGATTAGTTGGTAATAGAGATATAGATACTGATAATGTGTTTTGGACTGATAGTGTGAGTTAATAGTTGTGGGAGGATAAATTGGACCCTGTATTGTTGAGAAAGGATGTGCTCCATCTCTCTAGTAAACCAGCTGGGGCCACATAAAAAGTGTCTAAGGTGCTGCATGAGGCTTCAAGGCAGCCTGTTGCCTACCACTTTTCTAGATTTTAGATGACCACTGTAGTGCCATATAAACATGGGCTAAATGTTTGGGAACTTTAAGCAGAAAAAAGTTACACATCAAGGGTCCTGCAATGATCCATGATGCATTGGTGGACAATGTGTGTATGAGAGAGGTGTGTTTACATTACTGGAAAGCTATGGTTGCAGGGAATGATACAAGGGGTCTGGTCCTGAGCCAGGGAGAGGGAATGGGAGTTGTGTCTATTTCTTATCTAATTATCTTTACAATGAATCCCTGTTCCCTCCTTCCCCACCCCGCTCTCCACTGACAGTGGTGATGACTGATAGGAGAGGTGACCAGGTGAGCCCCAAACCCTCCTGCTTTCAGCTAGAGGAACACCCCTAGACTGAAAAGGTTATTGTAATCTCAGCACCCAGCTGACTTCTTCAGGTCAGGAACTGGATCAGAATACCAGGAACACAGGATCAGGAACAGGTGTAGGTCCCTTTAGAATAGGACCAAGCAGGATACCATCATGATACAACAGGATAAGATGTTGGTCCCTTTCAAGTAGGAACCAGGAGAGGTATCAAAATACCAACAAGTGATTTAGCTCTTAAGCCCTTCCCAACGAATGACAATACACTTCAATTATGTACTATCAAACTGAAACTGCTTTATTGTTGAACATACACTATATTTATACAAAATATCACCCAAAACAAAACAAGACACAACCTCTGATGTCATTCCCTGTGAATACTCCCTGCTGGCCAAGAGCCACACTTACTGTTAGTCCTATACCTTTCTTTGTTCTCAGAGCTCCTGGGATATTTAGTCAGAACAATGGTGATGACGTCATCCCCCCTGATTACCCCCTTCTGGCCAGGAACCATGCTGACTGCTATTCCTATTCCTTCTTTTGTTCTCAGCTCTCCTGGGATATTCAGTCAGAACAATGGTGATGGTGTCATCCCCCCTGATTACCCCCTTCTGGCCAGGAGCCATGCTGATTGCTAGTCCTATTCCTTCCTTTGTTCTCATCTCTCCTGGGACATTCAGTCAGAACAATGGTGATGACGTCACCCCCCTGATTCCCCACTTCTGTCCAGGAGCCATGCTGACTGCTAGTCCTATTCCTTTCTTTGTTCTCAGCGCTCCTGGGGTATTCAGTCAGAACAATGGTGATGACGTCATCCCCCCTGATTACCCCCTTCTGGCCAGGAACCATGCTGACTGCTATTCCTATTCCTTCTTTTGTTCTCAGCTCTCCTGGGGTATTCAGTCAGAACAATGGTGATGGTGTCATCCCCTCTGATTACCCCCTTCTGGCCAGGAGCCATGCTGATTGCTAGTCCTATTCCTTCCTTTGTTCTCATCTCTCCTGGGACATTCAGTCAGAACAATGGTGATGACGTCACCCCCCTGATTCCCCACTTCTGTCCAGGAGCCATGCTGACTGCTAGTCCTATTCCTTCCTTTGTTCTCAGCTCTCCTGGGGTATTCAGTCAGAACAATGGTGATGACGTCATCCCCCCTGATTACCCCCTTCTGGCCAGGAACCATGCTGACTGCTATTCCTATTCCTTCTTTTGTTCTCAGCTCTCCTGGGGTATTCAGTCAGAACAATGGTGATGGTGTCATCCCCCCTGATTACCCCCTTCTGGCCAGGAGCCATGCTGATTGCTAGTCCTATTCCTTCCTTTGTTCTCATCTCTCCTGGGACATTCAGTCAGAACAATGGTGATGACGTCACCCCCCTGATTCCCCACTTCTGTCCAGGAGCCATGCTGACTGCTAGTCCTATTCCTTCCTTTGTTCTCAGCTCTCCGGGGGTATTCAGTCAGAACAATGGTGATGACGTCATCCCCCCTGATTACCCCCTTCTGGCCAGGAGCCATGCTGACTGCTAGTCCTATACCTTCCTTTGTTCTCAGCTCTCCTGGGGTATTCAGTCAGAACAATGGCGATGATGTCACCCCCCTGATTCTCCCCTTCTGGCCAGGAGCTATGCTGACTGCTAGTCCTATTCCTTCCTTTGTTCTTAGCTCTCCTGGGATATTTAGTCAGAACAATGGTGATGACATAATCCCCCATTATTACCTCCTTCTGGCCAGAAGCCATGTCGACTGCTAGTCCTATTCCTTCCTTTGTTCTCAGCTCTCCTGGGGTATTCAGTCACAACAATGGTGATGATGCCATCCCCCCTGATTCTCCCCTTCTGGCCAGGAGCTATGCTGACTGCTAGTCCTATACCTTCCTTTGTTCTCAGCGCTCCTGGGAAATTTAGTCAGAACAATGGTGATGACGTCAACCCCCCTGATTACCCCCTTCTGGCCAGGAGCCATGCTGACTGCTAGTCCTATGCCTTCCTTTGTTCTCAGCTCTCCTCGGGTATTCAGTCAGAACAATGGTCATGACGTCATCCCCCCAAATTACCCCCTTCTCGCCAGGAGCCATGCTGACTGCTAGTCCTATATCTTCCTTTTTCTCAGCTCTCCTGTGGTATTCAGTCATAACAATGGTGATGATGTCATCCCCCCTGATCCCCCCCCCCCCTTCTGGCCAGAAGCCATGCTGACTACTAGTCCTATTCCTTACTTTGTTCTCAGCTCTCCTGGGGCATTCAGTCAGAACAATGGTGATGACGTCACCCCCCTGATTCCCCACTTCTGTCCAGGAGCCATGCTGACTGCTAGTCCTATTCCTTCCTTTGTTCTCAGCTCTCCTGGGGTATTCAGTCAGAACAATGGCGATGATGTCACCCCCCCCTGATTCTCCCCTTCTGGCCAGGAGCTATGCTGACTGCTAGTCCTATTCCTTCCTTTGTTCTCAGCTCTCCTGGGATATTTAGTAAGAACAATGGTGATGACATAATCCCCCATTATTACCCCCTTCTGGCCAGAAGCCATGTCGACTGCTAGTCCTATTCCTTCCTTTGTTCTCAGCTCTCCTGGGATATTTAGTCAGAACAATGGTGATGGCGTCATCCCCGCTGATTACCCCCTTCTCGCCAGGAGCCATGCTGACTGCTAGTCCTATTCCTTCCATTGTTCTCAGCTCTCCTGGGGTATTCAGTCATAACAATGGTGATGATGTCATCCCCCCTGATCCCCCCCTTCTGGCCAGAAGCCATGCTGACTACTAGTCCTATTCCTTCCTTTGTTCTCAGCTCTCCTGGGATATTTAGTCATAACAATGGTGTTGATGTCATCCCCCCTGATTCCCCCCTTCTGACCAAAAGCCATGCTGACTACTAGTCCTGGTCCTTTCTTTGTTCTCAGCTCTCCTGGGATATTTAGTCAGAACAATGGTGATGACGTCATCCCCTCTGATTACCCCCTTCTGGCCAGGAGCCATGCTGATTGCTAGTCCTATTCCTTCCTTTGTTCTCATCTCTCCTGGGACATTCAGTCAGAACAATGGTGATGACGTCATCCCCCCTGATTACCCCCTTCTGGCCAGGAACCATGCTGACTGCTATTCCTATTCCTTCTTTTGTTCTCAGCTCTCCTGGGGTATTCAGTCAGAACAATGGTGATGGTGTCATCCCCTCTGATTACCCCCTTCTGGCCAGGAGCCATGCTGATTGCTAGTCCTATTCCTTCCTTTGTTCTCATCTCTCCTGGGACATTCAGTCAGAACAATGGTGATGACGTCACCCCCCTGATTCCCCACTTCTGTCCAGGAGCCATGCTGACTGCTAGTCCTATTCCTTCCTTTGTTCTCAGCTCTCCTGGGGTATTCAGTCAGAACAATGGTGATGATGCCATCCCCCCTGATTCCCCCCTTCTGGCCAGGAGCCATGCTGACTGCTAGTCCTATACCTTCCTTTGTTCTCAGCTCTCCTGGGGTATTCAGTCAGAACAATGGTGATGGTGTCATCCCCTCTGATTACCCCCTTCTGGCCAGGAGCCATGCTGATTGCTAGTCCTATTCCTTCCTTTGTTCTCATCTCTCCTGGGATATTCAGTCAGAACAATGGTGATGACGTCACCCCCCTGATTCCCCACTTCTGTCCAGGAGCCATGCTGACTGCTAGTCCTATTCCTTCCTTTGTTCTCAGCTCTCCTGGGGTATTCAGTCAGAACAATGGTGATGACGTCATCCCCCCTGATTACCCCCTTCTGGCCAGGAACCATGCTGACTGCTATTCCTATTCCTTCTTTTGTTCTCAGCTCTCCTGGGGTATTCAGTCAGAACAATGGTGATGGTGTCATCCCCTCTGATTACCCCCTTCTGGCCAGGAGCCATGCTGATTGCTAGTCCTATTCCTTCCTTTGTTCTCAGCTCTCCTGGGGTATTCAGTCAGAACAATGGTGATGACGTCATCCCCCCTGATTACCCCCTTCTGGCCAGGAACCATGCTGACTGCTATTCCTATTCCTTCTTTTGTTCTCAGCTCTCCTGGGGTATTCAGTCAGAACAATGGTGATGGTGTCATCCCCTCTGATTACCCCCTTCTGGCCAGGAGCCATGCTGATTGCTAGTCCTATTCCTTCCTTTGTTCTCATCTCTCCTGGGACATTCAGTCAGAACAATGGTGATGACGTCACCCCCCTGATTCCCCACTTCTGCCCAGGAGCCATGCTGACTGCTAGTCCTATTCCTTCCTTTGTTCTCAGCTCTCCTGGGGTATTCAGTCAGAACAATGGTGATGATGCCATCCCCCCTGATTCCCCCCTTCTGGCCAGGAGCCATGCTGACTGCTAGTCCTATACCTTCCTTTGTTCTCAGCTCTCCTGGGGTATTCAGTCATAACAATGGTGATGATGTCATCCCCCCTGATTTCCCACTTCTGTCGAGGAGCCATGCTGACTGCTAGTTCTATTCCTTCCTTTGTTCTCAGCTCTCCTGGGATATTTAGTCAGAACAATGCTGATGGCGTCATCCCCCCTGATTACCGCCTTCTGGCCAGGAGCCATGTCGACTGCTAGTCCTATTCCTTCCTTTGTTTTTAGCTCTCTTGGGGTATTCAGTCATAACAATGGTGATGATGCCATCCCCTCTGATTACCCCCTTCTGGCCAGGAGCCATGCTGACTGCTAGTCCTATACCTTCCTTTGTTCTCAGCTCTCCTGGGGTATTCAGTCAGAACAATGGCGGTGATGTCACCCCCCCTGATTCTCCCCTTCTGGCCAGGAGCTATGCTGACTGCTAGTCCTATTCCTTCCTTTGTTCTCAGCTCTCCTGGGATATTTAGTCAGAACAATGGTGATGACATAATCCCCCATTATTACCCCCTTCTGGCCAGAAGCCATGTCGACTGCTAGTCCTATTCCTTCCTTTGTTCTCAGCTCTCCTGGGGTATTCAGTCACAACAATGGTGATGATGCCATCCCCCCTGATTCTCCCCTTCTGGCCAGGAGCTATGCTGACTGCTAGTCCTATACCTTCCTTTGTTCTCAGCGCTCCTGGGAAATTTAGTCAGAACAATGGTGATGACGTCATCCCCCCTGATTACCCCCTTCTGGCCAGGAGCCATGCTGACTGCTAGTCCTTTGCCTTCCTTTGTTCTCAGCTCTCCTCGGGTATTCAGTCAGAACAATGGTCATGACGTCATCCCCCCAAATTACCCCCTTCTCGCCAGGAGCCATGCTGACTGCTAGTCCTATACCTTCCTTTTTATCAGCTCTCCTGTGGTATTCAGTCATAACAATGGTGATGATGTCATCCCCCCTGATCCCCCCCCCCCCTTCTGGCCAGAAGCCATG
>CM050174.1:24691622-24749122 GCA_027410445.1 Discoglossus pictus | reverse complement strand
CTTTTTACAAGCATTAAATACATTCTTTTTTTAGGCTCTCTATCTCCAACCTTTACCTTGGTCCGAAAATATGTCCTGCTCTCCCTTTCGGCACTTTGTAAAATGTCACTTGTAAATCTCTGCGCTGTGAGGTGTAAATAATTAAAATGCAACAAGATCTCTCATGTCAGCCAGTTTTACTTCTCAGATCTTTATGATGCGTTAGGCAAGTGGGGAAAAATGCTGACATCGCTAAAAACAAAATATATTGTTATTATGAAAAATATTTTGCATGAATGAGCAACACATTTTTTTTGAGTCTAAGAGCATAATTAGACAGCAAAAATGTAACAAAGGTAATTGTTAATGGTAAAGAATTGGTCTTCTGGACCCCGTAGGCATCCATGACATTTTAGTGAAGGCTGCATGTATAAGAGGGTTGTTTGTTTCTGTTTGAGCTGTCTTGCAGTTAAATTGCACGGATATCTGCCTCTGATTGAGTAGGGGTTAAGGGGATAGGTGTCAAATTCTGAAAGCTCCATTTACATGATCCAGCCATGCAGACTGCAGTGCATCTAACAGCTGCGTGGTAGAGGACCCATATGGCAATCAAGGTGGTCCCACAGGTGCCAGGGAACTACTTGGTCTTCGTTGTGCTCCTTCAACCACTCCTGAACAGTTCTGTCCATATGACATGTTGCATTGTCCTGCTGAAGATCCTATCCGCCCCAGGGAAGACAGTCAACATGTATGGGTGTACTTCATTTGCAAGGATGGATAGATAACCAATTGGTTGAGAATGCCTCCCAGAGGTATGAGTGGACCCAGACAATGCCAAGAAAACATTCCCCAGACCATAACGCTGCCGCCACTAGCTTGTAAAGTGTTTGTTCATGGAGCTTTCGCACCTGACACGCCAACGTCCATCCAATCGGATCAGAAAACATGACTGATCAGAGAAGGCAACCCTTTGCCAATCAGAAGAGGTCCAATTTCGGTATCGTTGTACAAATTGAAGCCATTTCTGACAATAAACCATCATCAGAATTGGTGCAGTGACCATCCGTGTGCGTCGGAGCCCCATAAACAGGTTTTGCTGTTGGCCCTCACACACCTTAGCAGTCTATGCACAGTCTTGAAAAATTGTAAATATTTTTATATGCATATTTTCAAGTGATTATAGCTGCAAATGTATTTAGTTTGTTTCCCTTCTGGATCACTACCTTGTCGTGGTGAAGGGACTTTTTTACCTCAATTAAGCTGTGAGCTATACCATGTAGGGTTACCCATCGCGGTACACTGGAGAAGGAACTGTCACCAACTCCAGTATCTTTGCCATGAAAATATTTTGGATTAGCACAACCAGAGGTGTAAAGGTTGTGCCTGGCGTGCTGCAGTCCATAGGCTCATAAAGAGTCGGACACGACTGAATGACCAAGCAACAACCATATTTAGCTTGTTACCTATATCATAAATAGGATTTTTCCCCCAAGTATAGTACAATGTTAGCAAGAACAGATTATTTTGAGCGATCCATATAGTCATCACCCGTATCCCTATGGAGAGGCTCAAACAGCACAGAATTATATGTGTTGGTGCCCCCCAAGATGATGGAGAAACTGAGCCACGTTTCTATCTAGTCTGCGTCAAAATGAAGCTAGTTACATTGAGGTATCGGACCACCTTTGTGATTTGTAACTATTTTATTGTATTATTAAACAGTTTGCTGTTGGATGACTTTGATGAAATAACTTTCCTGTAAAAGGCTACAGAACCAGAAATTTCAGTCTGTCATTTCTTTTGGCGTGGTTAGTAATCAGATATTGTATCTCCAAAAATATGTGATTAAATATGGGAAGCTCTCTGTCTGTAATTAAAGATGATTATCCTTATGGTAATAGAAAGGTGTGTATCTCTATTGATGTATTTGTGTGTCTATAAATGTGTGTGTGTGTGTATATATATATATATATATATATATATATATATATATATATATATATATATATACACACAATGACGGGAATACAATTTTAAGCCTGGGCACCTTCGGCTCTCATTGCGAGCTTCCCCTCCTGTCTACTTTCTCCCTTGTGTCTCCTTTGTCCCCTCCTCTCCCTTCCTTGTGTCTATGTCCCCCCCCCCGTTCCTCCTTTTTGTCTCCTTTTCCCCTCCTCTCCCTCCCTTGTGTCTCCTTTCCCCCTTCCTCTCCCTCCCTTGTCTCCTTTCCCCCTTCCTCTCCCTCCCTTCTGTCTCATTTCCCCCTCTCCCTCCCTTGTGTCTCCTTTCCACCCTCTCCCTCCCTTGTGTCTCCTTTCCACCCTCCTCTACCTACCTTGTGTCTCCTTCCCACCCTCATCTCCCTACCTTGTGTCTCCTTTCCACCCTCCTCTCCCTCCCTTCTGTCTCCTTTCCACCCTCCTTTCCCTCCCTTCTGTCTCCTTTCCACCCTCCTCTCCCGCCCTTGTGTCTCCTTTCCCCCTCTCCCTCCCTTGTGTCTCCTTTCCCCCTCTCCCTCCCTTGTGTCTCCTTTCCCCCTCTCCCTCCCTTGTGTCTCCTTTCCCCCTCTCCCTCCCTTGTGTCTCCTTTCCCCCTCTCCCCCCTTGTGTCTCCTTTCCCCCTCTCCCCCCCTTGTGTCTCCTTTCCCCCTCTCCCCCCCTTGTGTCTTCTTTTTCCCTCTCCCTCCCTTGTGTCTCCTTTCCCCCTCTCCCTCTCTTGTGTCTCCTTACCCCCTCTCCCTCCCTTGTGTCTCCTTTCCCCCTCTCCCTCCCTTGTGTCTCCTTTCCCCCTCTCCCTCCCTTGTGTCTCCTTTCCCCCTCTCCCTCCCTTGTGTCTCCTTTCCCCCTCTCCCTCCCTTGTGTCTCCTTTCCCCCTCTCCCTCCCTTGTGTCTCCTTTCCCCCTCTCCCTCCCTTGTGTCTCCTTTCCCCCTCTCCCTCCCTTGTGTCTCCTTTCCCCCTCTCCCTCCCTTGTGTCTCCTTTCCCCCTCTCCCTCCCTTGTGTCTCCTTTCCCCCTCTCCCTCCCTTGTGTCTCCTTTCCCCCTCTCCCTCCCTTGTGTCTCCTTTCCCCCTTTCCCCCCCTCTCTTCTCCTTTCCCCCCCTCTCTTCTCCTTTCCCCCCCCTCTCGTCTCCTTTCCCCCCCCTCTCGTCTCCTTTCCCCCCCTCTCGTCTCCTTTCCCCCCCCTCTCGTCTCCTTTCCCCCCCTCTCGTCTCCTTTCCCCCCCTCTCGTCTCCTTTCCCCCACTCTCGTCTCCTTTCCCCCCCTCTCGTCTCCTTTCCCCCCCTCTCGTCTCCTTTCCCCCCCCTCTCGTCTCCTTTCCCCCACTCTCGTCTCCTTTCCCCCCCTCTCGTCTCCTTTCCCCCCTCTCGTCTCCTTTCCCCCCCCTCTCGTCTCCTTTCCCCCCCTCTCGTCTCCTTTCCCCCCCTCTCGTCTCCTTTCCCCCCCCTCTCGTCTCCTTCCCCCCCTCTCGTCTCCTTTCCCCCCCTCTCGTCTCCTTTCCCCCCCCTCTCGTCTCCTTTCCCCCCCCTCTCGTCTCCTTTCCCCCCCTCTCTCATGAATATTATATTGACAGCAGATTTGTTAGTGATTGTATATATTATCACTCTTGCCCACCATAAGTTAGTTGATGCTGTGATTAATAGCCTTCCCACTAAACCCATAGCACCAGTTGGGTACCAGCCCCATATTGATGAGATGCGTGATAGGAAACCTACCCACAGACTAACTTGTATACATCCATGAAAGCTATTTAATACACCAGGCAGTGCTAAATGGAGCCATGTACAGAGGGATATTGGTTTAAAGAGTAAAAATGCATATTGGGCTCATTTGCTAACATGCACTGCAACAACTGTATAAATACTTTTTTTTATACTTTTAACTTATTTTTAGATCGTAACGCACATTTGGATAATATAAATATACTAGCTACTTGCCCGTCAAAAATGACAGCAAGAAAATGTTAAGACTGGTAATGCTGTTTGCCCCACAATGCGAGCCTCTGCCCCCTGTGAGCACCTTCAGCGCTTATCGCGAGCCCCCCCCCCCCCGTCTACTTTGTTGCTTTGCAATGATCACCTTCGGCACTCATCGCGAGCCTCTCCGACCGTCTACTTTGGGGCTTTCCAAATGATCACCTTCGCACTCATCGTGTGGATATATATTTGATATACTGTGCATATATACTCATACACACATTTCTGTGTAGCTTTCTATAATCTGTGCTTTCTCTCTCTTCCTACAGACACGTCAGATAAGACTGAATTCTCAGATTGCCAGTCTCAGTTTATTACATCCCAACACATGTGCACAGACTCGCTGCGGGAGGACACTATACAACTCTAATCATGTAAGTCTTATTGTGCCTGTTACCGAATTTCGGATTAAAATTACATTACCACTTCCTGAGAAAGTATCATAACTGCGCAGTTATTCACATAAAAATAGATGTTTAATAATTGGCTTTTGGAAAGTCTGCTTTCTTATTGCCTCATTAGTATTGTATCTTGATCTTTATACTGTTTATAATTGCAGTATCTGGCTTAATCACTTGTTAAAAAATAATCATAATAATATTTACTTATTCGTTTTTTAATGATTTTTTTTTTTTGCAATCTTTTATTTTTAATTCAGCCTAACCTGTTTTAATTATTTCAGTAAAGCACATACCAAGTCTCCAAAACATCCTAATCTCTGCCAGACTCCTCTTCCTCACCCCCTGTTCCTTATCAAGTTTCAAATTGCTAGTTCCCACAAGACACCCTCTACAGAGTTACATAATAATTGAGGTTGAAAAAAGACTTTTAGTCCATCAGGTTCAACCTCTTAAGATGTCCTCTGAACTGCAATATGCAGATTAATTGTTAATTGATCCGGAGGAAGCAAACAAAAAAAAATATGTAAAACTTTGCAAATTGTCTCAAAATGGAAAACAAAATTTCTTCCTGACCCCAGATACTGGCGATCGAATTCCTCCCTGGATCAATACTCCTTCTTTAGTTAAGCATGATAACCCTGAATGCCCTTTTTATTTAAAAACTGCTTAAAAGGATGTCTAAGTTTCCTGGATTATGAATGCATCTGATGGAGGAGAATCAGAAGTGTCTGAAAATAATTTTTGCATTAAAAAATACCAAAATAAACATTTAAACACTTACCTTGAAGTTAGCAAAATCTATTGTAATTTCTGACAGTTTAAAATGAACGTTAACACCCCCTCCAATTTGTTTTGGTCAATCCGTTTAGAGAAAGATTTCAGACATAGCACTATGTTAGTTGCTATGGCAACACCACACCGCATAGTCAGGAAAAAGTATTAGGTGTCCCCAATACTAGAATAATGTTCCACTCCCATTCCTCCAAGCTCAAACGGCACTTAGTCTTTGGGCAGAAAACTTAAGTTCCCTTTGCAACTGTTGAAATGACAACCGTCAACACCACACCACAGCGCTTCACTTCAGGATTCTCATGGCTGTCATCAAGAATAACTGGGTATTATTTACAAGATTTAGAGAGATAAAATGGGCTGTGTATATTTCAAGATGGGAATTCTCTCCCACTCTAGATTTGGCTGAGGCCAACGTGGGAAGTGCCCAAAGGCCACATGAGACCCCTTGACCTTGTGTTACCAAACACAGTTAGGTATAATTGTTCTACCATAAACTTGTGTCCCTCCTAAACCCGATTCCCTCTCGAATATAAACAGCAGGCCCCTCACAGCCTTCCATATTGGTTGGCCAAGCTTAAATGAAATTGTATCAACTGTATAGCATGTAAAATATAATAATTGCTTATTAATAATATCTCCACTTTTCACATTTCTCAATAAGAAATCTTCAAACTATCAACCAAAAGAAAATGAGATGAAAAAATTGGACTTCTCAAAAAACAGTCACATATTCTATTTGTCAAACTGCGATTCGTTGTCACGTTTGCGAGCCGAGCCATTGAAGCACAGAAGTCTTCCGAGCTCGGAGCACTTAGCCAATGAGCGCCCTTGGCGCTCATCGGCTGCAAGCCATTGAAACATGCTGAGTTTCGGCACTCGAAAATCAGCTAATCGAGGAAAAAAAATGGCAGCCGAATAAAAAATTAAAACAAGTCTACATGACCACGAACCTCGTAAAATACTGCCAGTTGCTTACCACTTTTACCCAGGGACGTACGAGGTACAAAATACACTATTAGAAAAGAAGGAAAATGCTTGCGAGCCGCATAACAAATAGACAATCGCCGCCATTGTACAACACTAACTTGTAACTAATAACATTACGAATCTTAAATGGCGCTTTACTGGAGTGGATTGCCAGTTTCTCCCCAGTGGGCTACAGCATACAGCTCCTGGTATTCCTAGGTGGTCTTCCAAACCAGTACTGACCAGGTCCAACCCTGCTTGGCTTCAGGGTGGTGTGACCTCTTGGTTCCCTGACTTGGAATCAAGTTATAGCGATGAAAGCACCGAATCCTAACCACTGGACCACCAAAGAACCCAAGTTTCAGTGTACTCTCACTTTAATTCAAGGGAGATTCCCATAGCAGACTTAAAAACTGGTTTAAGTCTATTTTTAGGACTTGTTATGTATGTCGGGAATCGGGGAGTTTTAATGCATCACTCTTTACTAATACTAACAGTTGTTTATTTACTGGGACGTTCATTTCCTTCTCACCTGATCTCTACTTTTGATATCTAATGACATTCCTATTGTAAGGAACATCTGTTGGCAAATAGATCTGCTTGGCACGTGACAATACCATATGCACACATTTATTTTTGTTAATAGCAGCCTTTAATTAACTCACATTAATGTGTTATTTGTTCACAATCATCTGATTTCTTCCATGTGTTCTTGTTCTAAACAGCAATAAGGAAATTTACAAGAGCAAGTAGGAAATGGTTGTGTAGAGTGATAATATTGTGATAAATCTGTGTTTTGGGCCATAGAAAGTAGAGACACGAATCTTAAAGGAGGCTGAACTTATTTTACAGTACAAATAAAGGATAATAATATAGATTGTAAAAGTTACACTTGAGTTTTCAGACGGATTGCCTTCTCTCCACCCCCTGTCAGGTACAGGTACTGATACAAGTCTTTATATGCCTTCTTCCCTGTGAACAAAACTAGATGGTTCAGAAAAATAGAGGTTTGCCTCCTGGACAGAGTGTGTTTCACACCCTGGACACCTAACAGTGGAGAGAAGCAGCTATGCTGGAAGCTGCAATGCTAAAATTTAAATGTGATATTTAAAAGCTACATAGCATTTTTATTCAAGTACTGATTTATTTTGCTAGTCCGTTCATGATATAATAAAATAAACCTGACTACTTGACCACTAGCTTTTAAAATCATAATTTCACCACTTCAATTGAATTCTGCTTGTGGTAGAAACCGTGCCAGTGTTTAAAAGATATACCTCATCTTCGCCTCAAACTTGCCCATATTATGTGTTGGCCATAGTTATACATGCAGGTAAAGTTAGGTATGCATCTGTTTTACTTGAAAATGCTAAAATAAAATATTGTTAAAGGTGCTTTGACTGGTAGGAGCTGGATGCAATATGGGGCCTTACACTATCACATTTTCATAATTCCATTCTGGTTAAAGGACCACTGTAGGATAATTTTTTTTTGATTTTTTACGGCATATTGCCCGGGGAGACAGTATGCCAAAGCATGAGCATTGAGCACCTTACAAAAAGCATATTAATTAATAAAAAATGTATTCCATGCAACTCCATTTTCTGCTCTGATCAAGCAATCCGCGTCCTCCTTCACCACCGTATCCCTATAGGAGTCTTCTATGCAAATTATAGGGAGTGGGTGTTGGTACCACCTGTTCCTCCAGGCTCGAAGTAAGCTCAGAAGCAGCTTTATGCACAGACATGCATCCTCCGCATAATTTATATAGAAACCACTAACTGTGACTCCGTAGCAAAGGAAGAAAGTAGTGCTTGATCAGAGCTGCAAATGGAGTAACATGGAATAAAAATAAAATGCTTAAAAAAAAAAGTAAGTTGTACATTTAAAAAAATAAATAAATAAGAATATTCTCGCTGTTGATTCTTTGGTCTACATGGGCAGCAAGCCTTTAAAAGGACCACTGTGTGGAAGGTTTTTGTTTTTTTAAAGTGACAGCCTTGGTTTCACAGATAGTTGGTAATAATAATAACCTGATTGTAACACACCAATATATTCCGTGGCTCTATACAGGGTTAAGTACAAGTCAAAAACAATATTAACGCTATGCAAAATAATGGAGGACCCTGTCTTCTAGCTTAACACGCACCCCTCCTTTGCGCGCAGGACAGTTGCACAGCGACAATTGTGCGTCGTCAATTGCGCGCTGTTTAAAAGCGTACGTAAAATGCGCGCAAGGTTACAAAATGGGAGTACCCCAACGCCCTGAACCCCCCTAACCATAAGACTCCTAATTCTAAGACCCCTAAGCTAACCCTAAGACCCCTAAACCTAATCCTAACGCCCCTAATCCCACCTTACATGAGTCTAGCGTGCAGTTGTCGGCTCGTTTATGACGACTCACTTTTCTCCAGCATGCAAAGGACGGGTTACAGCTTAAAACTATAGATAAAAGCTAGTACTGTTGAATGTTATTTAAAAGAAGAGAAGTGAAAGAGTTTTTATATGACTGAAAGACAATATGTTTGTTTTACGTATCATTGAAGAAAAAAATTTCAGAGCCCCAAGAGACAACCGCCAATTGTTGACTGATTTTTTTAGTTTTTGGATTCCTTCTAGGGGCAGCAAGCTATGCCCGTTTCCATAAAGGTCGAGTTCAGATGCTCCATTCCTTTTGTGTCCCAAGGTCTCTTGTTTTGTTTGTTAGAATGAGTTCTTTAGGTCGCTAGAAGATTTGAGACGTCATCTCACATCTAGAAACAACAAGTATCCTTCTCAAGGGCAAACATTCCAATAAGACCTTTGTAGATGCACCAGTAGAGCCTTTGGGTTTTAACCTGATGCATGAGTACCCAAGAGTGATTTAAAAAATCTTATACAGTCACCGATGTCTGTAAGACCTTGAATGTTGCCTCAAGTAAAGTTGATGAATAACAATCACAATCATCAGAGATTGTATTTAATGACCTGGAAACTGAATACTTATTTTTGGATAGGGCACAGTTTTTCCACAAGCAGTTTCTGTCTAGATACAGTAAACCTCCCGTCTCCTCCCAGCACCTATGGGAATTGCCTTTTGACAGATAAGTGTAGTTTCCGGATAATCGGGAGTCATGAAAACAACAGCCTAAACAACCCTTAAACCCCTTGAAACACATCAAAAACAAATTAAATAGCGACTAACAACTAAACTTGGCTATATTTAGCCAAACATTTTTTTTTTAAATGTACAGGATAGCGCTGGATAATCAAGAGTTTTTTGAGCGTCCCGGTTTGTTGAGTGCCGGATATTTGAGAGTTTACTGTATTCCTGTGAAGACAATGACTTAAATTATTCAACAATTTTATCTCATGGCGTTCTGCAGTTTTTTTCAAATACTTGCAGAAAGGCTTTCAAGACAAAATCACTTAAGATTTAGATTTAATTTTTGTCGGGTTTTGTTTTAGCATCAAATTATTTTACTTCCAGATGTTTTCAGTGAACAGTAGTACATATGAATCATATATTTATGGATTCACTCACTCCTTGTGAATTCTGCTTTATGAAAACCATATGAACCGAAGTGATGATGTCATCTACTAGAAAATAGATCTGAGCCTTATGCATACATACATATATATATATATATATATATATATATATATATATATATATATATATATATATATATATATATATATATATATATATATATATTTTATTTTTTTTTTTTTTTTTTTTTGTATTTTTTTGTATGGCATGGTTAGTTCCAACTGTGCATTAATTTTCTTTTTACGTCCTTTCGCATGTCTGATCAGAGGTTGAAAAAGAAAACCAAATTACCTATATTGGAAGCGTTACTTTGATCATATTTTTAAATTTGGCCTGTAATATATTAACTTTTACAGGCTAAACCTTAAAAATAAAATTATTCAACACATCATAGATATAACACCAAGATGTTACTATCATCATAGGAGATTGGAACGCTAAAGTAGGGAACCAAAAGACACCTGGGATAACTAGTAAGTTTGGCCTTGGAGTACAAAATGAAGCAGGTTAGCGATCAGTAGAATTTTGTCAAGATTAATTCTCTGGTCGTAGCAAACACCCTCTTCAACAAGCCTCCGAGACGACTCTACACATGGACATCACCAGATGGACAACATAGAAATCAGATTGACTATATACTTTGCAGCCAAAATGGAGGAGCTCTATACAGTCAGCAAAAACAAGACCTGGGTCTGACCGCGGCTCAGACCATGAGCTTCTTATTACAAAGTTCAGAATTAAACCGAAGAAGAGGGAAAATCATCAGGACAAGCAGATACGAAATAAATTTTTCGCCATTTTTGCTGATGACACAAAGTTGTGCAAGGTAATTAAATCAGAAAATGATGTGCTTTCCCTCCAAGGGGATTTACATAAAATTGAGGAATGGGCATCTAAATGGCAGATGAGATTGAATACGAATAAATGTAAGGTTATGCATCTGGGAAGGAAAAATAGCCATGCAATTTATAATCTTAATGGAGCAAATCTTGGGGTATCAGATATTGAAAGGGATTTGGGAGTGCTTGTGGACAACCACCTAGGTAACAGCTCTCAAAGCCAAGCAGCAGCTGCAAAGGCAAATACAATATTAGCATGTATTAAGAAGGGTATAGAAGCAAGGGAAGCAAATATAATTCTGCCATTATACAAATCTTTAGTACGCCCTCATTTGGAATATGGAGTACAATTTTGGGCACCACTTCATAAAAAGGACATTTTAGAGCTGGAAAAGGTACAGAGGAGGGCAACAAAACTAATAAGGGGAATGGAGGGGCTAAGTTATGAAGAAAGACTAACCCAATTAAACTTATTTTCTCTAGAAAAAAAGGTGTCTAAGAGGAGATATGATTACCATATATAAATACATCCAGGGTCAGTATAAAGATTTGTCGGGGGAGCTTTTTGTGCCAAGAGGTTTTCAGCTGACAAGAGGACATCCCTTCAGGTTAGAAGTAAAAAGATTCCACCTCAAAGAAAGAAAAGGGTTCTTCACAGTAAGGGTGGTTAATCTGTGGAATTCTCTACCAGAGGAGGTGGTGACAGCGGATTCGATAGATAACTTTAAAAGGGGACTGGATTTATTTCTAATTAAAAAGGGAATTCAGGGTTATCATGGATAATTAGAGAGACAGTAATGATCCAAATTTTTTACATTTCCCCTTGAGACAATTGGCTAAGTCTCGCTTGTTTTTGTTTTTTTTTCTATTTGCCTTCCTCTGGACTAATTAATAATAATTTTTTTTAAAACAAAACATTAAATAATTGATTAATAATTAATTAACAACTAATGAATTAATAGTAAATCCGCATATTGCAGATCAGAGGAGATCTTAAAAGGTTGAACTTGATGGACTGAAAGTCTTTTTTCAACCTTAAATACTATGTAACTATGTAAATACTATCCCTTGTGAATATGCCGTTGAGATAAGGAATAGATTTAAGGGACTAGACAGGAAGATAGAATGCCTGAAGAACTTTGGACTGAAGTTTGCAACATTATCCAGGAAACAGCAACATAGAATACCCTAAAAGAAAGAAAAGTAAGAAGTCAAACTGGCTGTCTGATGAGGCTTTGAAAGTAGTTCAGGAAAGAAGGAAAGTGAAAGGTAGTGGAGATAAGAAAAGATTTGTCCAACTGAATGCAGAATTCCAGAGGATATCAAGGAGAGACAAGGAGACATTCTACAGTGAGCGATGTAAAGAGATTGAAGATGATAACATAATGGAAAAGTCAAGAGATCTCTACAAGAAAATTGAGGATCTCAAAGGCACCTTTCATGCCAAAGTGGTTGTGACAAAAGACAAAAATGGTAAGGATTTAACAGAAGAAGATCAGATAAAGAAGAGGTGGCAGGAATATACTGAAGATCTATACAGGAAGGATTTTAACAGCAATGATGACCTTAATAGTTTGTCCAATGAGCTAAATCCAGACATCTTGGAGAGTTAAGTAAGATGGGCCCTTTTGCACACTATCGTGTTAATTATTCTAAATACAATATTTTTAAAAATGTACAACCACAAAGTGTCGGAGGACAGCATCAAAAATTTTTATAGCGCCTAAACCAAATCCATAAAGAAGCAACTGTCCTTTTATAATACATAATAATATACCCGGGACTCCACAGATCCATAATGTTGGTCTTCATATCGTTCTTGATTTGTTTTCAGTTGCCACCTACTGTACAATGTAACCAATCTGTCTTTTTTTAAATTACCCAACCGAAAAAAAGCTATATTCTGGGAACAACAGACAATGTTTGTTTTATTATAGTCCCGAAATGCCAGTTGAGTATAGCTACTGTATGAAACCTATGTGGACCATTTTAAAAGTGCAAGATCCGTCTAAAATTAAAAGCAGCAGTATTCATGAAGATTACTGTCCATGTTTAAGTCTTAAACTTGCCTAGGTCCACATAACTAGAACTATGGTATTCCCAGTAGTAGCATATGGATGTGAGAGCTAAACCATAAAGAAGACTATAATTGATGCCTTTTGAATTGTGGTGTTGGAGGAAACTGCTTAGAGTTCCTTGAACTGCAAGAAGATCAAATCCATCAATACTACAGAAAATCAAGCCAAACTGTTCACTGGAAGGTTTGATCATGAGGTTAAAGCTCATATATTTTGGCCATTTCATGAGAAGACAGGATTCCTTAGACAAGACACTGATGCTGGGAAAGATTGAAGGCACACGAAGAAGGGGATAGCAGAGGTGGATACATGAGGACAAATAGTCCCTGCATGGGTCTGTCCTTGGCAGTACTGACTGTACAGTTTCTCATACTAACCAATCTGTGACCATCTCTCAGCAACATGCTGCTGAGATCTAGGATACTGCACTTCACATCCAGCACTACACAGTCTATGTCTGCATATGTTTGAACATATGCCAAGGACAGGCCCAAACAGGGACTATTTGTTTGATTTTAGACAGAGCTTATTAGCACTTATTAATAAAATAAAGTACAGAACAGTAAGAAGAAACTCAGGGATATTATATACCTAGTAACACCCAGAAACCTTTCATATCCCTTTTAACATCTATATAACATGGGTGCTCCATATAGTCTTCATCAATGATGATGTGCAAGTTCTGCTCCTCTGGTACATATGAAGTATGGAGGGCATCACAACCTCCGCAGCTGTGTTTATTGTACAGTAACCTAGATCCTTATGGAAGTCGGCTTGTGGCAGAACAACCCAATGTTCCCCAGATGTTTTTCAAATGACACTTAATCAGGAGAAAGTATATAAATACAAAGAAATGTTTCATAAATCACCGTAAAGTCAACTAAAAAAACGCCAGCATGGAAGTTTATTCAAGAGGAAATTCCAATCCCCTTGTTTATAAAAAAAAAAATTATCCCATGTTAGTAATTGTAAATTATCTCCGAAAGTGCATGAGTTTTAATGCAAAAGCCGCGGGCAGTGTCTTTGAGTTTTATTAAAGGACCACTGTATAATGAAGAGAAAACACACACACACACCTCTATATATTAGTCATTAATGTATATATATCCATCTATAGATCTATACTTATACAGTATGTGTGTGTGTATATATATATATGTGTGTGTGTATGTGTATATATGTATGTATATATATATATACATACATACATACATACATACATACATACATACATACAGTGGATATAAAAAGTCTACACACCCCTGTTAAAATGTCAGGTTTCTGTGCTGTAAAAAAATGAGACAAAGATAAATCATTTCAGAACTTTTTCCACCTTTAATGTGACCTATAAACTGTACAACTCAATTGAAAAACAAACTGAAATCTTTTAGGTGGAGGGAAGAAAAAAAAAGAAAAATAATGTGGTTGCATAAGTCTGCACACTCTCTTATAACTGGGGATGTAGCTGTGTTCAGAATTAAGCAATCACATTCCAAATCGTGTTAAATAGGAGTCAGCATACACCTGCCATCATTTAAAGTGCCTCTGATTAACCCCAAATAAAGTTCAGCTGCTCTAGTTGGTCTTTCCTGAAATTTTTGAAAAAAAATTTGAGAGCTTCCAAAGCATCAGAGGGATTTCATTGCTAAAAGGTGTCAGTCAGGAGAAGGGTACAAAAGAATTTCCAAGGCATTAGATATACCATGGAACACAGTGCAGGAATATCTGGCAAGTACTGGCTGTGTGGTACATGTGACAACAATCTCCCGTATTCTTCATATGTCTGGGCTATGGGGTAGAGTGGCAAGATGAAAGCCTTTTCTTACGAAGAAAAACATCCAAGCCAGGCTACTTTTTGCAAAAACACATCTGAAGTCTCCCAAAAGCATGTGGGAAAAGGTGTTATGGTCTGATGAAACCAAGGTTGAACTTTTTGGGCATAATTCCAAAAGATATGTTTGGCGCAAAAACAACACTGCACATCACCAAAAGAACACCATACCCACAGTGAAGCATGGTGGTGGCAGCATCATGCTTTGGGGCTGTTTTTCTTCAGCTGGAACTGGGGCCTTAGTTAAGATAGAGGGAATTCTGAACAGTTCCAAATACCAGTCAATATTGGCACAAAACCTTCAGGCTTCTGCTAGAAAGCTGAACATGAAGAGGAACCTCATCTTTCAGCATGACAACGACCCAAAGCATACATCCAAATCAACAAAGGGATGGCTTCACCAGAAGAAGATTAAAGTTTTGGAATGGCCCAGCCAGAGCCCGGACCTGAATCAGATTGAAAATCTGTGGGGTGATCTGAAGAGGGCTGTGCACAGGAGATGCCCTCGCAATCGGACAGATTTGGAGTGTTTTTGCAAAGAAGAGTGGTCAAAATGTGCCATGCTGATAGACTCATACACAAAAAGACTGAGTGCTGTAATAAAATCAAAAGGTGCTTCAACAAAGTATTAGTTTAAGGGTGTGCATACTAATGCAACCATATTATTTTATTTTTATATTTTTTCTACCTAAAAGATTTCAGTTTGTTTTTCAATTGAGTTGTACAGTTTATAGGTCACATTAAAGGTGGAAAAAGTTCTGAAATGATTTATCTTTTTCTCATTTTTTTACAGCACAGAAACCTGACATTTTAACAGGGGTGTGTAGACTTTTTATATCCACTGTGTGTGTGTGTGTATATATATATATATATATATATATATATATATATATATATATATATATATAGTGTGTATACAGTGAGAGTAAAAAGTATTTGATCCCCTGCTGATTTTGAATGTTTCTCCACTGACAAAGAAATGGTCAGTCTATAATTTTAATGGTAGGCATATTTTAACAGTGAGAGACAGAATAACAAAAAAACAAAACAAGAAAAACCCATGTCAAAAAAGTTATAAATTGATTTGCAGGTCAATGAGGGAAATAAGTATTTGACCCCTTCCTCTTAGTACTTGGTGGCAAAACCCTTGCTGGCAATGACAGAGGTCAGACTCTTCTTGTAGTTGGCCACCAGGTTTGCACACATCTCAGGAGGGATTTTGTCCCACTCCTCTTTGTTGATCCTCTCCAAGTCATTAAGGTTTTCGAGGCTGATGTTTGGCAACTCGAACCTTTAGCTCCCTCCACAGATTTTCTATGGGATTAAGGTCTTGAGACTGGCTAGGCCACTCCAGGACCTTAATGTTCTTCTTCTTGAGCCACTCCTTTGTTGCCTTGGCTTTGTGTTTTGGGTCATTGTCATGCTGGAATACCCATCCGCGACCCATTTTCAATGCCCTGGCTGAGGAAGGAAGTTCTCACCCAAGATTTGACGGTACATGGCTTCGTCCATCGTCCCTTTCATGCGGTGCAGTTGTCCTGTCCCTTTAACAGAAAAACACCCATAAAGCATAATGTTTCCACCTCCATGTTTGATGTTGGGGATGGTGTTCTTGGGGTTATAGGCAGCATTCCTCCTCCTCCAAACACGGCGAGTTGAGTTGATGCCAAAGGGCTCGATTTTGGTCTCATCTGACCACAACACTTTCGCCCAGTTCTCCTCTGAATCATTCAGATGTTCATTGGCAGACTTCAGACGGGCCTGTACATGTGCTTTCTTGAGCAGGGGGACCTTGCGGGCGCTGCAGGATTTCAGTCCTTCACTGCGTAGTGTGTTACCAATTGTTTTCTTGGTGACTATGGTCCCATCTGCCTTGAGATCATTAACAAGATCCTCCCGTGTAGTTCTGGACTGATTCCTTACCGTTCTCATGATCATTGAAACTCCACGAGGTGAGATCTTGCATGGAGCATCAGACCGAGGGAGGCTGGCAGTTATTTTGTGTTTCTTCCATTTGCAAATAATCGCACCAACTGTCACCTTCTCACCATGCTGCTTGGCGATGGTCTTGTAGCCCATTCCAGCCTTGTGTAGGTCTACAATCTTGTCCCTGACATCCTTGGACAGCTCTTTGTTCTTGACCATGGTGGAGAGTTTGGAATCTGATTGATTGCTTCTGTAGACAGGTGTCTTTTTTTATACATCTAACTCTGTAGACAGGTGTCTTTTTTTATACATCTAACGAACTGCGATTAGGAGCACTCCCTTTAAGAGGGTGCTCCTAATCTTAGCTCATTACCCGTATAGAAGACACCCGGGAGCCAGAAATCTTGCTGATTTGATAGGGAGTCAAATACCTATTTCCCTCACTGACCTGCAAATCAATTTATAACTTTTTGACATGTGTTTTTCTTGTTGTTTTTTTTGCTATTCTGTCTCTCACTGTTAAAATACACCTACCATTAAAATTATAGACTGATCATTTCTTTGTCAGTGGACTAATGTTCAAAATCAGCAGGGGATCAAATAATCCCCCCCACTGTGTGTGTGTGTGTGTGTATGTATATGTATGTGTGTGTGTGTGTGTGTTTAAGAAGCACTGCTTGTTTATGAAGCAGAAGGGAACATAAACTATAAAGAAAATCTAAAAATGAGTCAAAATTATAACGCCCATCTTGTCTGATAGTCTGAATGTCTAAGGTGTGCTTTCGGCATAGAGGGGTTTGTCATATAATTGGATCCATTAGAATTTGACACCCTCCTCTTTAATCCTGCACGTGCTCAAAAGTAGGCAGTTGGCAACAATTAATGCAAGTTTTCAATCTTGTGTCGGTGCTTTGGGGAAAAAGCACTTTGTTTTATTTCAAACTCTCTATTCTTTGCAATGTGTTAATATGGTTTTAGTCGTGTACTTAACCACCACTAAATAAGCAAATAAGAATACGTTGGCCCTATAAATAAAGGATAATATTAATGTAAATTGAAATAATCTGTTACAGAGATTTCACATTTTAGTTTAAACTGGTGATGTTGTTTTTTTTTATGCAAAACCTTAAAACTATACATAAATAAAAATCAATAATTAGATCAAATAACATAGAATTTAATTTCACTTTAACTGTGCTAAGAGGACTTGAGAGCCCAATGGGATGGTGGTGGATGTAGAGGAGAAGGAGAGAGGTTATTGCTTAGAGCTTTGGTTCTTATATACACAGGCTGCCCTTTGATTCTTATAGGCACTGTATACACCGTAGATTCTTATAGGCACAGGCAGCTCTTTGATTCTTGTAGACACAGACTGGTCTTGGGCTCTTGCAGGCACTAACTACACTATGCCACATCCCTTCCTGAGAGACCGAATGCGTTATGTACTGCGCAAGCGTTGAATTCTGAGCCAACTTTGTCAGTCAGTTATGTTCAGTACCAAGCAAGCGTTGAGTTCCTAGCCAATTTTTGGTCAGGCAGATGTATTGAAAATGTTGAGTTCCGAGCAGGTTGAGAACTGAGGTACCACTCTATTTGAAAACCTTTTTTAAGAGTACAGTGGTCCTAGAGTGTTTTTGTATATAAATTAATGAAACAAAGCAACCTCCGTACTGAGCCCTGTGGCACTCCACTGGTAACCTCCCCTTCTATATCCCATTGACCATGACTCTGACTCCTATCCTTTAGTCGGTGTCTTATCAACTGAACTATGTTTTAATCCAGTCTCTGGCTATGAAGTATATCGATCTGTTTATTTGGTGGAACAGTGTCAAATGTCTAGATTAGCTACATCTACTGCTCCATCCTAGTTACTGCGACATGATCTTACTGCACTAAATCTGTGTTGCTTATAATCTTCTAATTCATTTTTTTTAAGGTAATTATTCTTTCTATTATGGAAGTTTCCCTGTTTTAACTTTTTCTAATCTAACACCTGCTGCTTATATCAGACACACACATTACATTGAGTGATTCTATACACACACAGATTTATTTTATAAAAAAAATTGGTTTCCACACCCCCAGAGCTGCTTACATAGGCACCGGTACTAACCAATAGAAACAATCCATTGCAGACCTTGTTAACCTGCAATGTTTGTGCTTGGGAATGCCATGTGTCTCTTTCCAGACTTTTCCCCCCTGTCCGTGTCTTTCTCTTCTGTGTGTGTGCTGAATCTTTGCTTGGCGCGCACACTCACTGCCATTTGATTTGATTTTCAAAGTCTTGCGTGCTTGGCGTTGTTCAGCCTCGTTTTGATCCTGTTTGAGAATTTTTACGTTTTTTTCGGCCGCCATTTTTTTCCTTGCTTAGCTGATTTTCAATCGACAAAAAACGCCAAATATGCCTCAAATTTGCTTGCAACCTCACTCCCAGGCTTCCTGGCTCTCCCCTGTGCTGTGTGGGAGTGTTTTATTATTATTTTTTATTATTATTTAGCTGTTTTGGGTGGTCTTTTGAGTTACACAAATGAGAAGTGTTCGGCCGTTAAAAGCGTAAACTGTTGCGTGCCTTTTGATCAGCCTTATTGTGCTATGCATTTAGTCGTGATTGCAGCCATTGACATAACATTTGTGCTGATGTGTAAGCTGTTTAAAAGCCTTGCGTGTCTCGCGATGAGCGTCTTTGGCACTTCTCGCGTGCACCCTGCAATGAGGGCCTTTGGCGCTCATTGCAGCCCCAGTCATTTTGTAAATTCTTGCGAGCAAGCCCTGCAATGAGCGCCTTTGCGAGGCTCGCACGGCCTAGGCTGCAATAGCCTGCGGAACTTAGGCTGCAATGAGCGCCAAAGGCCTCATTGCAGTCTAAGTCATGCAAGGAGCACAATGAGCGCCTTTGGTGCTCATTGTGCATAGGCACAGGCGTAGTTTTTAACATTGCGTGACGACAACTCGCAATTACGACAACTATAATCTGTGATTGTTTCATGCAAAAGTGTTTTCATACACTACTAATTCTCATCTATCAGATGCGTTCATAATCCATGAAACTTCTATATACTTTTTAAGAATCTGGGGGTTTCCTGAAAACTGGTTTACATTTATATAACAATTACATTGAGGAATATACAATTAAATAATTAACCAGAGTTAAAACATTAATATAAAAGAAAATTGTGCTTAAATTGTCTATTTAATGTATCCCCCCCCATTAGCAATTTTAATAATTTGTTGCGTTGTTTGCCTACATGATTAGCCCTTTGAAGGGACATTGAAAACATTTTAATTTTTGTTGTATATGAAAAATGCTTACTTTTTATTTCAAATCACGCTCTCAAAGCAGAAACAAATTATTCAAATGTATAACTGGACTGAGGGCTTGCCCCTGTTAGCCAGTGATCAGTAATATTACAGTACGACCCTTCTTCGTTCTTCCTTCGGCCTTCTTCTTTCATAATCTCTTATCACCTCCTCTCACTCCCGCCTTCAGGCCTTTTCTCGTGATGCTCCTACTCTTTGGACCTCCTTGACTCGCTTCTCTAAACTATCTTCCTGTCTCAAATCCATCAAAAACTCAAAAACGGTATATGTTTAACGAAGCTTATCATCTTCAGGCTTAATATTCACAACACCTCTATCACCCTCCTGTACCTCACCAAAACCCTTTAGATTGTACGTTTGTGATTTTCCAATATTGTAAGGTGCTTATGGGAAAGTACAATGTTGCTTTTAAGCTCAATAACATAGTTACATAGTAATTGAGGTTGAAAAAATACTTTGTCTATCAAGTTCAACCTTTTAAGATCTCCTCTGATCTGCAATATGCAGATTAGTTGTTAATTGATCCAGAGAAAGCAAACAGAAAAAAACCCAAGTGAATCTTTGCTAATTGTCTCAAAAGGGAAAAAAAATAATTCCTTCCTGATCCCAGTTATTGGCGATCGGAATCCTCCCTGGATCAATACTCCCTCTCTAATTAACCAGGATAACCCTGAATACTCTTTTTATTTAAAAATATATCCAATCCCTTTTTAAAGTTATCTATCTAATCCTTTGTCACCACCTCGACAGATTAACCACCCTTACTGTGAAGAACCCTTTTCTTTCTTTAAGGTGGAATCTTTTTACTTCTAACCTCAAGGGGTGTCCTCTTGTCAGTTGAAAACCTCTTGGCACAAAAAGCTCACTTGACAAATCCTTATACTGACCCTGGATGTATTTATATAAGGTAATCATATCTCCTCTTAGACGCCTTTTTTCTAGAGAAAATAAGTTTAATTTGGTTATTCTTTCTTCATACCTTAGCCCCTCCGTTCCCCTTATTAGTTTTGTTGCCCTTCTCTGTACCTTTTCCAGCTCTAAAATGTCCTTTTTATGAAGTGTCGCCCAAAATTGTACTCCATATTCCAAATGAGGGCGTACTAGAGATTTGTATAGTGGCAGAATTATATTTGCTTCCCTTGCTTCTATACCCTTCTTAATACATGCTAATATTTTATTTGCCTTTGCAGCTGCTACTTGGCATTGAGCACTGTTACCTAGATGGTTGTCCACAAGCACTCCCAAATCTCTTTCAATATCTGATACACCTTGATTTGCTCCATTAAGATTATAAATTTCCTGCTTATTTTTCCTTCCCATATGCATAACCTTACATTTATTTGAATTTAACACGATCCTCTATTCTTTTGCTGCGTGTTAAACCTGTCTTGATTTGTATTTAACCCCTGTATAGCGCCGCACAATATTTTGGCGCGTTATAAAGAAAGGATAATAATAATAGTATGAGTCGTGCTTGCCGACCAGTAAACTCCACAGACGTACGTATGCTCTGTGCATTTCTGATTTGCTTCAATGAAGTTTAAACTTAATATTTTTTCATTCAAAACACGGCTTCGCATTAAAAGTGTGTTCTATGTCTGTTTAAATTCTGCCATATTGTTTACCTCTACTGCGTCCATTAACACTCAGCATGGTGCTTACTGTTCCTGCCAGCATTACAGAACTGAACATCCGATCAGCAGGTAACATAAAGGATGGCGACCTATATATCACGCAGTGTTGGGTTATATGTACGCCGGTGCCTATGGGGAGTGTATATTAAAAGCTTTATTGGCAAGTGCCAGGGTACAGAATTCATCAGTGAAACAGTGCCCTATTGTGGCAGTAGCTCGTGGCCATTCATCCTACATATATTCTCTTCGGTGTTCAAACCACATTTATAAGCCTTGAAACATACAACTCTACCCAAAACCGATTTTTTTTTTTTGTCAAACAATTTTTACATTGTGCTTCCTAATTAATCAAAATTGGGCTAATAGGTCCACTTTGGAAATACGAGCATTGATTTACAGTGTCTGCGTCAAATAAAAGCCAGAAGAATGTTTTTCCTACAGTAAATTAGGCGAGGTATCTATGTCATAGAGTTGGCACGGGTCCGTTTAATCAGGGAAACTAAAATGACGCAGTTGTATCGTTTGAGTTATCCCGTATTACCGAGTCATTAAGCACATACCTGGGTCTCTTAAGTGAATGCTATCTTTGTTGCCTGTAGCTTTAAAAAAAAATCAGCTCTGTTGCAAAATTTTTTTTTACAGTATTTTAATAAAAATGTGGTATGGAAAAGAAAAGTAATTCGGAGTAAATCTACATGTCCAACACAGGCCAAACGTTTTTCAGTGAATGTATTCCCACTGCTGCTAAGGATTCTGGGTAGCGGCATGCAAATGAGCCTCAATATGTATCATCTTAGTGCCTCTAACCCACTTACCATTGGATCCATTTACTTATTGATCATGTGCTAGCTCTTAAGTTAAATCCATACTACTACTACTTTGGCTTACATTATTAATAGTATATTTATTCTATATAGGTGACAAACTACTATACGTCCCTTGGATTTGGTTCATATTCTGCATAGTTCATGTTCAGTCGTGTCCGACTCTCCTGTGACCCTAAGGAGCTCAGCACACCAGACACAATCATTGTGTTTCTGGTTGTGCTTATCCAAAAGATTATCTTGGCAAAGATACTGGAGTGGGTTGCTAATTCCTTCTCCAGTGGACTGCAATTTGTCTGATCTCCTTGTCATTACCTGCTCGTCTTAGGTGACCGTACTTGGTATAGCTCACAGCTTCATTAAAGTAGACAAGCTGCTTCACCATGACAAGGTAGCGATCCAGAAGGGGGTCTTGTGGTAGCAGATACATAATTGTAGTTTCAAGGTTCAAATTTGTTCTATTATATATATATATATATATATATACACACACATACATATACATAGATACATGTTAAAATGCCCATGGGCAAAAAGTTTTTAGAAATAAAAAAATTATTAAATAATCACAGCCTTTACATTTTACACCTTTTTATACGTAATTATTCTTTATTACAGGGATCCATTTTGCTTTTTTCCCAGCTGATGCCAGTTACTTCTTTAGAGGGGTGTTCCCTTGTAAGCTAATGAGCTTCAGTCTAGTCCTGCAGAAGTAACTTTTGAATTATTACAATACTAGAAAATTGCCCGTCAAAAATGACGGGAATAAAATTGTAAGGCTAGCAATGCTGTTTGCCACACAATGTGAGGCTTTTGCTCCTCTGAGCACCTTTGGCGCTCATCAAGAGCCCCTCGCGGAGCTCCTTTGGCACTCATTGCGAGCCTCTCCCCCCCATGTACTTCAACTTTCCTGCTTTTCAATTATGACCCACGGCTCTCATGGCACGCCTCTCCCAATCGCGGTGCTCATTGCGAGCCTTTCCTCGCGCCTACTGTACGGTCCGCTCATTGCATGTTTTGTGCTTGGGATGCCATGTGTCTAATTCCACCATCTCCCCCTGTCCCCTCCCTTTGTGTTTTTTTTTCTGTGTGTCTGCTGAATGTTTGTATGGAGACACACTGACTGCCGTTTGTTTTATTTTCGAAGTCCCGCGTGCCTGGCGTTGTTCGTGTAGGTGTTACTGTCTTTGCCGTCGTGTATTTTCTAAGTCCTGCGTGCCTGGCATTCAAGTTTGACCCTTAAATTAGCAAACTGCGTTTCTTGACGTCAGCGGCAAAGTGCATCGTGCTTCAACTTCTCATCTCGCTTTGCGAGGCTCGCAGTGCAATGAGCCCCTTTGGTCCTTATTGCAGCCTAAGTCCTGTGTGCGCTGTCGACGGCTCGCCTCACTTTGCAAAGTGTGACCAACATCATAAGCATTCCCAACACTGACAACTAAATATAAATGAAAAAGATTTATTAACGTACGACAATTAGTGGTGAGAGAGCATCTGATTCTGACTAATTACTTTGAATATGTGCATACAAGAGTGTAGGGTAATCTATCTGGCTCCTGTTCCTCTATCCTACAGATGACTCTAACCCCCAGATCAGTGGATGTTGTCCATTTATACCCATCCTAGCCACACCTTGAGATTGTCCAATCCAACATAACCTTGTGTCCAATCATCCTTGCAGCTAGGTTAAATTCCATCTGCAAATGGCCTGTAGATGTCCATATGGCTCAAAGAATGACAACTTTCACCTCTATTTGTCCCATTGCATCTTTGGGTAAATGTTAATTTCAGCATTGTGTCCATAACACAAACCCACCCTTGAAGTTTGTTTGGTAAGGACCATTTGGTGTTTGATCACCAACGTCATGCGGGAAAGGCTCCTTTAATTGTTTCTGTGCGATATTAAATATCAAACAGGGGTTCCAATCATCTTGGTCTACGGTTAAACTGGCTAGGTAAATATGGTTACTGTCGGACAGTTGCATTTCTTAAGGCATGAACACGGGTCTTGTTATTCCAGAATTAACACTTGTAACGTAACTGACACACCCACATTCTGCAAACGGGCACTCCCTGTGTATTCAAAGTCTCCTCCCATCACAGGAAGTGCTTATGTTGAACACAAAATGGCCGATTCCATAGAAGTATAACTTCATATAAAATAATAATAAACACGCTGCATATTTGTGTGTGCAGTTCTTCAAAATAGGAAATGTAAAAAATATGACCACAGTGGCCATTTTTAGTGGGAGTAATCGGGATTGAACTTGATAACTTTATTAAAGCAATGTGTTGTGGTTATTTTTTTTAAACAACATGTAATTGTGACAAGGGATTGATTTTAATATTTTTTTTTTTATTTCATTTTAGAACCTATGTAATTCTGCATCAATCTCAAGAGATATCCGCTATGGACCATCACACAGATCTCACACGGCAACACAGACCTGGAGGGCGCTGCACGTCTCGCATAACGTAAGGTCACATTGATTTGGTCCTGTTAAAGGTAGTCGAGCTTATGATTGTAATTGGAGGCTGTTCTTCATTTTGAAAGACAAGTGATTTGGGGAAAACATAGTTTTGGAGAGGGGGGATACACATTTTGTAACATTGTTCCAAGATTAATAAAAATATAATTATACAGTACATGTAGTTGTTGTTTAGTCGTTCAGTTATGTTCAACTCTCCCTGACCCTATGGACCGCAGCACGCCAGGCATATTTTGTGTCTGGTTGTGCTTATCCATAAGGTTTTCTTAGCAAAGATACTGGAGTGGGTTACCAGCTCCTTCTCCAGTGGACCGCGATTTGTCTGACCTCTTTGCTATGACCTGCCTATCTTGGGTGACCCTACATGGTATAGCTCACAGCTTCTCTGAGGCACACAAGCCCTTTCACCACGACAAGTTAGCGATCCAGAAGGGGATATACCATATAATAAAGCTTAAATTATTGATTGAGAGATTACAGGTTGGTGCAAACTTTATGGTAGGAGCGAGCCGCCATATGAGTCTATTATTGTTTTGTTGAGTGACCATATGAACGCAGCACCCCAGGCCACGCCACACCTCTCTGTGTTTTTGGTTGTGCTTATCCATATGGTTTTCATGGCAAAGTTACTGGAATGGACAACAATTTGTCTGACCTCTCTGCAATGACCTGCCCTTCTTGGGTGTCTTTACATGGTGTAGCTCACAGCTTCCTTGAGATATACAACCCCTTCACCACAACAAGGTAGCTATCCCAATGGGGAATTATAGTTTAGTACACCTTATATGGTCTGTTGACCAAGTTTGCCTCTAATTATCAAATATTTTAATGAATTATGCTGTGATTCCTCATTATAGATTTCGGCTTTTAATTTAAAAAAAAACTTTTTTTGCCATGTTGTCTTTTAGAGGTTTTTTTTTTTTGGAAGCTGGGTGTCTTAGGGCGTGCTAGGTGTGGCATATTTGTAGGTGTCATGGACACAATTAATAGTATATTTAAACAAGCTTGACACAGCACCCCACCCCCAGTCATTTGTAGAAATAAAACATAAGGTGGTGTGACCTATTGATTCCCTTTTTGGAATCGAACCCAGGTTGCAGCTGTAAAAGCACCGAATCCTAACCACTGGTCCACCAGGGAACCATTTTCTGGATAATACTAGGCATATAATATACCTGTTTATCTACTTATTTTTATGCACTTTATTTTATTAAGAAGTGCTTATAATACTACCTGAATTCAAATAGTCTCTATAGGGTCTGCACATTGCACAGTTGCATAAATAATAATGCATTGAGAGGTAGTTTTTATTTCTTTAGCTTGCTTTTTAGTTTTTGCCTATTATAAAAATAAGTTATTTAAATCCATAATAAAACATATAGGACTACAGTTACATAGTAATTAAGGGTGAATAAAGACTTTCAGTCCATCAAGTTCAACCTTTTAAGATCTCCTCTGATCTGCAATATGCGGATTAGTTATTAATTAATCTGTTGTTAATTAATTGTTAATTATTAATCAATTTAATTTTTTAATTAATTGATCCAGAGGAAGGCAAACAGAAAAATAACCCAAGTGAAAGAAAGATCTTATCTGGTAAATGCTTCGTCTTGACAGGAACTGACCAGCACACTTGGAGGCTGCTTTTATAAAAGCTCATTCTGTATCAAGATAGAAAAAGTTAAAAAGGTCTTATTCACCCCAAAATCAAGTTTCTTATTTGAGGTTATTCTTAAAGAGCATGAAAAAACAGTTATATGTTGTGTTATCCATTTTTTTCTAAAGTGAATCAATCTTGGGAAAATCCATGCTGTTGCTGCATTTATAAGCAGATGAACAGCTCATGAACAATAATTAGCTGCTTTGATAAACTAATTAGGATTACAGTCGGAGTGAAAGGAGTTGGAGCGACAGGAAGTTGAGCCATGTTTTTATCTGAATATGGTCGTATAATGTTATATTTTTTATTGTCTATTTATAATATTTTTAAAAATTCAGCTTCTTATTTCCTTCTTTTTGTCCAGCACTATTCAGCTAAACATGAACCTCAACCGACAGAGGAAGAAGTCGGCGCTTTCACTAAAATTATAGAAGCAATGGGTTTTACTGGACCACTGAAATACAACAAATGGGTGAGTAGCCACTCGCGAAGAATTTACCCATTAACTTATTTTTTTAATAAAAATATTTTGGAGTAATATTCTTGTCACATAAACTAAATCCTTGGATTGCATTAGGCAAAAACTGTACTGTATAATATCGGGGAAAAAAGTGCATTTCCTTGTTTTTCAGTTTTTTTTGTCTTTAACGCAATTGATTGGAACTCTCTTTTTATATTTAAATATATATATATATATATATATATATATATATATATATATATATATTACTCTAAATTCTACCATCATCTACATTTAAGAAAAAGAAGATTCAATTACAATTTTAGTGTCTAAAGAATATCCAAGGAGGACTTGATAAGGCAAAAGCCGTTATTACAATTTTACTGGGCATTTAAACATCTTAATATTTTTCAATGATGGTCCGAGATCCCGATCTCGCCACCCAAGAAGTATTGAGGGTGGAGTGGAGCCACCCAGGTGGGAAGTGTGATGTAAATTGTAATACCGCAGCTGTAGGATGGTAGAGCAACGGATATAAAGTGTACATGTACATGACTAGCAGCCAGTCAAGAGACGGCAGCCATGATATGAAGACATTCTGGGGAGGAAAGCTATGGCAAGCTTGGACAAGCTAGTACAAAGTAAAGATATTACTTTATCAACAAAAGTCCACATAGTTAGAACTATGGTATTCCCAGTTATAACATACAGATGTGAAAGCTGGACCATAGAGAGGGCTGAGCTCTGTAGAATTGACGCCTTCGAATTTTACTGTAGAAGAAATTCCTTGGACCTCAAGAAAATGCAACAAATGAGTACTACAGGAAGTCAAGACAAACTGTTCATTGGAAGGTTTGATCATGAGGCTTAAGCTCAGATATTTTGGCTGTATCATGAGAAGACCGGATTTCCTAGTTTGAAGGGGACGATAGATGAGGGAATCGAAGCAATGAACATGAGCTTGAGGTAGCTCAGAGGATAACGTCACAGAGTGTCGGAAACGACTGAATGACTAAACCGCACCATCCGCTCATGTTGCACAGTTTCCTGCAACTTATGTGTGTTGTACACATTGCAATCTGGATTCTAATCAATTTTACACTTTTTTTTCCAGAAAACATTGCAATACTTTACAATCTGAAATCACCTCCACCATCTTTCTGTGTGTTAATATTAAACATATATTTTACAAAGACATACCCTGGAAATGCAAAAATGTATATGACATTATAAACAGAGACAATTATCTCAAATGTAGGAATTTTTACAAGCTATGAGTTAATCTATAGAAAATATTTAGGAGCCAGTATTACATTTTTGGGACCGTCTGGCACAATATTTGAAAAATTAAAAGATACTGGTTATAAGTATACAGGTTGTTCCCGGGTTATGGACGAGATAAATTGCTGAGAACATCTTTAGATTGGATTTGTATGTAAGTCGGATCCCTGATGAAGAATAATAACAATACTATAATGGCTCATATGTGGTAATAATAATACAGTGTAGTACTGTAATAATCATAATAATAATACCCCGTACTGTAATGAGTTACAGAAAATATCATGCTCTTTCTTTTAATTCAAACAAACTCATTCAAAAAGCCTTGGGAGTCCATTCTTAAGTATGGAATCCGAGACGTCTGCGACCTGGGGACCTCCTGTATATTTATTGTTGCTGCCTGGTAACTTTAAAAAAAAAAAAAAGGCATAAAAGTGAAAATCATCAAAAATTGCTAAAGTAATGTTCCATTTATGGTGTCATCTTTAGCCCAACATTAACAAAAAGTTCTGAGAATGTGGAAAAATAAATCTGGCTTTTAATTTCACTTGCACTTCACTAGCTTCATCTTCTTTAAGTAAAGGAAAATCCAGGACAACTCGGTGCACATCACTAAATGAAAGTCTGAACCAATGTTTTTCAGAAAAAAAAATTAACCTTTATTTAAAAAAAATGTAACACCACCTGATGAAGTATCCAGTGTATAAACCGTGTGTAGGACATCTGTTCGTTGTGGTTTTGTGGCAGCTGGCATCTTCTAAATGCTGACATTTTAACTCCTTTTAAATAAAGGTTAAGTGATTTAATGAAAACGTTAGTCCCAGGTTTTGCCATTTTGGGTGCGTTGAATCACACTTTTTGTGTATTTTGCTACCTTTAGATCGTTAGGAGGAACTTTCCTTTGACCACTTCCAAATTTACATAATGAGTCTAAATTCACTTGCTCAATGTAAGGTGTGCCCCGGTATTTAAATGTTTTAGTCCCGGCTCATAATGGGAATTCTATTAAAGGGAGCTTCCATCACTGTGAAGTCCCCATGTTATTAATGGTTTAGCGTGGCTTTGGTGCAAAAATAAAAAAAAAGAAAAGTGATAATTTTAAAAATTTAAATTTTATTTGGCACAATTTAGCGTGGCTATTCTATATTAAACTGTCAGAAATAAACATATCAACCTCCAATCAAAAATGTTAGCTCTATTCCAAAGGTGTACTATCAAAGGGTATTGGGGAGTTTGGCATATCTTAAGGTCATCAACGGGAATTGGGAAGCTTGACATGTCTAAAGGGTTTTAAGAACAATCCTGTTGCCAAGGGAAACCATTTTAACACAGCACATCTCCATCCAATGAATAGCATGGTGATTGTATAACATTGTGCCGAAAAATTTAGCACCTCTTGCCAGTCAGAGTCTTCTCAGCAGTTGACCATGTAATGAGTGGACACCAGAAGCAGCTGAGTCTGATTTTAGTATTCAGTTTTGCTTTTTAAGGCATTGAATATGCTTTTTAAATAATGACCAATGCCTAATTAATACCTCTACAGTGAGGGGGGAAAAGTATTTGATCCCCTGATGATTTTGAACGTTTGTCCACTGACAAAGAAATGATCAGTCTATATTTTTAATAGTAGGTGTATTTTATTTATTTTTTTATATATATTTATTAAAGGCATATATATTTATTAAAGGTATATGATAGTATATCATTGCATTTCACATACACGAGTTACATGAGCATCTGTAAATGGTACATGGTATATTTTAAAAGTACTTGCTAAGTCATATTGTGCTATGTAAATAAAACATTATATGTATACTTTCTACGCCTTGTCTTTTTTCACGTTTTTGATTATAACAATAATCATAACTATAAAGAATAAAAGCAATAAATCAGAGAATAATACTGAGAGAGCAATGAGTGCAAAATATCTAACTCATTGTAATATATAAGTGAAATGCATCCTCCCAGTAGGGGAAAAGAATCAAGGAGGGTAATGGAGAAAAAAAAGAGAAAGAAAATGATAAATTAAATTAAATTAAATTTAAATAAAAAAGAAAAATCTGCTATCTTTTTACCTTAACTTTCCTTTCCGTACCTCTGGGTAATGTCTCGACTCGGTTCCTCTCCGCCTCACATGTCAGATTATCCACGTGTATCTCCAATATACATCATTCCATTGCCAATGGAATCAGGGATTTAAAAAGTGTAGAAGTGAGTTGAATTAATTGTCCCCAAGTATTTTGAGCTACTGGGCAAAACCACCATGCATGTATATGATCCCCTATGGTTTGACAACCCCTAAAACACAGGTTACTCTCTAGGGGATTCATTTTGTGTAGTTTATCCTGTGTACAATAGGATCTATGTAAGACTTTGATCGAAGTCTCCAACATGCTATAATTCAATGATCCCCTATTTAAGTTTGGTAGGTGTATTTTAACAGTGAGAGACAGAAGAACCAAAAAACGCATGTAAAAAAACTTCTAAATTGATTTTCAGGTCAATGAGTTATTTGTAGTAAGTATTTGATCCCATATCAATCAGCAAGATTTCTGGCTCCCAGGTGCCTTTTATACAGGTAACGAGCTGTGATTAGGAGCAGTCTTTTAAAGGGAGTGCTCCTAATCTCAGCTCGTTACCTGTATAAAAGACACCTGTCCACAGAAGCAATCAATTAATCAGATTCCAGATTCCAAACTCTCCACCATGGCCAAGACCAAAGAGCTGTCCAAGGATGTCATGGACAAGATTGTAGACCTACACAAGGCTGGAATGGGCTACAAGACCATCGCCAAACAGCTTGGGGAGAAGGTGACAACAGTTGGTGCGATTATTCGCAAATGGAAGAAACACAAAATAGCTGCCAGTCTCCCTCGGTCTGATGCTCCATGCAAGATCTCACCTCGTGGAGTTTCAATGATCATGAGAATGGTGAGGAATCAGCCCAGAACTACACGGGAGGATCTTGTTAATGATCTCAAAGCAGATGGGACCATAGTCACCAAGAAAACAATTGGTTGCACACTTTGACGTGAAGGACTGAAATCCTGCAGCGCCCACAAGGTCCCCCTTGTACAGGACAACTGCACCACATCAAAGGGACGATGGAGGGGGTCATGTACCGTCAAATCTTGGGTGAGAACCTCCTTTCCTCAGCCAGGGCATTGAAAATGGGTCGTGGATGGGTATTCCAGTATGACAACAACCCAAAACACACATCCAAGGCAACAAAGGAGTGGCTCAAGAAGTAGCACTCTAAGGTCCTGGAGTGGCCTAGCCAGTCTCCAGACCTTAATCCCATAGAAAATCTGTGGAGGGAGCTGAAGGTTCAAGTTGCCAAACATCAACCTCGAAACCTTAATGACTTGGAGAGGATCAACAAAGATGAGTGGGACAAAATCCCTCCTGAGATGTTTGCAAACCTGGTGTCCAACTACAAGAAGCGTCTAACCTCTGATTGCCAACAAGGGTTTTGCCACCAAGTAAGTCAAAGGGCTCAAATAATTATTTCACTCATTGACCTACAAATCAACGTATAACTTTTTGACATGCATTTTTCTTTTTTTTTTTTTGTTGTTATTCTTTCTTTAACTGTTAAAATACACCTACCATTAAAATTATAGACTGATAATTTCTTTGTCAGTGGACAAATACTTTTTTCCTCCCCACTGTAGCTCCTGCTTTTAAGTCATTAGAATGGATCTTTCTCTATGATCTAGTTACTCTGAAGCTCACAAGCAAAGCTCACATGTTTGATTAACTAATACATTAGTTAATAATTTTTTTCCTTACTTTTGGTATTGTCCGTTTTCTCCTCAAGCAGACCTGATTCTTTCCACCTCCCTGTGACTATCTGGTTAAAAAAAAAAAAAAAAAGTCTGAACAGTCTAGGTTCTGGTGGAGCTATGATAACATGTTGTCTCTGGACAGGACCAATGGGACAGCTGCAAGGAAATTGTATTTTTCTTTAATACCTCTATATAGCCAGTCAATCTCTAAGGACACACACAAAGAGAAGGCACTACACGTTACTAGTATCTCACTCTGACATACACACGATATGTGTCTGAGCATCATCGGACACTAGTAGTGTGATGCTTCTATCCTGTCAGGCCACAGCTGTGAAACATGGCAGCTCGTATGAAGGGCACCCTTCATGAGAGAGAACAGGAAAAACAGTGTAAGTCTCTAGAATTCGAGAATCTGTTAATCTAAAGGCTTCTTAGAAGTAAATACATTTTCTATCAGTTACATTGACTGTAAAATTAACTTGCAAAATAATTTGTCGAAAGAGTCTCTTTAAAAATTGCCATCCTTATATTGTGTCATTTATATCTTGCGTATATTGCCAAATAAAGTATACCGTTTTATTATTATTAATAATGATAATCCCTTTTTTTTGTAACAGAAAATTAAAATTGCTGCCTTGCGTATGTACACATGCTGTGTGGAAAGAATAGATTATGATGAGTTTTTTGAAAGTAAGTATATTTATTTTTTTATTTTCTGTTATTTGTGTATAAAAATGGAATTGTAATGTAGAGGTTAACTATAATACAGAGGTTAACTATACAAATATTTTTTTGGTAGAATAATTGGATAGGTGGTACTGTTGTAGAAGAAAGATGTCGGCCCTTTCCTTTTATGAGAGCGCCAGCACAGGTGGCAGCAGTGTCTCTTCTAGATGTCGCTGCCAAGATTTTGCTGCCGATGTACGGGTAATGGTTTAAGCTTGGAAATTGTGTACCGCTTACAAACTGTGCACAATTTTGGCAGCGCCATCTAGCAGCTCCTTGCTGCAACTGCTGGTGCTCTCAAGGCAGGAAAGATCTAATTTTTTATACCACATTCTGTTCTCACAATGTTCTGATCATTGGCGGAGCTAGTGAATGGAGGGCTTTGGTGACAAATAATTTGGGGCCCCCATTGCAACTTCACTTTTTGGGGTCAATAAACAAGCCAAAAATATATGTAGATTATCAGATACCCCTATGGTGATTTGATCACCTTTTCATAAAGTAATAATTTGCCATCCTCATCTAATAAATTAAGATTCCTCATTTACTGGCAGTAGCCGAACGCCTCTACCCTGTCTGGAAGCCATTGAAGACACTCGGCAGCTTTTCATTATGTTGGTTAACCTTTTTTTGGGGGGGAAGATTATACAACCCGAACACTGACATTACTAATGGAGGCATCGGTCACACATGCATACAGCATTGGGATAGTGGAGAGATAATTCTCAATTCTTAAGTAACTAAGCAGCTGCCATAATACTTCAATGGTTAGCCATGTGACTGGAGTGAGGTAGAGACAGACCCAGCACGACTCAGGCAGGGAGCACGGAAGGCGCTCACTGCACTGGTGGAATTGAGCGCCATAGGCGCTCATCCCTGCGACCCCGTAGGACTCAGGCAGGGAGCACCGAAGGCACTCACTGCGCTGGTGGAGATGAGACTGGTATTACTTTGAAATGATCGCATGAATAAAATTACGGCCCGTAACACTTACAAAAGGAAACCGCCACTTAAAAAAAAACAAGCCGCAAAATATACGAACTTAACAGCCGAACCGCGCACAGCGGAAAAACAAGAAAAACACAAAAAATGCAAACCAACAAAAAACATTAAAAAACATTACACATAGCAAGGGGGGACACCCAGGAGGTTTGGAAGTGAGGTTACATATGAAGTTAAGTACAATTTCAAGAATTTCGGTGCTCAAAATGCCCCTAAGCAAGAGAAAAAAATGGCCGTCGAAAAAACGAAAACGAGGCTACACGACCCCTAAGCTTGCAAAACACTCCCACACACATACGACTTTTACACAGGAATGTACGAGCTACTAAATACACTATTAGGAAGGATGCAAAATGCTCCACACCCGCGTAACACATAAACAATCGGCGCCATTTTACAACACTAACATGCCACTAATAACATTACCATTACAAAATGCAGAAGTACACAGCTACACGAACGGCTTCCCCTCGCGCACGCAGCCTATTTACACCACACACTACACACATTGCTGACACTTACACCTCAGCTCAACAACAGTGTAAATCTACATTGTATGCTGCAGGAACATCAAAACAGATTGTTAGCTCTTCAGCATATTGGTTGCTGCATATATTAATTACAAATAGGTAAAGTATATTAATTTATGATTTTAATAATTAATTATCATTACAAAATACATATACAGAAAAAAAAAAGACGTCAGGATCAAAATAAACGCCAAAGGCGTTCAGCGCGCGCCTCACAAGGAGCACCAAGGGTGCTCAGAGGACCAAAAGTACACCAGGAGAGAGGCTCGCAATGAGCACCAGAAGGCGATCAGCGCAGACCTTGCAATCCGCGCCAAAGGAGCTCTGACAACCAAAAATACACCAACAGAGTGGCTCGCAATGAGCGCCGAAGGTACTCACACAACCAAAAGACTTACTTTGTGTGGCAAACCGCATTACCTGCCTTACAATTTTATTGCCGTAATTTTTTGACGGGCAAGTCGCTAGTATATATTATATTAGTGGACCACTGTGGGCTAGTTGTTTTAATTATGCATTTTCATTAATAAAATTACTACTAAATTATTTATAATATCAATACTTAATATTAAATTCACTCTAACAGATTAGAGTATCAGCCTCCTGTTTCATCATTAATGGGAGGATGAGTGTTTTGCTGAGCGATAGGTCTCAATTGGAAAGAGGCCAAATCATGATTGGCGGTCTTCCCCTATTACAGAAATGTGTTGCCAATCACATATATAGTTGTCAGTATGGGGAACGCGTAAGACGAGTCGAGCAGTTGAAGCACACGGGACTTAGGCTGTACTTGGGAGCACTTGAAGCACGCAGGATGCCAGCGAAAAACGTAGCACTTTGCCGTTGGCCGCGATGAACGCTGTTTGCTAATTTAGTTCAAGCGCGTAACTCTAAAACCTGAAAAACAAGCAAAATGATAAAAAAAAACATAAAAACCCACTCACACACGGGGGGAGAGCCAGGAAGCCTGGGAATGAGATTACAAGCGAGTTTGAGCCATATTTGACGATTTTCGTCACTCGAAAATCGGCTAAGCGAGGAAAAAAATGGAGGACGAAAGACTTAAAAAAACTGAAACCGGTGAAAACGAGGCTGAGCAATGCCAGGCACTCAGGAAAATACACGACTGCAAAGACAGTAACACTTACACGAACAACGCCAGGCACTCGGGACTTTGAAAATAATACACACGCCATTCAGCATGTAACACTCAATCATTCAGCAGACACACAGAGGAGAAACACACAGGGAAGGGACAGGGGGAGATGGTGGAAAGAGACACATGGCATTCCCAAGCACTAAACTTGCAGGTTAACTAAACCTGTAATGAGGGCCCGTACAGTAGGCGGGAGGAAAGGCTCGCAATGAACCTCATTGTGAGCCACCTGATGAACGCCAAAGGCGCTCATCGCGGGGCTTGCGATGAGCACCGCTAGCAGGAGAGGCTTGCAATGAGCGTCAAAGGCGCTTATTGCGAGCCCCACAATCATCGCAGAAGGTGCTTATCATGGGGCTCGAGATGATCGCCGAAGGTGATCATTGCAAAGCAGGAAATTTGAAGTACACGGGTGACGAGTCTCGCAATGAGTGCCGAAGGAGGAGCAAAAGCCTCACATTGTGTGGCAAACAGCATTGCCCACCTTACAATTTTATTCCTAGTTATACATAAACATGGTCTGAAAATTTAGCAGCTTGACCTTACAATGGGTCGTTATCGACACCAGCAGAGTCTTTGATGGTAAGTTTAATATTGAATATGTATTGTTTAATTTAATATTAATTTTATTATTGAACAATGACTAATAAAAACATCTAGGTTATGTTCTTAGGGTTTAAAGCTTTCCCCGCCAATGCTGGCTTATTTGTCATATAATAGAGAATCTTATTGTGTAGTGTCTTGGATTATTTAGCAAATGTTCCAATAATACATATTAATTGTCTTCCTCTTCTAAATGCAGAATGCAATTTGCCTGATACACTGAACTCCTGGTTCCTTGTGACACAGCTGCATGTCTGGTGAGTAAAAAATCTAATATATTTGTCATTGAAACATACATTGAAGGAATGATTGAGTTTCTTGCAGTTGCTTTTTTAATGTCTCGAGTGGATATTCATAAACACAAGTTATTATTTTTTTTGTTTGTTTTATATGTATGTTTTAACTATGTTGATTCATTTTATACTCCTCAAATGTAATGCAATATTTACACTTCACTTTCTTCAAAGAAGCTCCAGAGTAACAGATTGTTTGTTTCATTCTGGAATCTCCCTTTGTTCCTGTTCTCTCTCATGTAAGATGCCCTGTTTCACAACTGTGACCTAAAGTCACACTCTCAGTGTGGGTCTTATACTGCTCTGCTGCAAGCAGATAGTGACATACTGTGTCTCTTACCATTCTGATATGCTGGTAGTGGGAAGCCCCTCCCCTTTGGGCATGACTTTAAATCACAGCTGTGTAACCTGCCACCCTATCTGTGAGAGAACAGAAAGAGAGGGCTTAGGTGCCCTTTCAGGAGCCTCACAATATTTGCTCATTTCCGGAGGAAATTATATGATTTTGTGAATACTTCACCGCCTGATATACTTTTTCCAATTTTTAACTCTACACAGTTTATTTGAATAACGTATTAGGCAGAATTATCAGCTATATTCTCAGATTGTAAATACCTATTGTGAGGCACCCGGATGGCCAAGCACGTTTTTGCCTTTAGTGAGGCATACTAGGAGATGTTATGGCCTATAATAAAATTGTTTAAGCTATTAGCTGGTCATCCATTCACAGAGTTTGTATCGTTTTATTTGGAAGCTGATGGGTACTGTTTTCTTTCTAAAACATATGATTGGAGCATTATTGTCTGCCATGTTTAGGCTGATTACTAAAATTGGCAGTTTAGGGTTTTTCTGTTTCAATCTATTATATTATAGAGATTTGGGGCATCACTTACATGGAGCGCCTACGGCGCTCCATGCCAGCAAATGAGACCCTCGCCCAGTGCCCTCGCTTTGCGAGGGCCTTGGCTCGCTGCGCGAGGCCCGCGGCTCGCTGTGCGAGCCCGCAGCGTTAGCAACAACTCGTACGCTCACAACTATATATGTGATGGCTATAGAATAGTATATTTAATTGATACCATCAACAGGCCAGGTTTTGAGGAAATCCTCACCTAAGAACAGTAGTCTCAAAACATTTATTTGCCCACCTGAACTATTAATGGATCATGAGAACAGATTTGGAATCTCTCATATAATATAATCACAAACCCAATGAACACGGGCCCATATTCAGTATGCATTAGACATGGAATATCTGTAATTAGTTCATTCTTAAAAATGGAAATATATGAATGAAGATTGGTAAGTGATGTGGATAGTCAGAGTTTCTATGCTATCTAGGACTGGTGGTCAATAAGGTGTCCATGTTGTAATTCCAGTTGATGAAATGTTCCTTACTCTATGGTAACTCCAGAAAACATAGATCATTTTGTGGTAGGGCGATAAGGCTATGTGTCACCCCTACATTTTAGAGGAATATTTGCAGCTTTCTGTCTACTTACTATTTAGGGTGTCTTCAGTAGTTATTGTTATATCTGTTTGATCGTTCTTATGGAATGGGAAATGAAATTGTGGTCTTAATTAGAATTGTAAGAGTTAACAAAGTCATGCAGCTGCTACTATGCAAAATTAATATGCAACATCAACCACCTTGATTCAGTAAACTTTCCTTTTAACTATAAAATAAAGAATCAGACTGTCAAAACAGACGTGTTAGACTGAGGTGGACCCAAAGTGCGGGGGAGGAGATTGTAGACGGGCCCCTTGGATTAGGGCCCAGTATAGTCATACAATCCAGGATCAGAGGTAGCAGACTGGAGAATGAACTGGCAACCCACTCCAGTATCTTTGCTAAGAAAACTTTATGGACAGGCACAACCAGAGACATAACGATATGGCACTGGAAGATGAGCCCCTCAGGTCAGAAGGTGCCTACCGCATTACTGAGGTAGAGCAGTAGAGCAAAGGGCAAGTAAAAGTAACACCAGATCTAATGAAGTGGTTCGGCCAAAGCCTTAAGAACACCCAGCTGCGGATGTGTCTGGAGGGGAAAAGGAAAGTCTGATGCTGCAAAGATCATTTCAGAATAGGAACCTGGAATGTTAGAACTAAGAACCAAGGCAAACTCGATGTGGTCAAGAATGAGATGACAAGGTTAAACATTGAAATCCTGGGAATTGGTGAACGTAAATGGACTGGAATGGGACATTTCACATCAGACAACCACCAGATCTTCTGCTGTGGTCAAGAATCCCAGAGATGAAATGGAGTAGCCATCCTAGTCAATCAAAGAGTGGCCAAAGCAGTGCTCGGTTACAACCCAATAAATGACAGAATAATTTCAATTCAAATTCAAGTTAAGCCATTTAACATAAAAGTGATTGAAGTCTATGCTCCAACAATGGATGCTGAAGAGGCTGAAGTTGTTCAGTTCAAAGACATTCAACACGTCATAGTTATAACACCAAGAAATTACGTTACTATCATCATAGGAGATTGGAATGCTAAAGTAGGGAAGCAAACACCTGGAATAACTGGCAATTTTGGCCTTGGAATCCAAGATGAAGCAGGTCAGAGATTAGAAGACTTTTGTCAAGATAATTCTTTGGTCGTAGCAAACACCCTCTTCCAAAAGCCTCAGAGAAGACTCTACACATGGACATCACCAGATGGACAATATAGAAATCATATTGACTATATACTTTCCAGCCAGAGATGGAGCTCTATACAGTCAGCAAAAACAAGACCTGGAGCTGACTGTGGCTCAGACCATGAGCTTCTTATTGTAAGCAGATACAAAATAAATAATATCCCCTGTGAATATACCATTGAGATAAGGAATAGATTTAAGGGACTAGACATGGAAGATAGAGTGCCTGAAGAACTTTGGACTGAAGTTTGCAACATTATCCAGGAAACCGCAACATAGAATATCGAGAAAAGAATGAAAAGTATGAAGGCAAACTAGCTATCTGAGGAGGCTTCGAAACTAGCCCAGGAAAGAAGGAAAGCGAAAGGTAGTGGAAATAGGAAAAGATCTGTCCAACTGAATGCACCATTCCAGAGGATAGCAAGAAGAGACAAGGAGACAATCTATAATGAGCGATGTAAAGAGAAGATAACCGAATGGAAAAGTCAAAAGCTGTCTACAAGAAAATCGGGAACCTAACATGCACCTTTCATGCAAAAGTGGGTGTGATAAGACAAAAATAGTAGGGACTTCACAGAAGAAGATCAGATAAAGAAGAGGTTGCAGGATCTATACAGGTCAATTAGTTGGAGTCAGACATCTTGGAGAGGGAAAAGAGGGGGGGCAAAATAACTGGCATAATCCATTGTAAAAGTCAATACTGAGCTAAATAAGGTAAAAAAAACTCACATTTGGTGACTTCAGCACATGAGGTATGGATGGCACATCAGGAGGACTCTCTCCTCAGATCATCACGGATATGTGGGTAATCCTTACGTCTGTGGTGAGTCTCCAATGGCTTGTTGTTAATCAGAAAGCTCCTATTCTTAGGATTGGAAAATACGGAATCCACCCAAATATCATATATGGGAGTGTGTTAGGTCTGCAATCTTCACATGTAGTGTACCAGTTGGGTTAGTATATTGCAGCTATACTACCAAAAAAAGACTCATACGTGTACTGGTAGGTAAACGTTGAAGATGTCTTTATTAAAAAGTAGTATAATAATAACTTTACATAGATATCAAAAACTAATAATACTGTTGCAGGTCAGACCTAAATGTCTAAATGAGACCTGTCCAGAAAAACTGAAAATTGCAGTAAAGTGGTAATATAATACGATTTAAAAAAAAAGTAGGATCTTTCTGATTATCAACGGACCATTGGAGACTCACCACAGATGTAAGGATTACCCACATATCCGTGATGATCTAAGGCGAAAGTCCTCCTGATGTGCCATCCATACCTCATATTCTGAGGTCACCAAATGTGAGTTTTTTTACCTTCTTTAGCTCAGTATTGACATTTACAAAGGATTATACCAGTTATTTTGCACTAGGAGGTGGTGCGGTTCTCCCCCCCCCCCCCCCCCCTTTTTCTTCCTTGGTTTGCATTTTTGCTGAGAGCACTACGTGAACAATGCTTGTGTAGAGGGCAGCACACCTCCTGCAGTATCTGGACAATAATATAGCACAAGATTTCGACACAGACGTCCTAACAGATGTGTAGACACTCATAGAATCTACAGGACTGGACACTCTTTACCACGAGACTTTGAGATAAGACTTTTTTATGTACTACCTTTTATCATATTGAGTATACCACATATAATTGGGAGTACGTATATAATTTGAAGTTGGCTGTTCAGGCCTTACTTTGGCACTAATTTCTTCCATTCATTATGTTGCGTATACACCTGCTTACATCTACCTAGATTTGCCAGCACTCCCAGTGTGTGCATACACTATCTTCGGGGACGTGTACACTATATTTGCTGTAATCTTGGAGAGTGAGGTGAGATGGGCCCTTGGGTGTCTTGCATATAATAAGGCTGGGGTTCTGCAAGCCGGGTTCTGCAGAGGAAGAGGTACAAAAGATCAAATTGCCAATGTCCGCTGGATATGCAAGAAAGTTCCATAAAAATGTACTTCTGCTTCTTAAACTATTATAAAGCCTTTGACTGTGTGGATCACAACAAAATGTGGCATGTCCTTAAAGAGATGCGTATACCAGATCATCGCATCCTCCTCCTAATGAATCTGTCGACCAAGAACCCCCGGTCAGAACCGAATATAGGACAACAGAATGGTTCAAGATCGGAAAAGGAGTGCGAAAAGGTTTTATATTGTCACCTTATTTATTCAACTTATATGCAGAATATATCATGCGTAAGGCAGGGCTGGATGCATCCAAAGCTGGAATCAATATTGCTGGATGGAATATCAACAACCTCAGATACGCCGATGATACTACTTTGATGGCTGAATGTGAGGAGGAACCAAATTACTTATTGATGAGGGTAGAAGAAGAGAGTGAAAAAGCTGACCTGCTTCTCAACGTTAAAAAGACGAAGATCATGGCGAACGGCAGTCTCACTTCAGGGCAAATAGACAGGGAAGAAGTGGAGGCAGTGAAAGATTTTATTTTCCTTGGATCCAAGATCTCTGCAGATGTTGACTGTAGTCATGAAATTAAAAGATGTTTTCTTCTGGGGAGGAAAGCTATGGCAAGCTTGGACAAGCTAGTAAAAAGTAAAGATATTACATTATCAACAAAGGTCCATATAGTTCGAACTATGATATTCCCAGTAGTAACATACGGATGTGAGAGCTGGACCATAAAGAAGTCTGAGCGCCATAGAATTGACGGCTTTGAATTGTGGTGTTGGAGAAGACTGCTTAGAGACCCTTGGACTGCAAGAAGATCCAATAAATCAATACTTCAGGAAATCAAGACAAACTGTTCAATAGAAGGTATGATTATGAGGCTGAAGCTCAAATATTTTAGCCATATTATGAGACGGCAGGATTCCCTAGAAAAGGCTCTGATGCTGGGAAAGATTGAAGGCACAAGAAAAAGGGGATGACAGAGGCGGAGATGGATAGATAAGGTCACTGAAGCAATGAACATGATGAATTTGATGGAGCTCAGAGGGGCAGTGACTGAGAGATGCACCTGGCGTGCTGTGCTCCATAGAGTCACAAAGAGTCGGACAGGACTGAACGACTAAACAGCAACAATTGTCATACAATCAGGATCAGAGGTAGCAGACAGTCGAGGCAGGTGGTGATAAAGAACATTTTAGGCGTTACCGTCCAAGGTCAAATCCAGTCAATACAGCATACTCAAGGTTCACCAGTGGCATAAACATCCTTCATTGGGCAAGGCTAGAAGGAACGTACCGTAATTCATTTTGTAAAAGTGCCTTTCCTGCCATGATTGATGGCAAGTGCTGCATTATTTTAATATCACCCTGTGATGGTGCACCTTGGGCAAGCAATGTGATGCCCCACTCTGAATTGAGGCGCAATTATACTTCTTGGGCATTCAGGAGTAATGTGACAAAGTGCCCACATATGATATAGGTAGATGGATTGACCCTAAAACATGTTCATCTTTACTTCTCTTGTATGAAAATCCGAATTAATCCAAAGTAATAATGCTGATATACATGAAATGTAATCTATCTACTCTAAAATGAAATTAAAAATCAATATATTTTTTTCCATACCATTATTGAACTCCAGTAACAGAATAGCATCTTTTGTTTTGGCAAAACATCCCCCTTCAACTTACTTAAAAATACTTTAAGTTGAATGTCCCTGTTGGGATTTTTACTGCAAGTTGTCAGTAGATTTTTAAGAGGTATTAAACTGACATTTTATGTTACACCTACAAAATACACATGCAATTTTCCTAAATTGGAGATTTGTTGCTTGTGAAAATATTTAACACCTAAGCAATATTTTTCCTTTTCATCCGCGGAGTAAATAGGTTAAAATATTGTTTAATCTAGTGTTATTAAAAAAAAAAAAAAAAAAAAGGTCGTAGGAGGAAGGTATATTTCTTAATGTGTTGCAGGAACCTTGCTAAAGTACATTCAAACATTTGCTAACATGCCGGCAAGAAGTAGCACATCATAAATTGAGCTGATTGCTATGGCTGTCTTTAGCCGAAATGTATGGAGCCTTATATTAACTCTGGGGTATTTTAATGTCTTGGGCCGTGAAACTGTTTCTCCAGGTTTGGAATCCCCCTCATCAGCCGCAAAGGTGGAATGTCTATATATCGGTTACGCACACCATTTATCCTGGTCTTGGGGTTATGATGTGATATTTGGAAATTTGACTTAACCTTGACGATTTTGGGTGGACTTAAGTTAGTTAACATTTATATATGCTAAATGTTCTTCCATCCCAATAATCATTTAATTGTGCGGAGCTGGGTTAGAAACCAAGAACGTTCATCCTTATTACATGCTTCCAACAGTTTGGAATAAGACCTGTTTTTCAAAGAAATCTTTTTTTTATTTTTTTTAGATATTTAATTTAATTTTTTTAGCAAGCTACAATTGTGCATCTGTAAATTTTGTTACGCAAAAGTTCTTGCCAGTAGCATGTGAAACCTCATGTTTGTAAAGTATGGAACAAACAAACATTAGCAGCTATGGAAAAAAATATTTTTGAAGATTCTTTTTGTGTATAGACTGTTTCCATTTTGTCTGACTTGAACACTACCTGAAATCTGAGGACATGGATTTATTTACTGAACAAGGAAGTGGGTAATGGGGCAAGAGGGAGGTTAAATCTTTGGTATTCAACACCTATACACTTTTCCCTCCCATGCTCGCAAGCATTCAAGTTACAATGACGTCAGATCCTGCTCCTGCCTTAATGTAAGTGCCCCACCCACGCATGTAGTGTTCACCAAAGTATCATGGATGAGATAAGACTAGTTGTGCAGTGGACCCTCTATGTTCTTTCATGCTTTGCACAATTTGCTCATGTGTGATTGCATACACCTACATGATCATTCTCTCCTTCCATCTTGACTGTAGGTCATCATGGGGACAGAACCATTTAGTTTTTAATTACAACACAGACACCTTCTTGGCCACCAGTCCTCTATTTATTTTATTCTATTCCACATCACTTACCAATCTAATGTATGTGGGCCCATATCCATTGGATTTGTCAAGTATTTTCTAGGTGGAGTTGTGACCACTTTTCTCTAACCTGGTATAAACACTGGTTACAGAAGGATTCTTCCAGTTGGATTTATTGTTGTGCAGTAAAATAAAGTGTACGGAGCTTGCACTCCAATACCATTTCTTATAGCCATGTATGTGTCTGAGATGTAGAGACTTTGCTAGGGTAAGCTTGTTCCCTCATCTATGTAGCCTCTTTAAAAGTACTACGGTGAAGGTTTTTATATATATGTATTTTTGCGAAATCTGTGTTTTTTTCTTCTCCAACCCGTTGGTGTCTATGTCCTGTTGGCTATTGAAGATCATGAAGCTCATGACAAAACCACTCTCATTTTTTGGGATAATCCATGATCTCCATGACCCCAAAGTACTCTTGATCTAGTCATTCTCTTCAGACCTCTCTTTTCAATATGTTGGTATAAAGTGTGTAAACTGCCTACACCAAGTTTCTTTGTTCTGGTAGTACCCTCTCATAGGGTTATTCTTGAGAGTAATGGTGGCCCACATTATCTTCTAGTCAAGGTGACATGTTCCATTCACTGGGGAGGGATGTCATCCAAAATGGCGAGGAGGGGAAAAGAGGCATATGAATAACCCAAAGAGCATGAGATCTCTAGGCTAAGAGCACCTAGAATGCTCTGACTGAAGGGATGCTCAGATCTATCCCATTTCAAATTCTCCACTAGTGACAGCAGCAGTTGCCGCAAGTGGCCGCTAGATGTCGCTATCAATATTTTACTGCGCTGCCAATATTTGAGACAAGTTGTAACCTTAGAAGGTTACCCTAACCCTCACCCTATCCCTAACAGTCTACCTAACACTAACTCTATGGTATCGGCACTGAAAATCGACAGCGCCATCTAGCGTCTGGTGGCCACCACTGCTGCTGGCGAAGTTATGGAGAAATTAAAAAGTGAAAGGAACGGCTGCTCTCCCAATAACAAATATAAAGTCATTTAATTATATATATATATATATATATATATATATATATATGTATATATATATATATATATATAAACAGTATATATATATATATATATGCTTTACTATTCCAAGCATCCTTGAGTCTCTGTTAACTAACTACTTCTATTATCTTATCTCTAATCATCGTGACCCGTATGAAATAATTGAAATTCTTTCGAATCGTGCAATCTAAACATGTTCTTCTTTATATACAACTTCTCTAAAAAAATACTAGGGCAAATGTTTCATATCTATTTCTTTATTCTGACAAAAAAAATATATATTTTTTTAGCAAGCAAAATTAAGTTTTTTTTTTGTTGTTTTTTTTTTTATGTTAACCCATTGATACTTTTTAATCCAGTTGGTTATTGAGGCCAATCAGGACCATAACAAACCCACTGTCTTTTTGGGAGACACAAAAACCATAGTCCCAATGGTCCCCAATCTCATCTTTGTCTAGTTGATTTCTTTAGATTCAATACGATTCAAGACTAATCGCACTGGGGACTACTTTGTCACAACTTTATTACGCTCCTCTCAAGTTTAGGAGACTCAGACTGTGGAGGAGAAACTCACAATTTGAAAATGTGGTAGCTCAGTCTTCAAAACACTTTTTCACATTGAGATTGTTATGAATTTATGGTTATGATCTGTGTTTTAGGACTTTCCGATAATTATTAACTATACAATAAAACCACTATATGGCGGCTCATCTGTTATAAGTGATTTATTAGACTCTCACCTAGATTCCATTATTTCAGTTTCTGCCATGGACCACATGATGTAAACATTACTTCAAAGGTCTGTAAACTATGAAGTTGGGCATAGTTTGGCTCTTAAATCACAAAAGGAAGAAATAAAAAAAAATCAGCATATAACAATTAACATTTGCATACATATTAGCATATAATGATGAATTGCATGTTCTTATAATAATTTTTTTAAAAGGGTCTGTGAAGACAAAGATGACGAATATATAAGTTGCTGCTACACAAAAGAGCATGCTGTGACATTTTATGACACTTTATGAAATTCACTTCAAGCGATCTGTGTTTGATTGGAGGAAAGTGATGTAAGTCACAAAGCACTGATTTAAAGGGATATCTAAATTTGCCAGATTAATACATTTCTGCACTCTATAGGCAAAAAGCAGCCTATATGTATACAGCACATGTCATAAAACATGTTATGTTTATTAATATCTAAAAATGCCTCCAATGATTGTGTTGTCACCCCAAGGGGGTGTCTACACAACTTCCTGATCCCCGCCCAATCAGCATGCAGCATCCGGGGAGCAATATTAACCCACTATTTACCTCCTCTTGCTTGCTCAGCCAAAAGTAGTAATAAAAGTGTTGTCAGCCTCCCAGTCACTGCTGGCATATATGACTTATCCCTGCTTCCTCTATATGCTGTGTGGTGTTGCCATAGCAACTAACGTAGTGCTATGTCTCAAATCTTTCATCTAACCGGATTGGGCAAAACAAATTATGGAGGGGGTGTTAACCCTAATTTAAAACTGTTATTTTGTTAACTTCAAGGTAAGTGTTTTGAATGTTTTTTTGTGGTATTTTTTCATGCAAACATTTTTTTTTTCTTCATATACTATTAATTTTCCTCTATCGGATGCATTCATAATCCAGGAAATTTGCATATCCCTTTAAGTTTACAATTATCAGATTAGTGCAGAATATTTATAGACCTTGAGTTCATGATTGGTAAGAACCCATAATAGGCATTCTTGAAAAAGAAGGTAGGCTTCTAGTCGTCTTTCTTACATATCTGTGGTCATAAAAAATGTTGCCCTTCTTATACATCAAAGACATCTGTGATTACCTATATGGGGAAATGATTTTGTTCAGGTCTCACTGATCTATACAGATGCAGGATGAGCATTTTTTTATTAGTGACAAAGAAAGATCCCACTACTGCAAGGGAAATGACAGGTTGGGTATATCCCCTTTTGACCTATTCCCTCAAGCGTTTCTCATGTTCTTCCCACAGGGAAGAGATAAATAGAGCAGGATTAAAGATGTTCTCAGATGATGCTGAGGGACAGCAATTGAGGTGGTCTCAGAAAAGGGACTAGCTATAAGAACGTTTTTAGATACAGTGGACACCCGGCCATTGCCCGTGCAAATTACTGATTCATTTGAGGATGTGGAGCCAGGATAAATTTCTCTTGGAACCTTTATAATATCCACCTTTTAGATACAGAGCACTTATGGAGGCCATACATGATACTGACTCCTTTGCACCCCTGCTGTGGCCAACTGGTTGGCCACCAATGACCGCGATATGAAGAGGCCTTTAGTCAAACAGGGAGCTTCGTTTTCATGGCAATGCTTAGTTTACCTATATGTTGACCTCCCAGAATATATAGCAATAAAATCATTAATAGCGCAGTTATCTTTCCTTCCTTATACTGTGCCCACTTAAAAAAAAAAAATACTTGATGGAGATTACTGATTGATGGAGATATAGAATATTAATTGATAAGGCCTGCTTTCAAGCTACATGATGATCCAGCCCGCATCCAAAATTGGCCACGCCCCCTGATGAGGCACGGGGAGGTGGAGAAAAAACAGCTCTTCTTAGGAGACAGAAAAATAAGAAAAAATATACATTTGTATTTGTTTTAAACGGCATGCTGTGTTTTAATAATCTGTACCCCAACTAACAAATATGTGAGCTTTACATTTAAGTTCATTACACAGATCCTTTAAAGGGACATGGCAAGTTTTCTTCTTTTTTTTTTTTTTCTTCATCAGAAAGAGGTATTTGATAACCTGGGTCCCTGTATGTATTCTTTTTTTTTTTTTTTTTCAAAAAAGGTCTTGTTAGCTTTAATAAAGTTTAAAGTCATATTTAATTTTCATGGATTGATTGCATCTGACAGAGGAGAATTGGTAAGGTATAAAAAAAAAAAATTGCATGAAGAAATACTAAAATAAACATTATTATACTCGCCCCAAAGTTTGCTAAATCTCTTGAGTTTGCAAGCAGTTCATTTTCCGAGTTAACACCCCTGGAAATCCCTTCTAAAATTTGTATAAATTTCATAATTAGTTTTGGCCAATCACAGGCAGCTAATACATTGCAATACATTGCATCACTGTGTGATAGCAGTCTGAGCAGGAAGCAATCATGGGGTGTGTAGTGCCCTGCACAAAGAAGCAGGAGGATCCGGGAAAAGGCACTGTAGATCTCTGCAGTGTGTTGCTGTTGGCTTGAAGGTTAGTAAAGGGATAACATCCATACCCAAATGCAGTGTTTCTATTGGTAGGTACACTGTGCCTATGTAGGCAGTTCTGGGGGTGTGGAAAACACGTTTTATTTTTAAATAAAATAAATCTGTGTGTGTGTGTGTAGGATGACTCCATGTAATGCGTGTGTCCGCTTATAACCAGCATGTGTTAGATTACACTTAGATATCTCTTTAAACATGTTTTACTTAATATTTTTCATGCAAAAACAAGTTTTTTAATGTTTGAAATTCTTGGGGAAAAAATCTCACAAGAGCACGGCCTCATCTACTATATTTTTATTGATGTTCCAGCGCTACGGGATCTACAGGTACTCTACAAATAAAAAGCATAAAACCTAATTCTATTATAAAACTTACAGTATCCCTTGTTTATTCCAATATTATTAAAATAAAATAACCAAACTTTTATTAAAATCCAGAACAGGTACAATTACTTCAATTTTCTCACTTTTTTTTATAATCTGACTTGTAAAATGTCCTGTCTGCCGGTTTACACCCATGTGGTGTCGTATTTTGTGTTTCTGCTCTTCTACAAAACTTGCTGGATGGCAGTGGGGTGAAAAGAAAGTTGGTTTTCGACTCTGGAAAAAATGACTAAACACCAAGCCTGGAACTTTTAGCAGGTTTATTAAAGTTTTGTAAACAGAAATGCAATGTTACCTTCGTGAGTTGACGATGATGAGTCAGATTTTTTAATGCATCGCAGGACTAGCGTTCATTATACTTGGTTATTTTATTGACTGAGAAAAGTGTATGCCTTTTAAACCCCAGATGGCAGGTGCAGCTGAATAGAAAAAAAATACAGCATTTTCAAATAAAAATAAAGAATTCCATTACCTCACTATTCTACTGATAAATTGGTATGCGCCAATACATCAAACACGCACCTTCGCTTCAGCGCTAAAGACTCACAAGTGACGTGATGTTGTTTAGCTGGCCTGATTATTCTCACTTTGACAATATTCCCATATAACTGTTTAGAAAATGTAATGTGAAATCTTGCAGACCTGGCCTGCAAGGTCTTATTTGGTATTTTAACATATAGCAGCGGTATATAATATTCCGTTACCACAAACCTACAGTTGTGCAGAAGTTTATTTGTCTAAAATTCATTCATTTCCTCTAATTGGTATTGTTGTTAGGAAATACAACTTGTAAAAATAAATAGAACATTTTATTTAACACTTATGGATCAAGAATGGGCCATCCCAAAGGATAAACACAGGCAGTAGGAAATACAATATATATATATATATATATATATATATATATATGTATGTATATATATATATATATATATATATATATAATCAAAACAATTATCATTTTTTTATTTATCGCTTCTGATTCAAGAATGGACCATCGCAGAGTATAAACACAGGCAGTAGGACATACAATATAAATAAACAATATATAAAAAATATATAAATATAAAAAAAATATCATATTTTATTTAACACTTCTGATTCAAGAATGGGCCATCCCAAAGTATGAATACAGTCAGTTAAAAATTATCCTGTAAATAAAAAATATATAAATTAAATATATTTTATTTAACACTACTGATTCAAGAATGGACAGTCCCAAAGTATAAAATCAGTCAGTAGGAAATAAAATATAATATAAAAAACACTTAAGGTTCAAGAATAAACGGCCCAAAAAGTATAAACAGTCAGTAGGAAATAAAATATGAATAAAAAATATATAAATATAAAAATATTTTTTTTTTTTTAAATATATAATATTTTATTTAACGCTTCTGATTCAAGCATGGACAGTCCCAGAGTATAATCACAGTCCCATGGTGTTCAGTCTTTTTCAAATTATTATTATTATTAGCATTTTTTTTTAGCATTAATATTATTCTTAAAGGACCACTACCGTAATTTTTTTCTAAATGGTCTGATGGAGATGGTTCTCCTGTTGTTACTTGTTCTTCCATTTACGCCGATTGATAAGTGTCCCTTCATAGTTGGAGTCACTAGGACTAAATAGAGATGTTATCCAAATCCAGATTTCTTTCTTGTTAGGAACAAAAGCAAATGTCTGCCACATTTAAGAATCTATTGCTTCCGATATTCAACAAAAAGACGTTATAATGTTACTGTTCATTATATTTTAAAATGTTTCTAATCTAATCCTTTTCTGGTGTTTTTGTATTGTCTATTAATTAATGGCACTAATTTGTTTCTGAGGTAGCAAGATGTCCTCTACCCTGTATTATTTGGCCCAAATGGTTAGGTCCCAGCATCGAAAACTAATCAAGTTCTCTGATTAAAAGTAGTTCCATTATTTTAATTGTACATGAATGTTTAATTAATTTGATCCTCCTCAGTGTAATTTTCATGTAAGATTTACCCTCGCTCACTTATAAAAGAACCACAGACTACTTGTTGCTGCCTCTTTCTCACTGTATACTGCAGGCTGCCATGTTGATCACATGTGATGTTAAGTGTCCTGCTGTTCGACAGCACGCAGTGAAATGCTTTGTGTTAGAAGCTTTAAAATATATTAAACGGACGCAGTTTTTACATTTATACAGCTCCATGTTTACATCCTCTACCAATAATGCATCTTTTAACTCCGAGCATGTCACTGCTTTCTGTCTTAACAGCATTGTCACAACCTACTATCATGATGGGATCTAGAGTATCCTAGTACTCTTATTCCCAGTAGGTTTAGACCTAAGTTTGGGTGACTCTAGACCTATGGACAGTCTTTGTCGGTACAAAGGCATAAGTCCCAGCTTCTGTGGTAGTGTACCTGGGAGCACCTTGGTAGGGAGTCAGAACGAGCTCCTCTACAAGCATATGCCTCTGGGTCAATAATACATGCTTAGTCAAAGTATGAAAATTAAGAACACTTTATTTTGGAAACACACAGTATTTAAACAACTCACAAAACCAGTACAGGGAGTGGCTACCCCCTTGTCCAACCCTCCTCTTCCTCTTGGCCAATGGGGTAATCTCCAGAGTAACTTGATTACCTCTGGCCAATGGACTAGCAGTAAGCTCTGGGAACTTCCAGACCCCTCCCCTGGGCCGCCCACTAGGTGTGGCTACCTAATTTACTTGGTCTCTGGCTCTCAAGGGAGAAACATCTATGTGCTCCTGTACTATGACCCTGATATTGGGCTGAAGACCCCATGGGGTTAAGGTGCCTCAATGTCTGTACAGACCTCTTTGTTCTGGCCTTGCTATCACTTCAAGTGTTTACTTTAGGTGATAGCTGGAAGGCAGATGGGTGATCTACTCAGGTTACTATCTGTATCAGACCCAATATGGATGGCTGCACACAACATGGCTCCCACATTACAATACAATATATTTACAGATAATACCACTACAACATTTTATAATCCACAGCATCTCTCCCTTTCCCACATGTTATGAGTTAAGGCAGTACTTCCCATGTCAGTCCACTTAATGCGTTATGACGACTTTATTAGTGGTGACGTGGTAAACTGCCTCTTCTCTGAATGCATAACAATAACAGTGGGACTCTGCCCTGAATATATAACATTATGACAGTGGCTCTGGGAGCCCAAAACCTTCTGTTCAATAACATGTGGCAGATAACAGTTCCAAATCCAAGATGGCCCCTGGCTGATTCATGACAAGCATGATACTGGTAATGTGAATCCACTTTCCTGTGGGGGTGTCCTTAGCTCATTAAAATGCAGTGCTGCCGGTCCCAGTTGAGGAAGATGGCAGCCTGTAGGAGAGAACAGAGGGAGAAAGTAGGAGTTTCTATAACTGTGAGGATGTCACTCTATGGGTCTTGTATAAGTAAGTTCAGAGTGTTGAATTGACAGGTAAAACCTGCAATGTAAGTTTAGTGTAAAAGAATACACTTAAATGTATTTAATACTAGTTGTTTACCCATCACAAATGAAAGTATATTACATGAGTCTCTGCCCCCCCTCTCCTGTAGCTCTCTTCCGCCCCCTCCCTCCCCTGTGTCTCTCCCCCTCCCTCCCCTCATGCTGCCCCCTATCCCCTGTGTCTCTTCCCCCCCTATCCCCTGTGTCTCTTCCCCCTATCCCCTGTGTCTCTCCCCCCTATCCCCTGTGTCTCTCCCCCCCATCCCCTGTGTCTCTCCCCCCCATCCCCTGTGTCTCTCCCCCCCATCCCCTGTGTCTCTCCCCCCCATCCCCTGTGTCTCTCCCCCCCATCCCCTGTGTCTCTTCCCCCCCATCCCCTGTGTCTCTTCCCCCTATCCCCTGTGTCTCTCCCCCCCATCCCCTGTGTCTCTCCCCCCCATCCCCTGTGTCTCTCCCCCCCATCCCCTGTGTCTCTCCCCCCCATCCCCTGTGTCTCTCCCCCCCATCCCCTGTGTCTCTCCCCCCCATCCCCTGTGTCTCTTCCCCCCCATCCCCTGTGTCTCTTCCCCCCTATCCCCTGTGTCTTTCCCCCCTCTCTTCCCCCTATCCCCTGTGTCTTTCCCCCCTCTCTTCCCCCCTATCCCCTGTGTCTCTTCCCCCCTATCCGCCTGTGTCTCTTCCCCCCTATCCGCCTGTGTCTCTTCCCCCCTATCCTCCTGTGTCTCTTCCCCCCTATCCGCCTGTGTCTCTTCCCCCCCTATCCGCCTGTGTCTCTTCCCCCCTATCCGCCTGTGTCTCTTCCCCCCTATCCGCCTGTGTCTCTTCCCCCCTATCCGCCTGTGTCTCTTCCCCCCTATCCGCCTGTGTCTCTTCCCCCCTATCCGCCTGTGTCTCTTCCCCCCTATCCGCCTGTGTCTCTTCCCCCCTATCCGCCTGTGTCTCTTCCTCCCTATCTGCCTGTGTCTCTTCCTCCCTATCCGCCTGTGTCTCTTCCCCCCTATCCCCCTGTGTCTTTTGCCCCCTTTCCCCCTGTGTCTTTTGCCCCCTTTCCCCCTGTGTCTTTTGCCCCCTTTCCCCCTGTGTCTTTTGCCCCCTTTCCCCCTGTGTCCCTTTCCCCAGTGTCCACTTCCCCCTCTGTCTCTTTCCCCTTTCCTCTGTGTCTTTCTAAAACGTTACACACACCTTATAAACTATATAAGTGATAAATCAGATAGTAAGGTCTCCAAGTACACTTCCTCTTAACTCACTAGTAAGATAAAGGCGATCAAACATGCTTTTTTTTTAATCTGTCTTGTTTAAGTGTCAACTTTTTTAATATAAATTATTTTCCATGGGAAAATAAACTTTTTGTAATGTATAAAACAGTTTTTTTTTTTTAATGCATGACAGAAAGTTTTGGACTACAGTGGTTCTTTAAACTTTTATTTTACTGCACAGAATAGTTTTATTTAACCACATTTTTATCATTGCAATCTGTATTATTTTAAACATTGAAGTATGTGCATGTCTTGCCCTTGCTATTTATTACGGCAGTGCTCTCGATCACAACTGATGCCATTATTTTGTTTTTATAGGATGTGTCTGGTACGGATGAAGCAGGAAGGTCGGTCCGGGAAGTATATGTGTAGATACATTGTTCACTCTATGTGGGAAGATGTTCAGCAGCGTGGAAAGGTTATGGGGGTAAGTCTCATTGGCTCTATAACATGATGTTGTAATAGATTGGACAAGCATATGTTTCTGTATTTGTGCATTGAATTGTGTGTTTTTTTTTCTTTGCAAAAAAATGTGTTATTAATTATAACAACAAAGTGAGAGGTGCTCATCGGAGAACAGACTAACTTTAATAGGTTAGTTCTATGGACATGATAACCCACTATAAGAGCAGCCTATTTTAGCCACTTGTGCCCTTCACAGGGAGAAATATCCTGTAGTGTATCAGTGTAGTCTAGCTTACTATAGAGACCCAGCCCCGAAATACCAGGCAATTCTACCCTAAACGAGAGTAACAGCAAACCTCAGACGTACGTTTCGGCCTCATCAGTGAGGTGCAGCAGAACTCCTAAGGCACAGTGAGCAAGGGGTCCACGTCTGGAGTCCCTATCGCCCATAGGGAGACTAATCCCTAAGGGTAATTTGCATAAACAAAACAACCAAGTCAGAATCACCTCTGACTTTGTTGTTTTGTTGATGTTATTACTTAATAATTAGAGTGTTCAATCAGTGGTTCTCAACCTTTTATTAAGCCAGGGACTGCCTATTGGTTAATTGATATTTCTAAGGGTCGCATATAAGTTCCACAACACTATTAAAGGGATATGGAAGGTTCCCTGATTTTAATATTAAAATAAACAACCTGTTTGTTTGTAAACATAATTTTAGTTCATAAAAGCTATTTTTATTCACTGAAACATTCCAAGTTGTACCAACAAAGAACTGCCATCTTGTATCTCATGCACATATAGGGAGAGACACAGGTGAGGGAGTGGGGGCAGAGAGACACAGGGGAAGGAGAGGGGGGAGAGAAACACAGGGTAGGGAGGGGGGGGAGAGACACAGGGTAGGGACAGGGGGGGGGGAGAGACACAGGGGAGGGAGAGGGGGGCGATAGAGACAGGGGGGAGAGGGGGGCGAGAGAGACATAGGGGGGGGAGAGGGGGGCGAGAGAGTCACATGGGAGGGAGAGGGGGGGAGAGACACAGGGGATGGAGAGGGGGAAGAGATGGGAGGGAGAGGGGGGGAGAGACACAGGGGATGGAGAGGGGGAAGAGACAGGAGAGGGAGAGGGGGGAAGAGAGACAGGGGAGGGAGAGGGGGGAAGAGAAACGGGAGGGAGAGAGACAGAGTGGGGAGAGACACAGGCGAGGGAGAGGGGGGAGATACCCAGGGGAGGGAAAATGGGGGAAAGAGAGACAGGGGAGAGAGAGGGGGGGAAGAGAGACTGGGGAGGGAGAGGGGGGCGAGAGAGACACAGGGGAGGGAGAGGGGGGCGAGAGAGACACAGGGGAGGGAGAGGGGGGCGAGAGAGACACAGGGGAGGGAGAGGGGGGCGAGAGAGACACAGGGGAGGGAGAGGGGGGGCGAGAGAGACACAGGGGAGGGAGAGGGGGGCGAGAGAGACACAGGGGAGGGAGAGGGGGGCGAGAGAGACACAGGGGAGGGAGAGGGGGGGCGAGAGAGACACAGGGGAGGGAGAGGGGGGCGAGAGAGACACAGGGGAGGGAGAGGGGGGGCGAGAGAGACACAGGGGAGGGAGAGGGGGGCGAGAGAGACACAGGGGAGGGAGAGGGGGGCGAGAGGGACACAGGGGAGGGAGAGGGGGGCGAGAGAGACACAGGGGAGGGAGAGGGGGGCGAGAGAGACACAGGGGAGGGAGAGGGGGGGCGAGAGAGACACAGGGGAGGGAGAGGGGGCGAGAGAGACACAGGGGGAGGGAGAGGGGGGCGAGAGAGACACAGGGGAGGGAGAGGGGGGCGAGAGAGACACAGGGGAGGGAGAGGGGGCGAGAGAGACACAGGGGAGGGAGAGGGGGGGGGCGATAGAGACACAGGGGAGGGAGAGGGGGGGCGATAGAGACACAGGGGAGGGAGAGGGGGGGCGATAGAGACACAGGGGAGGGAGAGGGGGGGCGATAGAGACACAGGGGAGGGAGAGGGGGGGCGATAGAGACACAGGGGAGGGAGAGGGGGGCGATAGAGACACAGGGGGGGAGAGGGGGGCGATAGAGACACAGGGGGGGAGAGGGGGGCGATAGAGACACATGGGAGGGAGAGGGGGGCGATAGAGACACATGGGAGGGAGAGGGGGGCGATAGAGACACATGGGAGGGAGAGGGGGGAGAGACACGGGATGGAGAGGGGGAAGAGAGACAGGGGAGGGAGAGGGGGGAGAGAGACAGGGGAGGGAGACAGGGGAGGGAGAGGGGGGGAAGAGAGACAGGGGAGGGAGAGGGGGGGAAGAGAGACAGGGGAGGGAGAGGGGGGGGAAGAGAGACAGGGGGAGGGAGAGAGAGGGGAAGAGAGACAGGGGAGGGAGAGGGGGGGAAGAGAGACAGGGGAGGGAGAGAGAGGGGGGGGGGAAAAGAGACAGGGAAGGGGGGAGAGAGAGGGGGGAGAAGAGAGACCGAAGAGGGGGGAGGGAAGAGAGACGGGGGGAGAGAGACAGGGGCGGCAGAGGGGGGAGAGACACAGGCGAGGGAGAGGGGGGTGATACCCAGGGGAGGGAAAATGGGGAAAGAGAGACAGGGGAGAGAGGGGGGGAAAGAGAGAGACAGGGGAGGGGGAGAGACAGGGGAGGGGGAGAGAGAGGGGGGGGAAGAGAGACAGGGGAGGGGGGAGAGAGGGAGGGGGGGAAGAGAGACAGGGGGAGGGAGGGGGGGAAGAGAGACAGGGGAGGGAGGGGGGGAAGAGAGACAGGGGAGGGAGAGGGGGAAGAGAGACAGGGGAGGGAGGGGGGAAGAGAGACAGGGGTGGGAGGGGGGAAGAGAGACAGGGGAGGGAGAGGGGGAAGAGAGACAGGGGAGGGAGGGGGGGGAGAGAGACAGGGGCGGGAGAGGGGGGAGAGACACAGGCGAGGGAGAGGGGGGAGATACCCAGGGGAGGGAAAATGGGGAAAGAGAGAGGGGGGGGGAGAGGGGGGGAAGAGAGACACAGGGGAGGGAGAGGGGGGCGAGAGACACAGGGGAGGGAGAGGGGGGCGAGAGAGACGCAGGGGAGGGAGAGGGGGGCGAGAGACACAGGGGAGGGAGAGGGGGGCGAGAGACACAGGGGAGGGAGAGGGGGGCGAGAGAGGCGCAGGGGAGGGAGAGGGGGGCGAGAGAGACGCAGGGGAGGGAGAGGGGGGCGAGAGAGACGCAGGGGAGGGAGAGGGGGGCGAGAGACACAGGGGAGGGAGAGGGGGGCGAGAGACACAGGGGAGGGAGAGGGGGGCGAGAGACACAGGAGATGGAGAGGGGGGGGAGAGACACAGGGGATGGAGAGGGGGGAAGAGAGACAGGGGATGGAGAGGGGGGAAGAGAAACGGGAGGGAGAGGGGGGGGGCAGAGAGACAGGGGAGGGAGAGGGGGGGGAAGAAAGACAAGGGGAGGGAGAGGGGGGAAGAGAGACAGGGGAGGGGGGAGAGACAGGGGAGGGAGAGGTGGGGAGGGAGAGGGGGAAGAGAGACAGGGGAGGGAGGGGGGGAGATACCCAGGGGAGGGAAAATGGGGAAAGAGAGACAGGGGAGGGAGAGAGGGGGGGAAGAGAGACAGGGGAGGGAGAGAGGGGGAAGAGAGACAGGGGAGGGAGAGGGAGGAAGAGAGACTGGGGAAGGAGAGGGGGGAGGGAGAGAGACTGGGGAGGGAGAGGGGGGGGAGAGAGTGGGGAGGGAGGGGGAGGGAAGAGACACAGGGGAGGAAAGAGAGACAGGGGAGGGAGAGGGGTGGAAGTATAGATCTTATGTGTATTCCTGCCTCCTCCTCTTTATTGGATCTGCTTCTGTTCAGACCCTACCATTTTTGTCTTTTATCACGCCCACTTTGGCATGAAAGATTCTGGTTGTGAGTGGGTTGCCTGTTCCTTCTCCAGTGGACCACAATTTATCTGACCTGTGCGCTATGACCTGCCGATTTGGGTGGTGTTTATATTCTTGCATGTCTTTGAAAGTTCAATAAATGACCTCCATGGTCTGCTTTTCTGTATACGGTCTTCTA
>CM050174.1:24673866-24691422 GCA_027410445.1 Discoglossus pictus | reverse complement strand
AACGGGGGAGAGAGAGGGAGGGGAAGGAGGGAGAGGGAGGGGAAGGAGGGAGAGGGAGGGGAAGGAGGGAGAGGGAGGGGAAGGAGGGAGAGGGAGGGGAAGGAGGGAGAGAGAGGGGGGAGAGAGAGGGAGGGGAAGGAGGGAGAGAGAGAGAGGGGAAGGAGGGAGAGAGAGGGGAGGGGAGGAGAGAGAGGGAGGGGAAGGAGGGAGAGAGAGGGAGGGGAAGGAGGGAGAGAGAGGGGGGAGAAAGAGGGAGGGGAAGGAGGGAGAGAGAGAGAGGGGGGGGAGAAAGAGGGAGGGGAAGGAGGGAGAGAGAGAGAGAGGGGGGAGAAAGAGGGAGGGGAAGAGAGAGAGAGAAGGAGGGGAGAGAGGGGGGGGGAAGGAGGGAGAGGGAGGGGAGGGGAGAGAGGGGAAGGAGGAGGGGGAGAGAGAGGGAGGGGAAGGAGGGAGAGAGAGGGAGGGGAAGGAGGGAGAGAGAGAGAGGGGGGAGAGGGAGGGGAAGGAGGGAGAGGGAGGGGAAGGAGGGAGAGGGAGGGGAAGGAGGGAGGGGAAGGAGGGGGAGGGAGAGGGAGGGAGAGAGAGGGGAGAAGGAGGGAGAGAGAGGGGAGAAGGAGGGAGAGAGAGGGGAGAAGGAGGGAGAGAGAGAGAGGAGAGAGAGAGAGGGGAAGGAGGGAGAGAGAGAGAGAGAGAGGGGGGAGAAAGAGGGGGGAGAAAGAGGGAGGGGAAGGAGGGAGAGAGAGAGAGAGGGGGGAGAAAGAGGGAGGGGAAGGAGAGAGAGAGGGGGGAGAGAGAGGGAGGGGAAGGAGGGAGAGGGAGGGGAAGGAGGGAGAGGGAGGGGAAGGAGGGAGAGAGAGGGAGGGGAAGGAGGGAGAGAGAGGGAGGGGAAGGAGGGAGAGAGAGGGAGGGGAAGGAGGGAGAGAGAGGGAGGGGAAGGAGGGAGAGAGAGAGAGGGGGGAGAAAGAGGGGGGAGAAAGAGGGAGGGGAAGGAGGGAGAGAGAGAGAGAGGGGGGAGAAAGAGGGAGGGGAAGGAGAGAGAGAGGGGGGAGAGAGAGGGAGGGGAAGGAGGGAGAGGGAGGGGAAGGAGGGAGAGAGAGGGAGGGGAAGGAGGGAGAGAGAGGGAGGGGAAGGAGGGAGAGAGAGGGAGGGGAAGGAGGGAGAGAGAGGGGGGAGAGAGAGGGAGGGGAAGGAGGGAGAGAGAGAGAGGGGAAGGAGGGAGAGAGAGGGAGGGGAGAGAGAGAGGGAGGGGAAGGAGGGAGAGAGAGGGAGGGGAAGGAGGGAGAGAGAGGGGGGAGAAAGAGGGAGGGGAAGGAGGGAGAGAGAGAGAGGGGGGGAGAAAGAGGGAGGGGAAGGAGGGAGAGAGAGAGAGGGGGGGGAGAAAGAGGGAGGGGAAGGAGGGAGAGGAGGAGGGGGGGGAGAAAGAGGGAGGGGAGGAGGGAGAGAGAGAGAGAGGGGGGGGAGAAAGATGGAGGGGAAGGAGGGAGAGAGAGAGAGAGGGGGGGAGAAAGATGGAGGGGAAGGAGGGAGAGAGAGAGAGAGGGGGGAGAAAGAGGGAGGGGAAGGAGGGAGAGAGAGAGAGGGGGGAGTAAGACGGAGGGGAAGGAGAGAGAGAGGCGGGGGAGTAAGATGGAGGGGAAGGAAAGAGGGGAGGGGGGGGAGTAAGATGGAGGGGAAGGAGAGAGAGAGGCAGTGGGAGGGGGGGAGTAAGATGGAGGGGAAGGAGAGAGAGACAGGGGGAGAGGGGGGGAGTAAGACGGAGGGGAAGGAGAGAGGGGGGGGAGTAAGATGGAGGGGAAGGAGAGAGAGAGGCAGGGGAAGAGGGAGGAGTAAGATGGAGGGGAAGGGGAGAGAGGCAGGGGGGGAGTAAGACAGGGGAAGGGGAGAGAGGCAGGGGGGGGAGTAAGACGGAGGGGAAGGAGAGAGGGGGGGGGGAGTAAGATGGAGGGGAAGGAGAGAGAGAGAGGCAGGGGGAGAGGGGGGGAGTAAGACAGAGGGGAAGGTGAGAGAGGCGGGGGGGGAGTAAGATGGAGGGGAAGAAGAGGGGGGGGAGTAAGATGGAGGGGAAGGAGAGAGAGAGGCAGGGGGAGAGGGGGGAGTAAGATGGAGGGGAAGGGGAGAGAGGCAGGGAGGGGGGGGAGTAAGACGGAGGGGAAGGAGAGAGAGAGACGGGGAGAGGGGGAGTAAGACGGAGGGAAAGGAGAGAGAGGCGGGGGAGTAAGATGGAGGGGAGAGAGAGAGAGGGGGGGGGGAGTAAGACTGAGGTGAAGGACAGAGAGAGAGAGACGGAGAGTAATGTACAGTAATTTATGTATAAAGATGTAGTTTTGTATGAATAGAGTTTAAGTATTATGGGCAGGCGGGTCCAGTGTAAAGTAAGGGGAGGGGTCTCCATGTATAAATGCAGATAACGTAGAAGAGTCACTCTTGGCACTCAAGTGGTTAAATGTAGTCTGTCACCACAAAATCACGTCGTTTTGTAGGTTTTCCTTAAAGAGCATGACAGATTGGCTATGCATTGTATTAGATACTTTATTTGTAAAACGTTGATCACTCCTAAGAAATTCAGTATTATTTGTGCATCTCCTGACCACTATTTAGTGCATCGATGCTTTGATTAGACTCATAGTCTGGTTGTCTGCCTCAGTAATGGCCAAAACCATGACCCCCAATGTTGTCATTCAATAAGAACCCTCCTCTAGCTCTTATCGAGTACTCTGAGATGCAAATTTACGCAGTAGTCCTCTGTAATGATTTACTGTGGAGAAAATAGGCTAGTACAATTGTACAGCTAGTATTTAATGCTCTATAGTATAAACTTGGGTTCCCTGGTCCAGTGGTTAGGATTTGGTGCTTTCACCACTGCGACCTGGGTTCAGTTCCAGTCAGGGAACCAAGAGGTCACACCAACCTCGGTTGGGCCTGGACAGCACGTGGATGGGAGACCACTTAGGAATACCAGGAACTGTAGGCTGTGGCCTTTTGGAGAAGGACTGGAAACCCATACCCAGTATCTCTGCCATGAAAACCAAGTGGATCCGCAACGACATAAGATGTGCTGGTGTTGTTACTGTCCATGAGGTCACAGAGAGTCGGAAACAACTGAACAACACAAAATAAAAATAATCTTCCTATTGTGGTGACAGTGTCCCTAAATGCTCCAAAATAATATTAGCTGCATTGTATATACCGCCATTCAGTTCTGACAAGAATATAATACAATTTTTAAATAATGTATGTTTTCCTTCTCCAACAGACAGTTAAAAAAATTAAGTGAAGAAAGTCTGAATAAACAGCCTGAAGAAGTCTTTGATGTTCTAGAAAAACTTGGAGAAGGGTAAGTTGTTCTTTTTTTAACATATCTTTAGTAAATTAAGGCTCTGAGCAACACAACTAAATAAACTATCATTAGGGCTGGATGTGCATGTAGTGTCCTAGCCTATCAGGGACCACGTCTCAGTAGCATGTTGCTGAGAGATAGTCACTGCATATGTTGCAGAGGGCACACCCATACAGGGACTATTTTTCTGATGGCATGCAGTAAAAACAGAGCTTAAAAGCACTTCTTAATAAAATAAACTCTTAGCACCTTTGGCGATCATTGCTAACCTATCCCCCCGTGTAGTTTAGGGACCTTGCCATGAGTGTTACTGCGTTGGTGTAAATCTTACTGTTGCAGAGGAAGTGTTACTGGTTTTCCTCAAGTGTTACGTGTTTGGGGCTCTTTTTTGCGAGTTTCAGCCTCGTTTTCATCATTTTGTGTTTTTTGGCCGCCATTTTTTCTCTCGCTTAGGCAATTTTCCCTCTGATGCTTTGGAAGCTCTCTGTGGACCATGGCTTTTGCTGTTCGATGCAACTAAGAAAATTTCAAGAAAGACCAACTAGAGCAGCTGAACTTTATTTGGGGTTAATCAGAGGCACTTTAAATGATGGCAGGTGTATGCTGACTCCTATATAACACGATTTGGAATGTGATTGCTTAATTCTGAACACAGCTACATCCCCAGTTATAAGAGGGTGTGCAGACTTATGCAACCACATTATTTTATTTTTTTTCTTCCCTCCACCTAAAATATTTCAGTTTGTTTTTCAATTGAGTTGTACAGTTTATAGGTCACATTAAAGATGGAAAAAGTTCTGAAATTATTTATCTTTGTCATTTTTTTACAGCACAGAAACCTGACATTTTAACAGGGGTGTGTAGACTTTTTATATCCACTATATAATGGTGTGAGTGTTTATATATAACACATATTGGCCCGTGGAACTTAGCAAGGGACGCAAAATTACGGCCCGTGTGACTTAGGACCCAAAGCACGTAGATGGACTGTGGGCCTCGCAAAAATATGACTTTACGGCCATTTAAAAAGATGAAAAAAACAACAAATATGCCTCAAATTAACTTCCACACACCGCACAGGGGGAGAGCCAGGGAGCCTGTGAGTGAGGTTGCAACTTAATTTGAGGAATATTTGCATTTTTTTCACGATCGAAAATCGCCTAAGCGAGAGAAAAAAATGGCGGCCAAAAAACGCAAAATGATGAAAACGAGGCTTAAACTCGCATAAAAGAGCCCCAAACACGTAACACTTGAGGAAAACCAGTAACACTTCCTCTGCAACAGTAAGATTTACACCAATGATATATATTATACTATATATATATATATATATATATATATATATATATATATATATATATATATATATATATATATTTATTTATTTATTTATTTATTTATTTATTTGTATATGCAGACATAGTAATCACTTATACGTTGTGTTTTAGGTCCTATGGCAGTGTATTTAAAGCCAGCCACAAGGAGACCAGCCAGATTGTGGCTATTAAGCAGATTCCGGTGGAGTCCGACCTCCAGGAGATAATCAAGGAGATCTCTATCATGCAGCAATGTGACAGGTCAGTGTGTTTATGAGCCTCCAATATATACATATTAATGTGTGCTTTATTGTTTTAAATGATGGTCTCCATGCAGAAAATAACGGATTCAAATATTTAACCAATCTGGAGACTTGCCCCTGTCGGCCAATGAGCAGTAATATAGATATGAGTCGTACTTATCTGCCAATTACATTTACAGACATACATCTGCTCTGTGCATTTCCTGTTGTGTGTGTGTGTGTTGTACAGTTATGTCTGACTCTCCGCGACCTCATGGACTGCAACACACCACGCTGATCCACTTGGTTTTCATGGCCGAGATACTGGAGTGGGTTGCCTGTTTCTTCTCCAGTGGGCCACAGCATACAGCTCCTGGTATTCCTAGGTGGTCTCCCAGCCAAGTACTGACCAGGCTCAACCCTGTTTGGCTCTAGGGTGCTGTGACCTTTTGGTTCCCTTACTGGAACCGAACCCAGGTTGCAGTGGTAAAATCACTGAATCCTAACCACTGGACCACCAGGGAAACCTTCCTTTGTGTTAGTGGAGTTTAAACAGATTTTACTTCATATTTAATATAAAATCCAACTTTGCTGAGGTTTAAAAGCATGATAAAAATAATTGTGTTGCATGTCTCTTTAAGAGGATCCCCTGATTCTAATGGTATTAATTTGCATATTTATATTGATAAATACAAGTTATGATTTTTGGTAACTTACATTTTTCAGTTACTTTTTTATTGGAAAACCTAGTTTTTATATTTCTGATGATGATTCTGAATATATAAAAAGTTAGTAATACTTACCCAGAATTTTCTTTCCCGACCTCAACGTGTTTCACATTTCTGTTCTTCGTCAGGTATATGGGGAACAATTATATTTTGCTGTTATGAAATGTAGTTTTTCTAAAGAATATATTTTAAATATAAGACTACAGTAGATATATTTTGCCCTATTGTATCATATTACATGGTGTATCCTACGACCCATGAAATCACCTGATCTTCACGCTTGATAAGATTTCATCCTCTACACCTGGCTGAGTCCTCTTCTTAAAGTGACAGTTGTCTTCAACTCCCAATGAATGATTTATTACATCTCTCTTCCTTAGCCCCTATGTTGTGAAATATTATGGCAGCTACTTCAAAAACACGGATCTGTGGATTGTGATGGAATACTGTGGCGGAGGGTCCGTGTCCGACATTATACGGCTGCGGAAACAAACGGCAAGTTGTATTTTTACAATATGCACGTATTTTGTATCTTGGTCTGAGAAGTATTACTGGGTGTGTTTTTAATAATATCAAATATCATACAATTTCTACCTGTATGGGTCTCCCCTCTGTAGCCCATGAGTACACATAATCTCAAGTTCAGTGTTTTAAATTAGCCTGTCAGTGACCTCTCTCAAGCAGCATGTTGCTGGAAGTTGCCACATATTGGTTACACACACACACACATATATATATATATATATATATATATATTACACACATACAGTCAGGTCCATAAATATTGGGACATTGACACAAAACTAATCTTTTTGGCTCTATACACCACCACAATGGATTTAAAATGAAACTAAGAAGATGTGCTGTAACTGCAGACTTTCAGCTTTAATTTGAGGGTATTTACATCCAAATCAGGGGAACGGTGTAGGAATTACAACAGTTTGTATATGTGCCTCCCACTTTTTAAGGGACCAAAAGTAATGGGACAATTGACTGCTCAGCTGTTCCATGGCCAGGTGTGTGTTATTCCCTCATTATCCCATTTACAAAGAGCAGATACAAGCTCCAGTGTTCATTTCAAGGGTGCTATTTGCATTTGTTGCTGTTAACTCTCAATATGAGATCCAAAGAGCTGTCACTATCAGAGAAGCAAGCCATCATTAGGCTGAAAAAACAAAACAAACCCATCAGAGAGATAGCAAAAACATTAGGTGTGGCCAAATCAACTGTTTGGAACATCCTTAAAAAGAAAGAACGCACCGGTGAGCTCAGCAAGACCAAAAGACCCGGAAGACCACGGAAAACAACTGTGGTGGATGACCGAAGAATTATTTCCCTGGTGAAGAAAACACCCTTCACAACAGTTGGCCAGATTAAGAACACTCTCCAGGAGGTAGGTGCATGTGTGTCAAAGTCAACAATCAAGAGAAGACTTCACCAGAGTAAATACAGAGGGTTCACCACAAGATGTAAACCATTGGTGAGCCTCAAAAACAGGAAGGCCAGATTAGAGTTTGCCAAACAACATCTAAAAAAGCCTTCACAGTTCTGGAACAACATCCTATGGACAGATGAGACTAAGATCAACTTGTACCAGAGTGATGGGAAGAGAAGAGTATGGAGACGGAAAGGAACTGCTCATGATCCAAAGCATACCACCTCATCAGTGAAGCATGGTGGTGGTAGTGTCATGGCGTGGGCATGTATGGCTGCCAATGGAACTGGTTCTCTTGTATTTATTGATGATGTGACTGCTGACAAAAGCAGCAGGATGAATTCTGAAGTGTTTCGGGCAATATTATCTGCTCATATTAAGCCAAATGCTTCAGAACTCATTGGACGGCGCTTCACAGTGCAGATGGATAATGACCCGAAGCTTACTGCAAAAGCAACCAAAGAGTTTTTTAAGGGAAAGAAGTGGAATGTTATGCAATGGCCAAGTCAATCACCTGATCTGAATCCGATTGAGCATGAATTTCACTTGCTGAAGACAAAACTGAAGGGAAAATGCCCCAAGAACAAGCAGGAACTGAAGACAGTTGCAATAGAGGTCTGGCAGAGCATCACCAGGGATGAAACCCAGCGTCTGGTGATGTCTATGCGTTCCAGACTTCAGGCTGTAATTGACTGCAAAGGATTTGCAACCAAGTATTAAATAGTGACATTTTGATTTATGACTGTTAATCTGTCCCATTACTTTTGGTCCCTTAAAAAGTGGGAGGCACATATACAAACTGTTGTAATTCCTACACCGTTCACCTGATTTGGATGTAAATACCCTCAAATTAAAGCTGAAAGTCTGCAGTTAAAGCACATCTTGTTCGTTTCATTTCAAATCCATTGTGGTGGTGTATAGAGCCAAAAAGATTAGAATTGTGTCGATGTCCCAATATTTATGGACCTGACTGTATATTTATTTATTTATTTATCACAAGTGACACCCCTCACATTTTTGTGCATATTTTATTATAACTTTTCATGTGACAACGCTGAAGAAATGACCTCTGCTACAATGTAAAGTAGTAAATGTGCTGTCCCCTCAAACTAACTCTACACACCGTTGGCAACAAAAGTGAGTCCAAATTGGGCCAAAAGTGTCAATATTTTGTGTGGCCGCCATTATTTTCCTGCACTGCCTAAACCCTCATGGGTATGGAGTTCACCAGAGCTTCACAGGTTGCCACTGGAGTCCTCTTCCATCCATCCATGATGACATCACGGAGCTGGTGGATGTTAGAGACCTTGCACTCCCCCACCTTACATATGAGGATGCCCCACAGATGCTCAATAGGGTTTAGGTCTGGAGACACGTTTGACCAGTCCATCACCTTTACCTTCAGCTTCTTTAGCAAGGCAGTGGTCATCTTGGAGGTGTGTTTGGGTCGTTATCATGTTGGCATACTGCCCTGCGGCCCAGCCTCCGAAGGAAGGGGATCATGCTCTGCTTCAGTATGTCACAGTACATGTTGGCATTCATGGTTCCCCCAATGAACTGTAGCTCCCCAGTGCCGAGAGCACTCATGCAGGCCCAGACCACGACACTACCACCACCATGCTTGATTGTAGGCAAGACACACTTGTCTTTGTACTCCTCACCTGGTTGACGCCACACATGCTTGACACCATCTGAACCAAATAAGTTTATCTTGGTCTCATCGGACCACAGGACATGGTTCCAGTAATCCATGTCCTTTGTCTGCTTGTCATCAGCAAACTGTTCGTGGGCTTTCTTGTGCATCATCTTTAGAAGAGGCTTCCTTCTGGGACGACAGCCATGCAGACCAATTTGATGCAGTGTGCGGCGTATGGTCTGAGCACCGACAGGCTGACCCCCCCACCCCTTCAACCTCTGCAGCAATGCTGGCAGCACTCATACGTCTATTTCCCATAGACAACCTCTGGATATGACGCTGAGCTTGTGCACTCAACTTCTTTGGTCGATCATGGCGAGGCCTGTTCTGAGTGGATCCTGTCTTGTGACACCGCTGTATGGTCTTGCCCACCGTGCTGCGGCTCAGTTTCAGGGCCTAGGCCATGTTTATGTAGAGCAACCATTATTTTTTCAGATCCTCAGTGAGCTCCTTGCCATGAGGTGCCATGTTGAACTTCCAGTGACCAGTATGATTGAGTGTGAGAGAGATAACACCAATTTTAACACACCTGCTCCTCATTCACACCTGAGACCTTGTAACACTAACAAGTCACATGACACCGGGGAGGGAAAATGGCTAATTGGGCCCAATTTGAACATTTCCACTTAGGGTGTACTTACTTGTTGCCAACCGTTTAGACATTAATGGCTGTGTGTTGAGTTACTTTGAGGGGACAGCACATTTACACTGTTATACAGGCTGTACACTTACTACTTTATATTGTAGCAGAGCGTCATGGCTTCAGTGTTGTCACATGAAAAGATATAATAAAATATTTACATGTGAGGGGTGTATATATATATATATATATATATATATATATATATATATATATACTAGTACAAATAAGGAATAGTACATTAGTGATTCTATTTGAATGTCTAAAAATAAGTTGATAAAAACTTATTTCCTGCTCAAATTCCTCAGAAATACAGTATATGCACTGCAGTCTGGGAAAACTGGGCGGGACATGCAAATGAGGCCACATAATGCACCATAATGTGTGTGTGTGTGTGTGTGTACATCCTACATTTGTGTTGACATTTGTCTAAAATAAGTAAAAAAAAAAAACTTGTTTCCTGCTCAGAGTTCCAAGAAATACAGTATTGCAGTGCATTCTGGGTACCTAGGCAGGGTCGTGCAACAGAGCCCACCCAGTCTTCACTCTACTAATACGATACTATTTTATACATATCTCCTTTTAAGCATATGCCTGCAGGATTACACTGCTTTAAGCAAAGCTCAGGATGGAATATATATATATATATATATATATATATATATATATATATATATATATATATATAAATTATTTCTTACAAAAAAACTTTTTTGTAATGTTTAAAATGCGATCTTATTTATACATGACATACATTTTTGAACTGCAGTAACCCTTTAAAATACCTAATCTTCAAGCTCATTTACCTCCATTGAAAAAAATGAATAACACCCTGTTGCATTTATGTTTACCTGTGTACTGTTTATTTTCTTCAATATCTGGGACCTTTGCTGTGTCCCTTTCTGCTTTTATATTGTGCACGGTTTTGGGCAGTAGTGTGTTCAGTGGATTACGGCATCCTGGGTAATAAATCAGTCTGACAGGTGACTTTATAGCCTTTTAGTTATTAAACTGCAATGTCGTGCAAGCAAATGATGATGGATTAATGAGAATAGATTAGCTGGGCAGCTGAATACAGACAAAGAGGAAGTAGTTATATCTTGCTATGACAAACACTACAGATAAGTTTCACTTCCCTTTTACACCCAGCAGGTGCCAGCGACGCGACCACCATAAAAAGCATCTGAGTAAATGTCATTTATTCAAAATGATAAAACTTGTCTTGTTGTTGGGAACGGAAGTTGCCATTTTGTGTTTCCTTGCTGTCATTGACACTTAGAATGCTGAGTTAATTGGGTGAAATGTTCAAGAGGCAGCTCAATAGCATTCTATCTGTCTATCTATCTATCTATTGTTCCTTCTTATGTTACTCCTCGGTGGCTTTGTTTACAAATAGTAATTTTTTTTCTTTTTCTCTCTCCAGTTAAAAGAAGATGAAATTGCAACAATTTTGCAGTCAACTCTTAAAGGGCTTGAATATTTACACTTTATGAGAAAAATCCATCGAGATATAAAAGCTGGAAATATTTTATTAAACTCAGAAGGAAATGCAAAACTTGCAGATTTTGGAGTCGCCGGGCAGCTGACAGTGAGTGTGTATTATTTCTTACAAATGTCTACAGGCAACTTTAGGTCATGGTGTTCAACCGTGATGGAGCTAGATAATGGAGGGCCCCAGTGCAAAAAATACATTTGCCCCTCCTCCACTTCTGATAAAGAGGTGTATATATATACACACATATACTATCTCTACATAGCAGCCAGTCCCTCTCAGCAGCCAATTTCGATCAGCACCCAGTGTTTGTCAGCATCCATCCCCAAATAGCACCCACCTCACATAGCACCCATCCCTATCTCCTTTGCCCCCTCTCAAATAACCCATTTCCCCTGTACTTTGCAGCTCTTCCTCTCATCTCTTCCCTGATACACATTCCCAGCATGTTGAACTGCTCCACAATGCCACCTCTTGGCGCTTTTGGCCAGGGCAGGGTGTGCGGCCAAGAACTCTCCGAGGAGACCAGGGGGGCTTTGGTGTATTGCTGGGCTACCAAAACAAAAAAATTCATAGCAAATCTCGCATATCTTATATCTAATAGTTTTAAATTCTTGATAATAAGGATACAAATATAAAAAATATTGAAACCACAAAACATGGCGGATAAACAGAAACTGGGTGCATCATGAAAAATATGTATTCTTAAATGAATATCCGTTACTACTACTTAAAAACACTAATAAATGGAGTTAAGAACATACTTTTTAATATACAAGTAAACTAGAAAGAGCATCTAACTCCACCCACTGTACTCAGCACTTGTACAGCATGTGTGGGTGGTACCAGTTCTACTGAAGCCATTGATCAAACCAGTATGATAAAATTGGCAGTATGTTGTTGAAACGTCTTATTAACAAAGGAAATGTTTATAAGTCTTGGAGTTTGTGCATAAGGAATTAAACCACTTTATCAGTAGGTTTAAGCTCCTCCCATTAAGGTGTTGAGAATAGTGAATGGAAAATAAGCTCCTCCTATTGTGCCTGCTGTATATTATAACCCATTTTTTTTTTAATAAATCAATTTGCTTCGAACTAAATTAATTAATTTGATCCAACTCCCTTACTTGGAAGAAACTATCCCTCGGCATCTGGAAGCTCCACATTCCCCCTGTATTCTCTCCTGCGGGCTGCCATTTGCACACATTTTTTGAGCGAAACGTACCCCACCCAGAGTAAGGGATTCACAGTGCCAGTGTCATTCTGTTAGATAGCAAGTGGACAGTGACATGCTGTTGCACACACACCTCCTAAAAACTGTGAATTTGTAACAATTTTACAAATTAAGAACTCCTCGTTGACCTGGAACAGCATTGATACTTTCCATGTCGCTTTCATTAATTTTTATAAATAGGGGAAACACAATAAAATGAGAACAATAATATTAATAATGTTTTGACTTGATGAGTATAATTGATTTTTTAAATTCATTATTTACATTTAGGATACCATGGCGAAGCGAAACACTGTTATAGGGACGCCATTTTGGATGGCTCCAGAAGTGATCCAGGAGATTGGATATAATTGTGTTGCGGATATTTGGTCACTTGGTATCACCGCAATCGAAATGGCAGAAGGGAAGCCACCATATGCTGATATTCATCCAATGAGGGTAAGAAATATATATGTTTATGTGTGGATTATAGCTGTTATTGTACTGGCTGCAGCGCAGTAGTAGTTCATGGTACAGACTTTTATAATATGTGATATATATATATATATATATATATATATATATATATATATATATATATATATATATATATATATATATATATATATATATATATATATATATATATATATATATATATATATATATATATATATTTATATATATTTTTTTTTTTTTTTTTTTTTTTTTTTTTTTTAACTTGCTTTAGACATTCGAATGTGAACACAGATGTACTTTTTATTTACTGTACGGTGGAGGCTTCTATCGCTCTTTTGCTCACCATATAATAAATGATTGTTCGGGTGAACTACCTACTCATAAAGTCCTCAACACAGGCTGAGATCCCGCTCCATGCTGATGATAGCCAGTAAGCTTGAAACAGCTGTACATGGATAGGATTCTCAGCTTGTGTTTATTCCAACCTTGGCTTTGCATTAAAGCTGTGTAATACAGCATGCATAAGCTTAAAGGAAGACATGTTTGATAATGGCTACGGAATGAAGAGCGAGGCATTTGTGGCCATATTTGAGTGTCCCAGCTCAACTTCCCAGAATGCAGTGTAATAACTGTTTTTCTCGGAACTCTGAGCTGGAAGCAGGTTTTTTAACTTGCTTTAGACATTCAGGTGTGAACACAGATGTACTTTTTAATTACTATATATATATATATATATATATATATATATATATATATATATATATATATATAATAAACCAACCAACCATCTGGTGCACTCCGTGTAAGATTTATTTTATTTGTCATAAATTCTGCTGCTGCTTTTAAAAGGTGAAACGTTCAAAATGTTGTTTGTTTGTTTGTTTTGTTTTTTAATAAAAGCACCTGCAGTTTTCCGGATATTCACTAGATGGAGACAGTCGCTTAAAAATCAAAATTATACCGTATGCCATAAACTGCAGATTAATTCCAATTTTTAACGTGTAGTTTCCCCCGAATTATCTATCTCTTAATTAGTCTGTTCTGCAAGTATCCCAATTTCTTCCATAAAAAAAACACATCTTTTTAAGGAAGCCTATCGGTGGCTCATGCCATCTTATGACCCAATAAGGGTTCCTCCTGTCTGGAAGGCTGACTACTCCTCGCCCTAAGTCTACATCGGTTATTGAGCCACTAAATCCTGTTTTTGTCATTTACTGGAATATCAAGTTATATAATTATGACAAAAATCACCCTACATGAGAGAAACCAGGAAGAAAGGGGACGGTCCAAAAATATATTTTATATGATGGAAAATATTTATTACTAGCGAATTGCCCGTCAAAAAATGACGGCAATGAAATTGTAAGGTAGCTAATGCTGTTTGATGTGTAATAATGAAATATATAATACATTAATAAATGAATATACTTTACCTATTTTGAAGCATTGTGTTGAAGAGCTGACAATCTGTTTTGATGTTGCTGCAGCATTAGTGGTGTGGAGCTGCTGTGTAAACGTGCTGAATGTGTGCAGTGTAATAGTGTGCATGCGCGAGCAGAAACCGCTAGCGTAGTCCTGTACTTTTGCATTGGCGTAAAATGTCGGGTAATGTGGTATGCGTCTTAGCAGAATATCCGTAGGTGTTTTGTGGTGTTTTGCGTGTTTAGAGTGCTGTAGCCTTGTTTTCGTTTTGTTCGGTGGACATTTTTTCTCTCACTTAGCGATTTATTTATTTTTTTTAAATGAAGGTGTAAGTTGTTTTTTTTGAGGTCCTGGATGCTCCCTGTTGCTGTAGGTAAGCTTTTTATGTATGTGCTGTGTGTATTTATTGTGTTTTTTTAATTTTGTAATGTTCACTTGTTGCGGCCGATTTTTGCGAGGTCGGAATGTGTGGTAACGTGTCTCGTATGTTGTTTGCGAGGGTCACAGTTGCTGGAGCTCCTGTCAGCAACTGAGGCCCTCGCCCGCGGCGCTCGCTACGCGATGACGCAAGCGTTCGCAACAACTCGTTTGCTCACAACTATGTATGTGATGTATAACTCACTTAAGTATACCGCCCCTTATCTTCCTTTTCCGAGGCCCGTAAAAAATAAAATAAAATTATATATATATATATATATATATATATATATAATTTTATTTTATTTTTTACGGGCCTCGTCGGCTCTCATCGCAAGCGTTTCACCCCCACCCTCTACTTTACGGGCCTCTGCGCTCATCGCGTGCCCCGAAATGAGCGGCGTTGACACTCATTGCTGCCCATGGCATGTGCTGCAAGCATGCGCAAGGCCGTTACTGCAGTTTTATTATTTTTCCCTCATCTCCCTCCCCTATGTCTCTTTCCATCTCTCCCTCCCCTATGTCTCTTTCCACCTCTCCCTCCCCTTTGTCTCTTACCCCCTCTCCCTCCCCTTTGTCTCTTACCCCTCTCCCTCCCCTTTGTCTCTTACCCCTCTCCTTTGTCTCTTCCCCCTCTCCCTCTCCTTTGTCTCTTCCACCTCTCCCTCTCCTTTGTCTCTTCCACCTCTCCCTCTCCTTTGTCTCTCCCCCTCTCCCTCTCCTTTGTCTCTTCCACCTCTCCCTCTCCTTTGTCTCTTCCACCTCTCCCTCTCCTTTGTCTCTTCCCCTCTCCCTCCCCTGTGTCTTCTCCCCCCCTCTCCCTCCCCTGTGTCTTCTCCCCCCTCCCCTGTGTCTTCTCCCCCCTCTCCTGTGTCTTCTCCCCCCTCTCCTGTGTCTTCTCCCCCCTCTCCCTCCCCTGTGTCTTCTCCCCCCTCTCCCTCCCCTGTGTCTTCTCCCCCCTCTCCCTCCCCTGTGTCTTCTCCCCCCCTCTCCCTCCCCTGTGTCTTCTCCCCCCTCTCCCTCCCCCTGTGTCTTCTCCCCCCCTCTCCCTCCCCTGTGTCTTCTCCCCCCTCTCCCTCCCCTGTGTCTTCTCCCTCCTCTCCCTCCCCTGTGTCTTCTCCCTCCTCTCCCTCCCCTGTGTCTTCTCCCGCTCTCTCTCCCCTGTGTCTTCTCCCTCCTCTCCCTCCCCTGTGTCTTCTCCCCTCCTCTCCCTCCCCTGTGTCTTCTCCCGCTCTCTCTCCCCTGTGTCTTCTCCCCCCTCTCCCTCCCCTGTGTCTTCTCCCTGTCTTACCCCCCCTCTTCCTCCCCTGTGTCTTCTCTAACCCCTCTCCCTCCCCTGTGTCTTCTCTAACCCCTCTCCCTCCCCTGTGTCTCTTTTTCCCCCTCTCCTTTAAAAAAAAAAAAAAATTACCTCTATACGGCTGCCATTTTTTTCTTTCCTTGCATAGCCATTCTGAGACCTCCCAAAAAACGCCAATTAATTAGAAAATTATCTTACAACCTCACTCACAGGCTCCCCGCCTCTCCCCCTGTGCTGTGTGTGAGGTTATAAGATATTTTTTTAAATTAATTGGCGTTTTTTGGTGGTCTCCCAACGGATTCAGAGTTACGGGCTTGAAAAATAAGCCTGTAACTCGGAACCCGGTCGGAGCCTGTGTTGCGGGCCTCGCGATGAGCGCCAAAGGCCTATGGCTTTAAGCACTCAATGCCATCCCCCCGCCATCTAAGTTGCTGGCCTCTTGATGAGCTCCTTCAGCGCTCATTGCAAGCCTCTTTCCCCTCCTCTACTTAACGGGCCTCGCGATTAGTGCCTTCGGCTTTCATTGCGGATCACGTTCTTTATTTATTTTTTTTTTTACATAAACCAGACTCTGTTCGTACCAACTAACCATATACATTCATTATTGTTATTATATGGTCATGTTCCTTACAATATACTTCCCATTATGTATCAATACCCCAACATCCATTAGTAAAGTCAATAACATCATTTATTGTGTGTCTAGGGCCGTGACATGTTAGATGATAATCAGGCAGTTGGATGGGGAAGTAGGATATTTTTATGCCTTTATTTTAAAGGATTCTTGCTCAAAAACTAAATATAAACATAAAAAAAACAAGTTTTCCTTGAATATTCTGCTTTATTTAATAAAGGGAAATCCAATGGAATAATAAAAATAAACATTAAACTTTGATATTTGGTGTTAAAGGGAACATTCTTTTCTCTGCCCTGAACAGTTTCATGATACCGAATGGTAATGAGCCTTTGAAATCTATTGTACATTGACAAGTTTGTGAATTATTACCATACTTTTAAGTTTGTGGCTAGTTAAAGGGCCAGTGTAAGAACCAGGTAAAGGATTCTGATGATCTAGTTTACCACTTTTTAAAGAAAACATGTGTGCTATAATGTGAACAATAAAGTAATCTGTAACTAAAATGGCTTTAAAATGAAATTAACCGGCCTGAAGTGCTGGGTCTGTCTCCACCCTCTCTCCCATCATGTTGTTTGTTTGGAAGCCAGTGAAGTTAACTATCAGTGCAGGAATCCATCTGGACTTTGTTACATCACTTCCTGGGAGCTTGATCATGAGGTTGTGTTTATTACCTATAAGTGAAGAGATGAGTGGGGGAGGAAGGAACAAGGAGGGGTCAAATGCTTTGTAGGATAATTGGATCTGATTGAAATTGGCACCACACCTCTCCATCTTAAAGTCCCAGCAGCAGGTGGGTATTTTTTTCTGCATACAAAACTAAAATGCACAGTCCTGATCCAGATCCTATCCTTGCTGGCCCAAAGGTAACATTTACTGGCCTTCTTTGGCACTGGGGCTATGGGGGACACTTATATACGTACCCTTGTCTCTGCTAACACCGTTTACACGCTGGCTTCTGTTCCAAAAGAAGTATATAATCCGGTCCAGCACTGACACCATTCCTGTTGTTCCTAATCCGGTAATTGTTTTTTGTTGTTGCTGGAACCAGATGCAACTCTGGGCCTATATAAAGTGATATGGAAATGTGGGCACGTACACAAGTGCTTTACTTACTTACAATTGGGATATAGCAAGAGGAAAGTAGGAGTAGTAACTGGGTTATAAATCTAAACAAGCCTAGGGCACCATTAAACCTACGTATGCCCCTGGAGAGAAGGTTAGGTGCT
>CM050174.1:24623866-24668866 GCA_027410445.1 Discoglossus pictus | reverse complement strand
TCTCTCTCTCGTTCTCCGCATCTCTCTCTCGTTCTCCGCATCTCTCTCTCGTTCTCCGCATCTCTCTCTCGTTCTCCGCATCTCTCTCTCGTTCTCCGCATCTCTCTCTCGTTCTCCGCATCTTGCTCTCGTTCTCCGCATCTCGCTCTCTCTCGTTCTCCGCATCTCGCTCTCCGCATCTCGCTCTCTCTCTCTCTCGTTCTCCGCATCTCGCTCTCTCTCTCGTTCTCCGCATCTCGCTCTCTCTCTCTCTCTCGTTCTCCGCATCTCGCTCTCTCTCTCTCTCGTTCTCCGCATCTCGCTCTCTCTCTCGTTCTCCGCATCTCGCTCTCTCTCTCGTTCTCCGCATCTCGCTCTCTCTCTCGTTCTCCGCATCTCGCTCTCTCTCTCTCGTTCTCCGCATCTCGCTCTCTCTCTCGTTCTCCGCATCTCGCTCTCTCTCTCGTTCTCCGCATCTCGCTCTCTCTCTCGTTCTCCGCATCTCGCTCTCTCTCTCGTTCTCCGCATCTCGCTCTCTCTCTCGTTCTCCGCATCTCGCTCTCTCTCTCGTTCTCCGCATCTCGCTCTCTCTCTCGTTCTCCGCATCTCGCTCTCTCTCTCTCTCTCTCGTTCTCCGCATCTCGCTCTCTCTCTCTCTCTCTCTCGTTCTCCGCATCTCGCTCTCGTTCTCCGCATCTCGCTCTCTCTCTCTCTCGTTCTCCGCATCTCGCTCTCTCTCTCTCGTTCTCCGCATCTCGCTCTCTCTCTCTCTCGTTCTCCGCATCTCGCTCTCTCTCTCTCTCGTTCTCCGCATCTCGCTCTCTCTCTCTCTCGTTCTCCGCATCTCGCTCTCTCTCTCTCGTTCTCCGCATCTCTCTCTCGTTCTCCGCATCTCTCTCTCGTTCTCCGCATCTCGCTCTCGTTCTCCGCATCTCGCTCTCTCTCGTTCTCCGCATCTCGCTCTCTCTCGTTCTCCGCATCTCGTTCTCCGCATCTCGCTCTCTCTCTCTCTCGTTCTCCGCATCTCGCTCTCTCTCTCTCTCGTTCTCCGCATCTCGCTCTCTCTCTCTCTCGTTCTCCGCATCTCGCTCTCTCTCTCGTTCTCCGCATCTCGCTCTCTCTCTCGTTCTCCGCATCTCGCTCTCTCTCTCGTTCTCCGCATCTCGCTCTCTCTCTCGTTCTCCGCATCTCGCTCTCTCTCTCGTTCTCCGCATCTCGCTCTCTCTCTCGTTCTCCGCATCTCGCTCTCTCTCTCGTTCTCCGCATCTCGCTCTCTCTCTCGTTCTCCGCATCTCGCTCTCTCTCTCGTTCTCCGCATCTCGCTCTCTCTCTCGTTCTCCGCATCTCGCTCTCTCTCTCTCTCGTTCTCCGCATCTCGCTCTCTCTCTCTCTCGTTCTCCGCATCTCGTTCTCCGCATCTCGCTCTCTCTCTCTCGTTCTCCGCATCTCGCTCTCTCTCTCTCTCTCTCGTTCTCCGCATCTCGCTCTCTCTCTCTCTCTCTCGTTCTCCGCATCTCGCTCTCGTTCTCCGCATCTCGCTCTCCCTCTCTCTCGTTCTCCGCATCTCGCTCTCCCTCTCTCTCGTTCTCCGCATCTCGCTCTCCCTCTCTCTCGTTCTCCGCATCTCGCTCTCTCTCTCTCGTTCTCCGCATCTCGCTCTCTCTCTCTCGTTCTCCGCATCTCGCTCTCTCTCTCTCTCGTTCTCCGCATCTCGCTCTCTCTCTCTCTCTCGTTCTCCGCATCTCGCTCTCTCTCTCTCGTTCTCCGCATCTCTCTCTCGTTCTCCGCATCTTGCTCTCGTTCTCCGCATCTCGCTCTCTCTCGTTCTCCGCATCTCGCTCTCTCTCGTTCTCCGCATCTCGCTCTCTCTCGTTCTCCGCATCTCGCTCTCTCTCGTTCTCCGCATCTCGCTCTCTCTCGTTCTCCGCATCTCGCTCTCTCTCTCTCTCGTTCTCCGCATCTCGCTCTCTCTCTCTCTCGTTCTCCGCATCTCGCTCTCTCTCTCTCGTTCTCCGCATCTCGCTCTCTCTCTCTCTCGTTCTCCGCATCTCGCTCTCTCTCTCGTTCTCCGCATCTCGCTCTCTCTCTCTCTCGTTCTCCGCATCTCGCTCTCTCTCTCTCTCGTTCTCCGCATCTCGCTCTCTCTCTCTCTCGTTCTCCGCATCTCGCTCTCTCTCTCTCTCTCGTTCTCCGCATCTCGCTCTCTCTCTCTCTCTCTCTCTCTCGTTCTCCGCATCTCGCTCTCGTTCTCCGCATCTCGCTCTCCCTCTCTCTCGTTCTCCGCATCTCGCTCTCCCTCTCTCTCGCTCTCCCTCGCTCTCGTTCTCCGCATCTCGTTCTCCGCATCTCGCTCTCTCCCTCTCGTTCTCCGCATCTCGCTCTCTCCCTCTCGTTCTCCGCATCTCGCTCTCTCTCCCTCTCGTTCTCCGCATCTCGCTCTCTCTCCCTCTCGTTCTCCGCATCTCGCTCTCTCTCCCTCTCGTTCTCCGCATCTCGCTCTCTCTCCCTCTCGTTCTCCGCATCTCGCTCTCTCTCCCTCTCGTTCTCCGCATCTCGCTCTCTCTCCCTCTCGTTCTCCGCATCTCGCTCTCTCTCCCTCTCGTTCTCCGCATCTCGCTCTCTCTCCCTCTCGTTCTCCGCATCTCGCTCTCTCTCCCTCTCGTTCTCCGCATCTCGCTCTCTCTCTCTCTCTCTCGTTCTCCGCATCTCGCTCTCTCTCTCTCTCTCTCGTTCTCCGCATCTCGCTCTCTCTCTCTCTCTCTCTCTCTCGTTCTCCGCATCTCGCTCTCTCTCTCTCTCGTTCTCCGCATCTCGCTCTCTCTCTCTCGTTCTCCGCATCTCGCTCTCTCTCTCTCGTTCTCCGCATCTCGCTCTCGTTCTCCGCATCTCGCTCTCGTTCTCCGCATCTCGCTCTCGTTCTCCGCATCTCGCTCTCCCTCTCTCTCGTTCTCCGCATCTCGCTCTCTCCCTCTCGTTCTCCGCATCTCGCTCTCTCTCCCTCTCGTTCTCCGCATCTCGCTCTCTCTCTCTCTCTCTCTCTCGTTCTCCGCATCTCGCTCTCTCTCTCTCTCTCTCTCGTTCTCCGCATCTCGCTCTCTCTCTCTCGTTCTCCGCATCTCTCTCTCTCTCTCTCGTTCTCCGCATCTCGCTCTCGTTCTCCGCATCTCGCTCTCCCTCTCTCTCGTTCTCCGCATCTCGCTCTCTCTCTCTCTCGTTCTCCGCATCTCGCTCTCCCTCTCTCTCGTTCTCCGCATCTCGCTCTCCCTCTCTCTCGTTCTCCGCATCTCGCTCTCCCTCGCTCTCGTTCTCCGCATCTCGCTCTCTCTCCCTCTCGTTCTCCGCATCTCGCTCTCTCTCCCTCTCGTTCTCCGCATCTCGCTCTCTCTCCCTCTCGTTCTCCGCATCTCGCTCTCTCTCCCTCTCGTTCTCCGCATCTCGCTCTCTCTCCCTCTCGTTCTCCGCATCTCGCTCTCTCTCCCTCTCGTTCTCCGCATCTCGCTCTCTCTCCCTCTCGTTCTCCGCATCTCGCTCTCTCTCCCTCTCGTTCTCCGCATCTCGCTCTCTCTCCCTCTCGTTCTCCGCATCTCGCTCTCTCTCCCTCTCGTTCTCCGCATCTCGCTCTCTCTCCCTCTCGTTCTCCGCATCTCGCTCTCTCTCCCTCTCGTTCTCCGCATCTCGCTCTCTCTCCCTCTCGTTCTCCGCATCTCGCTCTCTCTCCCTCTCGTTCTCCGCATCTCGCTCTCTCTCCCTCTCGTTCTCCGCATCTCGCTCTCTCTCCCTCTCGTTCTCCGCATCTCGCTCTCTCTCCCTCTCGTTCTCCGCATCTCGCTCTCTCTCCCTCTCGTTCTCCGCATCTCGCTCTCTCTCCCTCTCGTTCTCCGCATCTCGCTCTCTCTCCCTCTCGTTCTCCGCATCTCGCTCTCTCTCCCTCTCGTTCTCCGCATCTCGCTCTCTCTCCCTCTCGTTCTCCGCATCTCGCTCTCTCTCCCTCTCGTTCTCCGCATCTCGCTCTCTCTCCCTCTCGTTCTCCGCATCTCGCTCTCTCTCCCTCTCGTTCTCCGCATCTCGCTCTCTCTCCCTCTCGTTCTCCGCATCTCGCTCTCTCTCCCTCTCGTTCTCCGCATCTCGCTCTCTCTCTCTCTCTCTCGTTCTCCGCATCTCGCTCTCTCTCTCTCTCTCTCGTTCTCCGCATCTCGCTCTCTCTCTCTCTCTCTCTCTCGTTCTCCGCATCTCGCTCTCTCTCTCTCTCTCTCTCTCGTTCTCCGCATCTCGCTCTCTCTCTCTCTCTCTCTCTCTCTCTCGTTCTCCGCATCTCGCTCTCGCTCTCGCTCTCGTTCTCCGCATCTCGCTCTCGCTCTCGCTCTCGATCTCCGCATCTCGCTCTCTCTCTCGCTCTCGTTCTCCGCATCTCGCTCTCGTTCTCCGCATCTCGCTCTCCCTCTCTCTCGTTCTCCGCATCTCGCTCTCTCTCTCGTTCTCCGCATCTCGCTCTCTCTCTCTCTCTCTCGTTCTCCGCATCTCGCTCTCTCTCTCTCTCTCTCTCTCGTTCTCCGCATCTCGCTCTCTCTCTCTCTCTCTCTCTCTCGTTCTCCGCATCTCGCTCTCGCTCTCGCTCTCGTTCTCCGCATCTCGCTCTCGCTCTCGCTCTCGTTCTCCGCATCTCGCTCTCTCTCTCGCTCTCGTTCTCCGCATCTCGCTCTCGTTCTCCGCATCTCGCTCTCCCTCTCTCTCGTTCTCCGCATCTCGCTCTCTCCCTCTCGTTCTCCGCATCTCGCTCTCTCTCCCTCTCGTTCTCCGCATCTCGCTCTCTCTCTCTCTCTCTCGTTCTCCGCATCTCGCTCTCTCTCTCTCTCTCTCTCTCGTTCTCCGCATCTCGCTCTCTCTCTCTCGTTCTCCGCATCTCTCTCTCTCTCTCTCGTTCTCCGCATCTCGCTCTCGTTCTCCGCATCTCGCTCTCCCTCTCTCTCGTTCTCCGCATCTCGCTCTCTCCCTCTCGTTCTCCGCATCTCGCTCTCTCTCCCTCTCGTTCTCCGCATCTCGCTCTCTCTCTCTCTCTCTCGCTCTCCGCATCTCTCTCTCTCTCTCTCTCTCTCTCTCGTTCTCCGCATCTCGCTCTCTCTCTCTCGTTCTCCGCATCTCTCTCTCTCTCTCTCGTTCTCCGCATCTCGCTCTCGTTCTCCGCATCTCGCTCTCCCTCTCTCTCGTTCTCCGCATCTCGCTCTCCCTCTCTCTCGTTCTCCGCATCTCGCTCTCCCTCTCTCTCGTTCTCCGCATCTCGCTCTCCCTCTCTCTCGTTCTCCGCATCTCGCTCTCCCTCTCTCTCGTTCTCCGCATCTCGCTCTCCCTCTCTCTCGTTCTCCGCATCTCGCTCTCCCTCGCTCTCGTTCTCCGCATCTCGCTCTCTCTCCCTCTCGTTCTCCGCATCTCGCTCTCTCTCCCTCTCGTTCTCCGCATCTCGCTCTCTCTCCCTCTCGTTCTCCGCATCTCGCTCTCTCTCCCTCTCGTTCTCCGCATCTCGCTCTCTCTCCCTCTCGTTCTCCGCATCTCGCTCTCTCTCCCTCTCGTTCTCCGCATCTCGCTCTCTCTCCCTCTCGTTCTCCGCATCTCGCTCTCTCTCCCTCTCGTTCTCCGCATCTCGCTCTCTCTCCCTCTCGTTCTCCGCATCTCGCTCTCTCTCCCTCTCGTTCTCCGCATCTCGCTCTCTCTCCCTCTCGTTCTCCGCATCTCGCTCTCTCTCCCTCTCGTTCTCCGCATCTCGCTCTCTCTCCCTCTCGTTCTCCGCATCTCGCTCTCTCTCCCTCTCGTTCTCCGCATCTCGCTCTCTCTCCCTCTCGTTCTCCGCATCTCGCTCTCTCTCCCTCTCGTTCTCCGCATCTCGCTCTCTCTCCCTCTCGTTCTCCGCATCTCGCTCTCTCTCCCTCTCGTTCTCCGCATCTCGCTCTCTCTCCCTCTCGTTCTCCGCATCTCGCTCTCTCTCCCTCTCGTTCTCCGCATCTCGCTCTCTCTCCCTCTCGTTCTCCGCATCTCGCTCTCTCTCCCTCTCGTTCTCCGCATCTCGCTCTCTCTCCCTCTCGTTCTCCGCATCTCGCTCTCTCTCCCTCTCGTTCTCCGCATCTCGCTCTCTCTCCCTCTCGTTCTCCGCATCTCGCTCTCTCTCCCTCTCGTTCTCCGCATCTCGCTCTCTCTCCCTCTCGTTCTCCGCATCTCGCTCTCTCTCCCTCTCGTTCTCCGCATCTCGCTCTCTCTCCCTCTCGTTCTCCGCATCTCGCTCTCTCTCACTCTCGTTCTCCGCATCTCGCTCTCTCTCCCTCTCGTTCTCCGCATCTCGCTCTCTCTCTCTCTCTCTCGTTCTCCGCATCTCGCTCTCTCTCTCTCTCTCTCGTTCTCCGCATCTCGCTCTCTCTCTCTCTCTCTCTCGTTCTCCGCATCTCGCTCTCTCTCTCTCTCTCTCGTTCTCCGCATCTCGCTCTCTCTCTCTCTCTCTCTCTCGTTCTCCGCATCTCGCTCTCTCTCTCTCTCTCTCTCTCTCTCGTTCTCCGCATCTCGCTCTCGCTCTCGCTCTCGTTCTCCGCATCTCGCTCTCGCTCTCGCTCTCGTTCTCCGCATCTCGCTCTCTCTCTCGCTCTCGTTCTCCGCATCTCGCTCTCGTTCTCCGCATCTCGCTCTCCCTCTCTCTCGTTCTCCGCATCTCGCTCTCTCCCTCTCGTTCTCCGCATCTCGCTCTCTCTCCCTCTCGTTCTCCGCATCTCGCTCGCTCTCCCTCTCGTTCTCCGCATCTCGCTCGCTCTCCCTCTCGTTCTCCGCATCTCGCTCGCTCTCCCTCTCGTTCTCCGCATCTCGCTCGCTCTCCCTCTCGTTCTCCGCATCTCGCTCGCTCTCCCTCTCGTTCTCCGCATCTCGCTCGCTCTCCCTCTCGTTCTCCGCATCTCGCTCGCTCTCCCTCTCGTTCTCCGCATCTCGCTCGCTCTCCCTCTCGTTCTCCGCATCTCGCTCGCTCTCCCTCTCGTTCTCCGCATCTCGCTCGCTCTCCCTCTCGTTCTCCGCATCTCGCTCGCTCTCCCTCTCGTTCTCCGCATCTCGCTCGCTCTCCCTCTCGTTCTCCGCATCTCGCTCGCTCTCCCTCTCGTTCTCCGCATCTCGCTCGCTCTCCCTCTCGTTCTCCGCATCTCGCTCGCTCTCCCTCTCGTTCTCCGCATCTCGCTCGCTCTCCCTCTCGTTCTCCGCATCTCGCTCGCTCTCCCTCTCGTTCTCCGCATCTCGCTCGCTCTCCCTCTCGTTCTCCGCATCTCGCTCTCTCTCCCTCTCGTTCTCCGCATCTCGCTCGCTCTCCCTCTCGTTCTCCGCATCTCGCTCGCTCTCCCCTCTCGTTCTCCGCATCTCGCTCGCTCTCCCTCTCGTTCTCCGCATCTCGCTCGCTCTCCCTCTCGTTCTCCGCATCTCGCTCGCTCTCCCTCTCGTTCTCCGCATCTCGCTCGCTCTCCCTCTCGTTCTCCGCATCTCGCTCGCTCTCCCTCTCGTTCTCCGCATCTCGCTCGCTCTCCCTCTCGTTCTCCGCATCTCGCTCGCTCTCCCTCTCGTTCTCCGCATCTCGCTCGCTCTCCCTCTCGTTCTCCGCATCTCGCTCGCTCTCCCTCTCGTTCTCCGCATCTCGCTCGCTCTCCCTCTCGTTCTCCGCATCTCGCTCGCTCTCCCTCTCGTTCTCCGCATCTCGCTCGCTCTCCCTCTCGTTCTCCGCATCTCGCTCGCTCTCCCTCTCGTTCTCCGCATCTCGCTCGCTCTCCCTCTCGTTCTCCGCATCTCGCTCGCTCTCCCTCTCGTTCTCCGCATCTCGCTCGCTCTCCCTCTCGTTCTCCGCATCTCGCTCGCTCTCCCTCTCGTTCTCCGCATCTCGCTCGCTCTCCCTCTCGTTCTCCGCATCTCGCTCGCTCTCCCTCTCGTTCTCCGCATCTCGCTCGCTCTCCCTCTCGTTCTCCGCATCTCGCTCGCTCTCCCTCTCGTTCTCCGCATCTCGCTCGCTCTCCCTCTCGTTCTCCGCATCTCGCTCGCTCTCCCTCTCGTTCTCCGCATCTCGCTCGCTCTCCCTCTCGTTCTCCGCATCTCGCTCGCTCTCCCTCTCGTTCTCCGCATCTCGCTCGCTCTCCCTCTCGTTCTCCGCATCTCGCTCGCTCTCCCTCTCGTTCTCCGCATCTCGCTCGCTCTATCTATAGAATATAATAAACTGACATATTTAGTAGCTGTGTTAGCCATGGACATAAAAAACTTTTAGAAAAAAATTGAATTTTTGAAGGCTGTTCATACGTATAGGAATCCATTTTGTGTTTTACATCACATCTTGAAACCTGAATCCTGGAGGTGTGATTCTGTATCTATCAATTGAGGGAGGGGTGGTGGGAGGAGGCTATAATACACATGAAAAGACACTAGATAAATGGAACAACCTTCCATTGGAAGTGGTAGGATCTAATTTAAGGATTCAAGAATGCCTTGGATAATTAAAAGGCCGTTCTGAGGAATAATTAAACCAAATTGTTCAGTAGATAAAATGGGCCTTTTGGTTCTTATGTTGTGTAAGCTTTATAATTCTATAAATCCATCCTATGCTATGTATGGAAGCTGTGTCATAATGTCAGGTGTACGGTAAAAGGAGCCATGTAGCAAATAGTATTGGATTAAAGAGTAAAAATGCATTGGAGCCTCATTTACATGTCCCCGCCCAGTTTCCCATAGTGCAGTGGAATAACTATTTCTTGGGATTCTGAGCAGGAAATACATTTTTTAACTTATTTTTAAATGTCCAAATGTGCCCATAAATGTACCCTTTATTTACTATAAATGAACATAAACATGCATTCTTCTATTGAGTTTTATGTTAAGTATATAATATAGGTGACTGGTTTGATTTCTGTTTTTACTTAGCACCCGTTTGTCAAAATCACCAAAGGAACATCGATATTAAAGCACTTAATAAATGAAGCCATGGAAGCGTTGGCGAAACGCACCGAAATGCAGCAGCGCGAAGTGGAGCAAGAAGACGATGATGGGGTTAGTAGTATTATAAGTGAAGTATTTATTTCTTAAGATGTTCTATTTCATTTAAGCAATGTTTGGTTCATCCAGTAAGAGGGATCACAGACAACTTTTTCACCATTAAAGGGGTTGCGTTATCAACTAAAAAATATATTTATTATTTTAAATTAAAGATATTATAATCTCTGCAGGAATCTTAAAATTCTGTGATCCTCAATAAAATATTGAATGGAACAGTGTAATACTCTAAGCTGGCTGTTTAATTGAGCATTTGTCACTAATAATATTATTATATTCAAATATATATATATATATATATATATATATATATATATATATATATATATATATATATATATATATATATATATATATATATATATATATATATATATATATATATATATATATATATATATTTTTTTTTTTTTTTTTTTTTTTTTTTTATTAATAGTTATTCAAATAATAGATTTAAAGGGAAACAAACTTACACTGCAAATGGTTTTGATATTTCAAACATGTATTTTAAGACATTGTTGTTTGGATGGGTCTTGAGGCTTCTAAGATGATATTAAAAACAATATTCTGTGCAAAACTTACAGCAGTTCATAAGTAGTCTATTTCATCCATTTAGTAGTTGGTAGCTGCAGCTATCCGTTCCCATCGTGCTTCCAGATGAGGTGGTGGTGTAACCCGAGGATGTTGGTGTTACCTAGGAGACGCAGTAGTAGAAATAACTGTGGTAATGTCTCTGCGCGTTTCATCCATTATAGGGCTTTTTCAGGAATATGGGATTCTGTATATTTGAAACTAAGGGACTGAAAAGGATACAGATACTTGTATGCCACTTATACCTATCTTAGTATTACCCATCTAATTGTATTTTCATTTGGTTTTGAGGTTTCACCTTCCCTTTTATATGTTAAGTCTACCTAAATTCCTGCATTTATTTTGCTTTGCTACTTAGGAAGAAAATGAAGTTGATACGAGTACCATGGTTCAAGCAAGAGGAAAAGATATGAACACGATGCAAGACTTTAGTACGATGAATGAAGTAGTAGACGGTACAATGGTAGATAATGATCGGTTAGAAGTCCAGCTGGGCACCATGTTAATAAACGAAGAGGATGAAGAGGAAACTGGCACCATGAAACGTAAGTCTCTTTAATCTCGTCACTCCTTTCTGTTTAATTTGGTTGTTTAATTTTATTTGTTTAAATTGACACAGTTATTGCAAAAATAATGCAATTAATAAATGTAGTTATAATTGGTTGTTATTTAAAATGTTAGATAATTAAGCTAGAAAGCTTGTTATCTTAAGCATAAATAATACAAAAAAGTCCCCAAACTCTCCTGTTGAGGTGGAAAAAAAGGCAGGTAGGGAGTCAAATGGAGGAAAGGAGGTCAAACAGGAAGAATGCGGGGGAGGCGAGTTCAACGGGATGAATGCGGGGGAGGCGAGTTCAACGGGATGAATGCGGGGGAGGCGAGTTCAACGGGATGAATGCGGGGGAGTCGAGTTCAACGGGATGAATGCGGGGGAGGCGAGTTCCAACGGGATGAATGCGGGGGAGGCGAGTTCCAACGGGATGAATGCGGGGGAGGCGAGTTCCAACGGGATGAATGCGGGGGAGGCGAGTTCCAACGGGATGAATGCGGGGGGAGGCGAGTTCCAACGGGATGAATGCGGGGGAGGCGAGTTCCAACGGGATGAATGCGGGGGAGGCGAGTTCCAACGGGATGAATGCGGGGGAGGCGAGTTCCAACGGGATGAATGCGGGGGAGGCGAGTTCCAACGGGATGAATGCGGGGGAGGCGAGTTCCAACGGGATGAATGCGGGGGAGGCGAGTTCCAACGGGATGAATGCGGGGGAGGCGAGTTCCAACGGGATGAATGCGGGGGAGGCGAGTTCCAACGGGATGAATGCGGGGGAGGCGAGTTCCAACGGGATGAATGCAAGGACAAAAAAAAGAGGAATAAAGAGGAGGGAAAAAGTTGAGCACAAAGAGGCGCGTAGGTGGACTGTGTGGAAAGAGGCCACAAAATGGTAGAACACCCTAGAATATTGGTGGGTCTGGTCCATTAGAATGGGAAATTACGAAATAAGAAAATCTGAGAAGCAAGAATAAAGTGAGAGAGAGGAAGGAGTGTTAAGTGAAAACATGAGGGATGGGGAGAGATGAGCTATAATGTCCAAATATTTACTCGCACGCTATAGACCTAGTAAGGGATTTTTTTTTAAACTCCTTGATTTGGTTGAACATTTGTTTGCAGTCATACTTTTTATTTGCTACACGAGTGTCCTTGAGAGTGCACAGAGACAGTGCTAGACTTCCTTCTGCCTGACATGATGCAACCGAATCCCACTGCAACCTTACATTAGTTCCCAACAACTACGCCAGTCCTCGAGTACGAAAGCATATCCTCCCTAAGGAAAGCAAGTAGACAGAACTAAGTCATGCCCTTCATAGCTGTGTTAAGGTCACGGAAATAAAAACTTCCTTCCTCTTCTGTACTGAATTAAATCTCTAACTGCTTTAGTACATAATATATGAATTTTTAGAATGGAGTACTTTTTTGAACCACATAATTAAAAATATTACCGTCCACCATAGAGCACTGTAAAGCTTTAAGAGACATCATTACATTAAAAAGTGTATATAAATAGCATATCGGAAGAACCTCTAGAAGTGATGCATGTTTCGTAAAAGCTTGTCATTTTAAGGAAGTTTACACCACAACAGAAATAGCAAGAATGTAAATTACTATAAATAGCTGAAGAAAGACAGATAAGCAGTAAAAAGGCATATCAAATAATCGGTTTACCAATAATAACAAATACTTTTTTTTAACAAGATTACGTAAATATGCTTTTATATCTGATGTACTGCAATTTAATTATCTTTTTTTTTAAGTTTTACTTTTTTTGGGGGGGCGGGGCTTTGAATTTGATCAAAATACACATATTAAAATCTTTAGAGAACCTAATGAGAAAAAGAATAAAATACTGCAATACAAATTTTAACTTTATTTAGTACAAAAGAAAATATGTTATCCATTAATATAAAAGGAGAGCATGTGCCCCAGGCTGTATATAATAAAGAAGAAGGGAATACATGCCACATATATACACTTAAAAAGCAACAATGCCAAATTAAAACCAGAGAATTCCCCACCTGATCCAAGAATAAGGGAAAATATAATATAGAAACATAGATACGCCTTTAATTAAGCTAAAAAAAATTAAGTTTGTTGGATTATGAATGTATCTGAAAGTGGATAGTTAGTCGTGTATGGAAACATTTTTTTTCATGAAAAAATCCCAAAATAAACATTTAAACACTTTCATTGAAGTCCGCAAAGTATCTTGTAATTTCTGCAAATTATGGTTAACACCCTCCAAACCCAGGCTAAATTAGCATCAAATTTAAAATGATTTTTTTTTTTACCAGTCATGTTAGCTGAAACTTTTGATTTAAACTCTGGAATTCCTGTTTGTGCTGGAAAGCAGCCTGGGATATGTAGTGTCTCACTGATATGTTCTATGTATTGCTGCTGACATACAGAAAGGAAGCTGCTAGGAGATTGGCTGAGCAAGCAACAGCAGGTAAATAGTGGGTTAATATTGCTCTCCGGTGGTGTCAACATAATCATTATAAGCCTTTAAGCCTCAGGGTAGGTTTATGCTTATCCCAGGCATGGTTAAATTCCTTAACTGTGTCTGAGCCTACCACTTCTACTGGAAGGCTGTTCCCTTTCTGTAAAGTAATACTTTTTTTACATTAATGTTAAGACTTCCACCATCCAGCTTCAAATCATGACCTCCTATTTTTGGAAATATATATTTGTGAAGCAGTATATATTCACATCCGCTTTTTCTTTAACCAGGGAATTATTGACCAGTAAGTCTGACGCCACTAGTTGCCAATGTTTGATGTGCTGGTATATGTGAAGGTTTTTATTGTACCATATATAGACATAACATACTATTTTAAAGGTATAACTAGATAGGTGTATGTTACTCTAACTACAGACCCTAACCAATTATACATGTGGACTTTCAAGTTATCAAAGTCCACGTATATAATTGTCCCTGTTACAGATGTGTGTGTAGACCCGTTAGAAATTCCATTCCACTTTATAATGGGATCATGTCTGTGCCCTATTCTTACCAAAGACTTAAACACTCTTCAAATTAATACTCAAAAGTACTGGCGTCCTCACAGCATCAAAGCAGGGTTGAGATGTTCTTGTATTGTTTCCTGAGATCACCTCATCTTAAAGTCTTCTAATCACTGAGCCCTGAGGAAGTCCTCGGTTTAGGAGGGTGAAACGCGTATGTTTTGTGCATTCCAATGAGAACTGGGGATATTTGTGATGTTTGTCCCCTATATATATATATTTGTTTCAGCCCAAGTTCTACTTTTGAGATATTACATGTGGAATCTGAGATGTACAAGAGGTGTTATATTCATTGTGATACAACGTATTTATACAGTTGGATTTTTTCTCTTTTAAAACTTACATTTGAACTTTAGGATATCAGAGCTCAGCCGATGAACTTCTCCACAGCTTATCAGGAGAGGATCTGCTCAAGAAGCTGTGCTGATGGGGTATTTTCCTATTTTCCTGACCACTGCAGGCAAAACTAGCCTGCAGAAAGAGGCTTCTAGTCTCTCTCTCTCCTTTCAGGAAATGGTCTGCACATGAGGCTGTTCTGATAGGAATACTTGTCTCCTTCCCCACAGTGGCCACTGCAGGCAAAACAAGACTGGTCAGAAAAAATATATATGGTTGCCTCCTACGCAGACCCTCTCACACCCCACACAAGATTAAAAAAATCTGCCAGTTCCTGAAACACTGAAGTGCACATGTATGCTTTAAAATGTATTTTCTTCAATTAGTGATTTTATGGTATTGTTTGAGTCAAAATGTATTATTTACTGAAACTTCTTTTTCTACTTAGGACTAACTTTGATTTTTTTCTTTGACTTTGCAGAAAGCAGTGAGCCTGCCCAACCTGTTAGACCATCATTTCTTGAATATTTTGAACAAAAAGAAAACCAAATTACGGCTGAGAAGAAGACTCCGACCCAACCCACAGACTCATCTGAATGGAAAATACCCCTTAATGGAGACTACAGTTTTGTGAGTATTGTTCATACATATTATGTGTCAGCCATGAGAGGAATCTCTTTGGTTGATAGGAGGTCCTTTTGGGGAGTGGTGGTACGATAGATAGATAGATAGATAGATATTATGGGCTCTAAAACTACTGAGGAGAAAGATTGAGACAGAGAGAGAAAGAGATGGTTGAACAGAAGGATACGGTAGGAAGGGAAGAGAGAGACAAGCATTGGAAAAGGTGGGGAGGGACAGCCAGAAGGATAGGAGAAGATAGACAGCAAAAGGGATGTGAAGAAAGACATAGTCATTGGAAAGGAGAGTGAGGCATCCAGTAGGGGGTATAGACAGCCAATGGGTGGTGATAGGACCAGCTATGGTGATGGGAGAGGGGAGGACTAACCAGGTGAATGTGAGGAGAGACAGCCAGGTGGATGGAGAAATAGACAGCCATGGGGTGTAATGAGAAAAAGACTGCATGGGGGGAGGGGTGGGGGCGGGGAAGGAGCCATCAGGGGGATGAGAAGAGAGAGGCAGCAAGTGGAATGGAAGAAGAGAGTCAACTAGTGGGATGGGGGGAGAAAAAGCCATGGGGATGAGGGAATGGGAGAAGAGCAAGACAGTCAGGGTGAAGGTGGAAAGAAGTAATATTTAAGTAGAGAGGTAGCCAGTAAAATGGGATAAGAGAAAGCCAGCAAGGTGGATGAGGGGAGAAATATGGCTTGTGGATTTGGAGGAGAGATATAGTAAAATATTATGTTTTTTAAAAAACATGCAGGGATTGCAGCTTTGTGAAGCGCTCGCACCAACTGCAGAAGAATGGGAGGTAACAGCCCCCATTACAATTTTGGCCTGATCTTTGATCACTAATTTTTCAGCTAATAATTATTGAGTCAGATTTTTAGTTTAGACACTGTTACCTCAACAGGAAGTTGGTTTCACTCTACAGAGCACGAAAAATTATCTGTACATTGTATTACCATTTTCTCTACAAGAAATAATTCCTGAGATATTCAGGATTGCTTCTGCAGCTCCTGTATGCTACTGTGCAGCTCAGATTGTTAGTTTGTGGCTCACAGCACTTTATAAGAGTGGTGGAGGGGTTTGTTTTGGCCACCACAGGGACCGACAACCAGACTGTGAACCAATTAGCGCATGAAAGCAACTAATTAATATTTAGGACCCAAGCATTTGTATTAATAAAGCTCAAACAATCTAAATAACTTAGGAATGGCTAAAATAAAAATTAAAAAATAAATTAAAAAAATAAATAAAATAAAAATAAATATATATATCTCTATATAATGTTTTATTTTTGTTTTTTACTATTGGCTATGCTTTAATAGTGGCATCCAACTTCTTTTGATCCTATCAGGATTAGATACTTGGGTTTAGATACAGGTTTTATATCTTAAGTTCTATAGACAGATGATACAGAATAGTGGAGCATCAGAATAGAGGAGCTCATTCTATACTTTTTACAAAGTTCTGAGCATAAGTGGTGCTGCCAGCCCTTTAAGTAAACCGTGCAAGAGATAACACTTTGAGAGTGGAGACTGAATTAGTAAGTTAAATATAAATAAAAATAATGTTTTACGAAAAGACAAATGTGACTTTAATTTTTAAAAATTAATTGAAGTTACATTACAACTGAGAAAAGCTTCTATTATATTAATTGCACGTTTAACTTTACATCGAATACAACATTTTATTGCAGATTAAACATATCCACCAAAATAGTTCTAAAATAAATAATTTCATATTTGTGGAGCAGTATATATTCACATCAGCTTTTTCTTTAAACAGGGAATTATTGACCGGTAAGTCTGACACCAATAGCTGCTAATGATTTAGATGTGCTGGTTATACAAAATGCATTTTATAAATAGTTATAATTTGCTTTGATGGGTAGTTTGCCAAATGAGCCTCAATAAGTTACTTAACTTGAGGATTATGGGTAGCTTCTGATATATTATGTTTATTTTGATGGAGTAAACTGTAGATAAATACATATTCATCATCTGTCTTATAGACTTGACCCTTAACGTTCTTCTATTTTCTCTTCCCATTCATCTTAAGCTTAAAGACTGGACTGTTGCTGAACTTCAGACGAAGTTGGGTGCACTAGATCCCATGATGGAACAAGAGATCGAAGAGATTCACCAAAAGTATCAATCAAAGCGTCAACCCATCTTGGAAGCCATAGAATCAAAGAAACGCCGGCAGCAAAGTTTCTAATAGATCATATTTCAGAAGAACTCATTGTTTTATATTTTTTAAATATACTTTTTTTTACATTTTTTTATATTTTTATGATCTGTGGATATTTTATATTTTACATATTTTTAGGAACTTGGCACAGGTTTAATACACAAACATCTATAAATATACAGATTTATTTTTTTTCTTAAGTAATTTAAATATATTAAACCTCAAACATTTCATATGTATTAGAAACAAAGCCAAAGCACATCAACTTTCAGAAAATATAATCAGTGGAAAACTTTGAATTGTGTGACTTTTGGTTTTTATGCAGTTTATTATATGTATTTTTTTTCAAAAATTCTAAAAAGCATTTGTTAGCAATAACTCCTATATTGAAATTGTGTATTATAACAAACATTTTATGTCTGCAAGATTCAATTTGATAAAGAAACTATGAATGCTCCCTTGAGTTTTTGTGTTTCTATATCATCAATTTTATCCATTATGATGTGATCTTGTTGGTATATGTATGGTAGTGATCGCAGGCAGAACACACTTCCTGTGTGGTGGTTGTAGTAACTGGCAATAATAGGAAAATGTCTAGTTGGTTCACGTAGCCCATTCACTGCACCTGAAACGAACTACAATATATTGCAATGTGTGGCAAATAAACACTACTCTTGGTAAGAAATCTATATAAGCTTTACCATAGGAACCCGATACTACATTCAATACACAAAGTAAAACAATTGAAAAAGTATTATACTTACAACAACAGAATCTGGTCACATTTTGTATGTAAAACAAATTTTATAACAATATTAAAAAGTTGCGTTTTATTGCTACACTCATTGTGTGCAATTAGGTTTTTGGGTGTGCGCCAACATTAAAGGACATCTATCTCTCTTTGACCTTGTGTGTGTGTGTGTGTGTATGTATGTATGTATGTGTATATATATATATGTGTATGTGTGTATATATATATATATATATATATATATATATATATATATATATATATATATATATATATATGTGTATGTATATATATATATGTGTATGTGTGTATATATATATATATATATATATATATATATATATATATATATATATACCGTATATACTCGAGTATAAGCCGACCCGAGTATAATTTTACCACAAAATACTGGGTAAAATGAGTGACTCAAATATAAGCCGAGGGTGGGAAATGTGCTGCCCCCTGTGTCCCTCTTGTGCCCTCTGTGTCCCCCTCTCTCTCCGTGTCTCTTCTCCCCTCTCCCTTCCCTGTGTCTCTTCCCCCCTCCCTTATCACCCTCCTCAACCCCACTCCTCAACCTCCCTCCTCATCCTCAACCTCCCTCCTCATCCTCAACCTCCCTCCTCATCCTCAACCTCCCTCCTCATCCTCAACCTCCCTTCTCAACCTCCCTCCTCATCCTCAACCTCCCTCCTCATCCTCAACCTCCCTCCTCATCCTCAACCTCCCTCCTCATCCTCAACCTCCCTCCTCATCCTCAACCTCCCTCCTCAACCCCCCCATCCTCATCCTCTCTCCTCAACCCGCCTCCTCAACCCCTCCTCCTCATCCTCCCTCAACCCCCCATCCTTAACCCCCTCCTCATGCCCTCCATCCTCACCCTCCCTCCTCAACCCCCCCATCCTCATCCTCAACTCCCTCCTCAACCTTAACCCCCTCCTCAACCCCTCCATCTTCATCCTCTCTCCTCAACCTCAACCCTCCTCAACCTCCCTCCTCAACCCCACTCCTCATCCTTAACCCCACTCCTCATCCTCAACCTCCCTCCTCATCCTCAACCTCCCTCCTCATCCTCAACCTCCCTCCTCATCCTCAACCTCCCTACTCATCCTCAACCTCCCTACTCATCCTCAACCTCCCTCCTCATCCTCAACCCCCTCCTCATTCTTCCTCCTTATCCTCCCTCCTCAAGCCCCCCATCCTCATCCTCCCTCCTCAACCCCCCATCCTCATCCTCAACCCCCCATCCTCATCCTCTCTCCTCAACCGCTCATCCTCTCTCCTTAACCCCCCATCCTCAACCCCCCATCCTCAACCCCCCATCCTCAACCCCCCATCCTCAACCCCCCATCCTCCCTCCTCATCCTCAACCTCCCTCCTCAACCTCCCCATCCTCAACCTTCCTCCTCAACCTTCCTCCTCAACCCCCCCATCCTCAACCCCTCAACTCCCCTCCTCAACCCCTCCCTCCTCATCCTCCCTCCTCATCCTCCCTCCTCAAGCTCCTCAACCTCAGCCCTCCTCAACCCCCCATCCTCATCCTCTCTCCTCAACCCCTCCTCCTCATCCTCAACCTCCCTCCTCATCTTCAACCTCCTCAACCTTCCTCCTCAACCCCCCTCATCCTCAACCCCCCATCCTCAACTTCCCTCCTCAACCCCAACCCAGGGGGGGTGAGGGGGGTTTAGGTTGAGGAGGGGGGAGGGAAAGAGACACGTGGGGGTTAGAGAGACACGTGGGGGTTAGAGAGACACGGGGGGGGGGGGGGGTTAGAGAGACACGGGGGGAGAGTGACTCGAGTATAAGCCGAGGGGGCCCTTTTTTGCCTTAAAAAAAGGGCTGAAAAACTCGGCTTATACTCGAGTATATACGGTGCGTGTGTATATGTATGTATGTATGTGTATATATATATATATATATATATATATATATATATGTATATATATATATATATATATATATATATATATATATATATATATAATCGGTGGATATAAAAAGTCTACACACCCCTGTCAGGTTTCTGTGCTGTAAAAAAATGAGACAAAGATAAATAAATTCAGAACTTTTTACTCCTTTTAATGTGACCTATAAACTGTACAACTCTACCTAAAAGATTTCCGTTTGTTTTTCAATAGAGGGAAGAAACAAATATAAAAATAAAATAATATGGTTGCATAAGTATGCACCCCCCTAAACTAATAATTTGTTGAAGCTCCTTTTGAATTTATTACAGCACTCAGTCTTTTTGGGTATGAGTCTATCAGCATGGCACATTTTGACTTTGCAAGATTTGCCCACTCTTCTTTGCAAAAACACTCCAAATCTGTCAGATTGCGAGGGCATCTCCTGTGCACAGCCCTCTTCAGATCAGCAAACGGATTTTCAATCGGATTCAGGTCTGGGCTCTGGCTGGGTCATTCCAAAACGTTAATCTTCTTCTGGTGAAGCCATTCCTTTGTTGCTTTGGATGTATGCATTGGGTCATTGTCATGCTGAAAGATGAAGTTCCTCTTCATGTTCAGCTTTCTAGCAGAAGCCTGAAGGTTTTGTGCCAATATTGACTGGTATTTGGAACTGTTCATAATTCCCTCTATCTTAACTAAGGCCCCAGTTCCAGCTGAAGAAAAACAGCACCAAAGCATGATGCTGCCACCACCATGCTTCACTGAGGGTATGGTGTTCTTTTGGTGATGTGCAGTGTTAGTTTTGCGCCAAACATATCTTTTGGAATTATGACCAAAAAGTTCAACCTTGGTTTCATCAGACCATAACACCTTTTCCCACATGCTTTTGGGAGACTTCAGATGTGTTTTTGCAAAATGTAGCCTGGCTTGGATGTTTTTTTTCGTAAGAAAAGGCTTTTGTCTTGCCACTCTACCCCATAGCCCAGACATATGAAGAATACGGGAGATTGTTGTCACATGTACCACACAGCCAGTACTTGCCAGATATTCCGGCAGCTCCCTTAATGTTGCTGTAGGCCTCTTGGTAGCCTCCCAGACTAGTTTTCTTCTCGTCTTTTCATCAATTTTGGAGGGAGCTCCAGTTCTTGGTAATGTCACTGTTGTGCCATATTTTCTCCACTTGATGATGACTGTCTTCACTGTGTTCCATGGTATATCTAATGCCTTGGAAATTATTTTGTACCCTTCTCCTGACGGATACCTTTTAACAATGAGATCCCTCTGATGCTTTGGAAGCTCTCTGTGGGCCATGGCTTTTGCTGTGGGATGCGACTAAGAAAATTTCAGGAAAGACCAACTAGAGCAGCTGAACGTTATTTGGGGTTAATGAGACGCACTTTAAATGGTGGCAGGTGTATGTTGACTCCTATTTAACATGATTTGGAATGTGATTGCTTAATTCTGAACACAGCTACATCCCCAGTTATAAGAGGGTGTGCAGACTTATGCAACCACATTATTTTCCTTTTTTTTTTTTTCTTCCCTCCACCTAAAAGATTTCAGTTTGTTTTTCAATTGAGTTGTACAGTTTATAGGTCACATTAAAGGTGGAAAAAGTTCTGAAATGATTTATCTTTGTCCCATTTTTTTACAGCACAGAAACCTGACATTTTAACAGGGGTGTGTAGACTTTTTATATCCACTGTATATGTGTGTGTGTGTGTGTATATATATATATATATATATATATATATATATATATATATGAATTAGTCAATTTAGTAAAAAAAAAGTAGAAGGCATTGATTTAGAACCAATGACTTACTAATGATAACATTTTATAAAGAAACGCAGCAACATACACTGCTTTAAAAAAGTATGTTTAAAAGTTAAACTAATTTCATTATTTGAACGCGTTATATATATATATATATCATTAGTTCTAAATTTAATGCCTTCCACCTGTTTAAAAAAAAAAAAAATAGTGCTGACCAGGAGCAGCTTCTTAACTGAGCAGGTGAGTTAACCCCTGCAGTGCTTCTGGGGAAAGAGAGCTTTGCAGAGTCTGTGGCTCACAAAAAAAACTTGGATAACTCTGTTAAACCATAATTTCATAGAATTTAGACATACATTAACCCACAGGCCACGGTGATGGCCAACGGCCTCGACTCCCCACACTTTAAAAAAAAATGGCATACATCAGTATCTCTTTCCCTTGTATGTCACACTGTGCTAGTGCATGGAAGCTGCCATGATAGTAATACTTCCTTATTACATCATTAGGGGGTGAGTACAAAGCTGGGCTAGCAAGTTTACTTGTGAGTACATTATATTGAACATGTTGGGGAATGTCAAATGCTAAAAACTCAAAATATCCTACTCCTATAATGTCTGAAATTTTGCAACAAATATTAAATTAATTAAATGTTAGTAATACTGTAGAGGGCAGACAAGCTTCACAGCCTCCAAACACAGCTTTTTTTAGTGCTGATGATATATAAAGCTCTCTCTTGCTCTTCCATTTACAATTACTGCGTTAATAACTACAAACAACTTACATTAAAAATTCAATCAAATATCAATTTAAATTTAAAAGCCTGTAAAGATCCTTAGCGAGTTATTGAAGTGAATTATAGTTGACAATTGCACTTTGGCAAGTGAATAAAAGTAAAACACCTTTTGGCTACAATATTCAATACCGGATAAACAGATCCAATCAATAACATTACTGATTTGTTAAAAGTAGCCAATCTATTATTCTTGATGTGGGCCAAATGTGTGTATTCAGATGTTTTTCATGGAAAATGAACTTGCTTAGTAGCAAAATGTTAGTCTGGAATTAAAGGGGACATGGAAAACTTAAATTATAATTCTGCCTATCCCTTAACACTACTGTAATTCTGCTTTTGATAATTTTATTGAAAAAGAATAAAGACAAATATTTAAACAAAAGACTAACAGCCTTATTAAATTGCGATTTGTATAATTGAATAGGGCTCTATACAGTATAAGCAAAGAGCATTTTTTTTTTTTACAGAAGCTTCTAGTTTATGAATACTTTGCTTTTGGATAGAAGTTAACGAACTAAAAGCTTCTGTAAAACATTTTTTCTCTGTGCTTATATAGAGCCCTATTCAATTGGCCAAATCACAATTTAATAAGGCTGTAAATGTGGTCTTTTTTCTATATGGTCATTAGTGTAACTTGATAATGACAAAATGTTTTTAGAAAGCAAAAAACAAAACACATAAACGCTAAAGATTTTTTGACAACGGCTTTGATGGGGTAGTATCTTGAAGTGAAGTGCCCTGGTATTATGTGTTCCATTGATAGTTGAAAAGGGAAAATTTGAACTTCTGCATTAGACTAGGTGTTATTTGGTTCATAAGTTCAGAGGAATGGGAACAGAACATGATCCTAACATTATGGATACCTAGTACTTCTTATCTACTTATTGCTGTATGCTTGAGACATAGTGAAGAAACAATGCATTAAAACCATTTCCTATTCAGTGCTTGGAACAGAGTCATCTACTAACTGCCATTTTGCCCAGATCCTGAAGCAAAATCCTTGCAGGGACTCCATAGCACCAATATACAGAAACCTCTTTGGCAAGGTCCATCTCATCCCTCCACTTGACAATTTTATGTTTAAATAGAATTAGCTGGTCATGGTACTGAATCAGGACCTCTGGCCCACATTTTATGGACCTGCTCTGCTTCATCACATTTACTATTTATCATGCCTAAAACTTTAAGTAGATTAGCTGGTAAACAAAATCCTTTTTCCTGTATTTCCACAATATGTAGTTTTCCTTACTGTACCCATTTGGATACCATTATTTGTCAATATTTGCATTTCTATCCATGAAAAATCTGCTCTCTGGATCTTGAGTGGATTCTGACAAATATATTTGGAGATCTGGAAACTGCAAAAAAAAAATAAAAAAATAGTTGACCTTGGTCTTAAGCAGGGGTGGGCAAGTTCGGTCCTGGAGGGCCGCATACAGGCCTGGATTTGACGATTTCCTTTCTGTGCACAGGTAAGTCAATCAGGATGACGGAAGAAGTGTGCAGCCAGGCTATCATCAAATCCAGGCAGGTATGTGGCCCCTCTTGCCCACCCCTGGTCTAAAGCAATACATTTAATTTTACAGAATACATATGTTGTCCGTAAGTCATTCAAAGAAAAGCACCATACATTTAAATGTATCACTTAAAAAAGATCCCTTTCACTCTGGAATATAAATAGAGGGTACAGACCAGGCCAGATTAGGCGTTATAGGCGCTAGGCTGACGGACCTATGACAGGGCCGCCAAATTCTTACTTCCTAGAACACAGCACTGTCTGCAGGCACAGGAAGTGAGCAAGGGATATTTTATCCAGAGTACCCAAGATGCCGGGAGCTGGCTCCTTCCCCAGCAGTGCTGCTTCTGCCCATGCGGAGAAGGAGCTTCAGGAGCCTCATCCTGGGAGTCCAAGAGAAAGATTACTTTATATCCTGCCTAGCTGCCCTCTAGTAAACTAAGTACATGTAAATAATGTGTGTATGTGTGTATACGTATGTATGCGAGTGTGTAATGTATATATGTATGCGTGTGTGTGTGATGTGTATGAGGTATATAAGCATTCACTAAGCAAAAAACGGTAGTGCACACTACATGTGCACAGGGGCGCCTTAGAGTTCACTGTCCAGGGGCTCCAAAAATGTACAGCATGGGCACAGTTCACTGCTACAAGAAGGATTGTGTATTTATTCCATGACAAATATCCAACAATTGTGATCAATTATACACATTAAATGATAAAAGTTTCCCCAGTACCATGAAGTAAAAAGTTAAGTAACATGTCTGTTATGGATGACTAGCGAATTGCCTGTCAAAAAATGACGGCAATGAAATTGTAAGTGAGCTAATGCTGTTTGGTGTATAATAATGAAATATGTAATACATTAATAAATGAATATACTTTACCTATTTTGAAGCATTGTGTTGAAGATCTGTAAATGTGTGTTGATGTTGCTGCAGCATTAGTGGTGTGGAGCTGCTGTGTAAGCATGATGAATGTGTGCAGTGTAATAGTGTGCGTGCGCGAGACCAAACTGTTAGCGTAGTGGTGTACTTCCGCATTGGCGTTAAATGGCGGGTAATGTGTGGTATGCGTCTTTGCGGAATATCCGTAGGTCTTTTGTGGTGTTTGTTTTGCGTGTTTAGAGTGCTGTAGCCTCGTTTTCGTTTTGTTCGGCGGACATTTTTTCTCTCGCTTAGAGAATTAAAAATTTCTCTAAGCGAGAGAAAAAATGTCCGCCGAACAAAACTCTTTTATTTTGAGTTAAATGAAGGTGTAAGTTGTTTTTTTGAGGTCCTGGATGCTCCCTCTTGCTGTAGGTAAGGTTTTTATGTATGTGCTGTGTGTATGTATTGTGTTTTGAATTTTGTAATGTTCGCGAGTTGCGTCCGAGTGTTGCGAGGTCGTAATGTGTGTTAACGTGTCTCGTATGTTGTTTGCGTTGCTAGGTAAAGTTTGTGAGGGTCGTAGTTGGTGTGTCGTGTTGTTTGCGTTGCGACGTAAAGTTTGCGAGGCTCGCAGTTGCTGGCAAGGAGCGCATTCGGCGCTCCATGACAGCAACTGAGGCCCTCGCCCGCAGCCCTGCGCGAGCCAGCAAGCATTAGCAACAACTCGTACGCTTACAACTATATATGTGATATCGTAATAAAAAATACTGAGGCCCTCATTCAATTGTGATTCGGCCAATTGAATAGGGGTCTAAATAAGCACATAACATATTTTTTTCAAATAAGTTTTTAGTTAGTGAAAACCTTGCTTTTGGATAGATGTTTACTAACTAAAAACTTCTTTCAAAAAATATGTTATGTGCTTATTTTGACCCCTATTCAATTGGCCAAATTGCAATTGAATGAGGGCCTGAGTATGCAATAAAATAAGTTGAATGTTTTTTTTTGTTTTTTTAAATATCAAGTTTTAAATTAAAATGGATAAGAATAAAATATTATTGATTGGAAAATGGCATTATTTTATATGTTGCTAGATTTATGTGTTTTATAAAAGTATAATAAATATATATTTAACAAGACCATATATTAAAGGCCACCAACCCAGTATATAACTTCGGATAATATTTTTTATTTTTATATTTTATTAAATATACTAGCAACTTGCCCGTCAAAAAATTACGGTCAATAAAATGTGAAGCCATGGCAATGCTGTTTGGCACACAATGTTAAGCTTTTTATACTCTAAGGACCTTTGGCGCTCATTGCGAGCCTCTCTTCGCGTGTCCTTTGGCTTCTCTCTATAGTTTTTTAAATACTAATTAATGAATTAATTAACAATCAATAGCCTGTAGACGTAACAATCTCTTTTTATTGTCCTGCAGCATACAATGTCCAGTGGGACTGTTGCCGGCCTGAGAAGATAGTGTCATAAATGTCCCAACTATGCCTTAGAAATAGGCTGCATGCGCGAGAGCAAACCGTTGGTTTATTTGTGTAAAGCGCTAGTTTAGATGGGTAACTTTGTTAGTGGCAAGTTATGATTGTAAAATAGCGTTGTTTGTCTATGTGCTTTGCCTTTCACAAGCTTTTGCCATTCTTTGTAATAGTGTATTTTGTAGCTTGTACGTTCCTGAGCGAAAGTGGTACGCTGTTGGTGGTGCTTTCCAGGGTTGTGTAGCCTCGGTTTCATTTTTTTGGGCCGCCATTTTTTTTCTCACTTAGCCGATCTTCAAGTGGCAAAACTCGGCAAAATGGACTTAAATTCTCGTTCCACCTCACTCCCAGACATCCTGGCTGTTCCCCCGTGCTCTGTGTGATGTTTTTGTTGTATTTTTTTCTATTTTTTGTGTGTTTCGTGTTTTATTTCCTATCTCGTATTTTTTTTTTCTAAGTCCCAAGTCTTGCGTTCATCAAGTGCTTGCAGCTTAAGGCGATCCCTCGTTCCCTAAGTTTTTGGAGGCTAAGTCCTGCATGTTTCATTGCCTCTACTGCTCCCCTCAAGTTCCTGGGTGAAAGTGGTATGCGGTTGGCGGTGTTTTGCGCGGTCCAGGGTTGTGTAGCCTCGGTTTCATTTTTTTGGGCCGCCATGTTTTCTCACTTAGCCGATTTTCGAGTGGCAAAACTCGGCAAAATGGACTTAAATTTGCTTTCCACCTCACTCCCAGACATCCTGGCTGTTCCCCTGTGCTCTGTGTGATGTTTTTGTTGTATTTTATGTTATTTTTTGTGTGTTTCGTGTTTTATTTCCTATCTCGTATTTTTTTTTTCTAAGTCCCAAGTCTTGCGTTCATCAAGTGCTTGCAGCTTAAGGCGATCCCTCGTTTCCTAAGTTTTTGGAGGCTAAGTCCTGCATGTTTCATTGCCTCTACTGCTCCCCTCAAGTTCCTGGGTGAAAGTGGTATGCGGTTGGCAGTGTTTTGCGCGGTCCAGGGTTGTGTAGCCTCGGTTTCATTTTTTTGGGCCGCCATTTGTTTTCTCACTTAGCCGATTTTCGAGTGGCAAAACTCGGCAAAATGGACTTAAATTTGCTTTCCACCTCACTCCCAGACATCCTGGCTGTTCCCCTGTGCTCTGTATGATGTTTTTGTTGTATTTTATGTTATTTTTTGTGTGTTTCGTGTTTTATTTCCTATCTCGTATTTTTTTTTTCTAAGTCCCAAGTCTTGCGTTCATCAAGTGCTTGCAGCTTAAGGCGATCCCGCATTTCCTAAGTTTTGGGAGGCTAAGTCCTGCATGTTTCATTGCCTCCACTGCTCCCCTCACGTTCCTGGGTGAAAGTGGTATGCGGTTCGCGGTGTTTTGCGCGGTCCAGGGTCGTGTAGCCTCGTTTTTCATTTTTGGGGCGCCATTTTTTTTCTCACTTTAGCCGATTTTCGAGTGGCGAAACTCGGCAAAATCTACTTAAATTCACGTTTCCCCTCACTCCCAGATGTCCTGGCTGTTCACCCTTGCTATGTGTGATGTTTTTATTGTATTTTTTGTTTTATTTTTTGTGTGTTTCATATTTTTTTTCCTAACTCATATTTTTTTTCTAAGTCCCACATCTCGTAATTTTTTTTTTCTAAGTCCCGCGTTTATCAAGTCCTTGCAGCTTAAGGCGATCCTGTGTTTCCTAAGTGTTTGGAGGCTAAGTCCCGCGTGTTTCATTGCATTAACAGCTCATCTCGCTACGCAAGGCTCGCAGTCGATAAGTGCTCCGATTAAACGGCTCGCCTCACTTTGCGAGGCTCGCAAGCGATGAGCGCCTTTGGCGCACATTGCCTAAGTCGTACGCAACACACAAAGCGTGACGACGTCTCGTAGATCGACAATTATAATATGTGATTACATTTTTAAAAGATTTTACATTCATAATTTTATTAAGCAAAAAGAAGCTAGTGTGGTTTATTCTTTATTTATCTATTTATCTATTTCAATACAGTGCCAGCTCTATAACGGTTTAATGAACAAATCGATGTGAGCCAAAATGGACTAATTTAGAGAGGAAACCCCATTCATTCCGTAATTGCTTTTATTATAACGTGTGAAACATGTGGCCCACTCTTAAAGTGGTTTTATATAATTAGGGAAATCAATTGTGCTGATTTTATATTGTCATTTTACATACTTTCCAGATGATATCTCCTTAGGGGGTGAATAACTATTAATTATTTTAAACTGGAAACATTATTAGTTCATGTAAATATGAAAATAAAAAGGATCATTTTGATAATTTAAAAGGTAAACTTTCATAATGATCAAATGAATCAAAAGTTTATCTTTGAAGAAAATACAATTGTTACTAACCGTACTTTGTCCCACTTTTCGGCCTCGAAAATCATTAAAAAAAGAGCTTTAATCTCTGGATCTATCACCCAGGTAAGATAATAAGGACCATACCAGAGGCTTTAATAGTTGGCTGCATAGGGGCCAGGGACAAAGAAAGAACTATAATATGTGTCTTTGAGGAAATTATTTTGTAACTAGTACCTCTCCTTTCTCCCTCTCTCCCTCCCGCTCTCCCACCCTCTCCCCTATCTCTCTCCCACCCTCTCCCTCCACTGTGTCTGTCCCTCCCCCCCATGCAACGCGTAATGCCAGCGTTACACACAACGGAAACTATATTAGTGACTAGCAACTTGCCTGTCAAAAATGACGGCAATAATATTTGAATTCTGGCAATTCTGTTTGCCACACAATGCGAAGCTATGGCCCCCTGAACACCTTCGGCGCAAATCATGAGCCGCGCGTTGAGCGCCTTCAGCGTTCATTGCGAGACACAACTTTCCTGCTTTCCAACGACCTTCGGTGCTCATCGCGAGCCCCACGATGAGCGAGCCACAACTTTCCTGCTTTCCAATGATCACCTTCAGTGCTCATCGCAAGCCCCACGATGAACGCATTTGGTGCTCATCGCGTGGCTTGCAATGAGCGCCTTCGGCTCCCTGGCTCTCGCCCTCTACTGTATGTGAGTGTGTAAGTGAATTTGAGGCATATTTGTATGTGTTTGCAGACTTTTCCAGTTTGGTGGTTCGCTCGTTAAAGTCGTATTTTTGCAAGTCCAACAGTCCATCTATGTGCTTCAGATCCTAAGTCATACGGGCCATAATTTTGGGTCCAAGTCCTGCGTTTCTCAACTGCTTGCATCGCTTTGCGAGGCTTGCAGTGTAAGGGACGCCTTTGGCGCTCATTGCAGCCTTAGTCCCGCATGCCTCTACTGCTCGCCTCGCTTTGTGAGGCTCGGGGTCGACAGTTCGCCTCGCTTCGCAAGGCTCGCAAAGCATGACGACAACTTGCAGTACGACAACTATATATATATATGATAGAGGCACTTACTAAATTAAATATATTGGTTGGGGAACTCTCTAGCAAAATGGTCAGGACATTGGTTACCTAAGCTGGTTTGATACACCTCACTCCCAACTATATTGACACTCCTTGTGGTCTTTTTGTGTTTTGTTAGTTCTGTGGTCTAACAACAAGGAGCCCAATATATGAACATGGTCACTAATCAATGACAAAGGAGATACCGGAGAGGCCTAGGGGGGCACTGCACCACCTACACCACTGGTAGATCCGCACCCAGATCAGGGCAGACATTCAAGAACATTACAAGCAAATGCAACTCTAATACAGCTCAACAAATGAGGTCCATAATGACAAACAACTTAATATAGAAATAACATAAAACAGTAAACTGTCCTTACAAGGATACTTAATAAACCATATAGAACTTCTCAACAACAAAAAAATCCCACTATATGTGTGCAAATAAAACATGTGCAGATCTGCTTGAACGTAGTATAGCAAAAGCACTCCCTACCTGACGCGTTTCGTATAAAGATGACTTCTTCAGATATAGATAAGCAACTGTGAAATTAAATTAGCACATCAAAGCAACTAATATGTTTTCAGGAATCTCTTATTTTTTTTAAAACACAGCACAAACAATACAGAATTTCTTGTGAATAATACACTTTACAATAAAATGGATAATACAGTGTATACCTAGTTTTCCTTGAATTTGGTGGTGATGGAGTCTCTTGAATATGTACTATTTTGGAACTAGATACTAACAGTTTCTTACTGTATCATCATATCCTGTGGCATTCACTCTATTATTTCCATGGAATTACCAACATTGGTTAATTGCCTTACACAACGTTGCACAAATTCACCAATATGTATGATAGGCAGTTAAATAGTTTAACAGAGCTTTTTATTTTCCTAGTAAGCTTTTATTTTTTTTTCGTAACAGCAAAATGTTACAGAATATAGAACAATACAAGTGTTAGAAACCATTGTTAGCAATTAGTTTGACATAGTACATCTTATATTAATATTTTATTACAAGAGAACTAAATGGAACACAAGCACGTTCTTAACGCTTAAGGATTCTAAAGAGCTTTTAGACAACAGTCTTATATTAATGGTACTAAATGCCAAGCAAAGGCAAACGGTGTATAACAAGACAGACATGAGAAAATAAATGATTAATTCTGTCCTTTCTAAAGATTTCGATTAACAGTCACTATAGTGCCCTAGCAGAAATCATGATTTTTTAATTAGACATTGGACATTAATACACTTAATTTAAAATGCAATGGTCCATATTAAAAATACTTGCTGTAAGGTCAATGGGAAATATTGCCTTTTTTATTATTATTATTTATTTATTTATTTATAAAGTGCCAACATTTTCTGTATTTCTATTTACAAATTAGGTTCATTATAAATGCATAAATAAATAGAAATACAAATATAATACAAGACAGACAGTTTGGTGAGATTGTAGAAGTATCTCCACTGCTAATTTTTACGGCACAAGGTTATATTAAGCCTCCCCAGCTAGAGATTTGCTGTGTTAAAGTGGCAACAGATGTTAGCTGTGGGGATAGCCTATAAATGATTGGTCTTAATAGAGTTTAGACCTATCTCTCAGCCAAACCCATTTCCAACCTTGATGCAATTATCGGGATAGTACAATCAACTCAACTGAAGGCTGAAAGTGAAGATATTACAGAATAGGGTCATTATAAATTATTAAATTATAGGAATTTTAGGAATTTTATTAATGGGCTACTCAATTCAGCACAAATTGGACCACATCACAGTAAAGATCTCCTAAAAGCAGAACTTTTTTAATTATTCACTGAGAGATCAAATAAAATAAAATCTGAGTCTACATGTGTAATAGACTGCCCATTTTCTTTTGCATTACTGCACCCAATAAGGTTGCAGGGGTGTGTCATATTTAAGTCAATGGTAAGACTGCTTACAATTCCAGTTTGAAGGGAAAATAACTTGTAATTTTAATTTCATATGGCAGAAAATTCAGGTTTCTGCTCTCTTGCCTCTCTGAAATTTGAACAACGCAGAGCAGCTCAAGGAGAGAGGGTGTTAGTGCTCTGTGCTCCAGTGCTGTCCATGTAGAGACCAACAGAAAAAAAATGACCCTTAACAAATCTATATGTGCGGATATAGAGTGCTAGACTCACTTATTCAGGTCAGATATGGGTTAATTGGTTAGTGAGCCCAGGAAAAAAACTGCTATCAATCACTGTCTTCACTGTGCACTTGGCTAACTGTTATTACTCATGCAACAGATACACTTTGTATGCTAACAGAGGCATTTTTTGCATGAAAAAATATCAAAATAAATATTTACAATCTCTTGAGTTTGCAAGCAGCAGTTTTTGTGAGTTGACAGCCCAAAACACTCTACTAAAATTAGCATAAAATTCATTATTTGTTTTGGCCAAGCACAGGCAGCTAATACACTTTAATACAATGTAACAAAATGATGGCAGTTTTTGCAAGAAGGAATCATGGGATGTTTAGTCCCCTTGTAGAAGGGAGTAAGAGGAGCCAGACACTAATCTGTAGATCTTCACATTGAGCTGCTGATGGCTTGAAGGTTAGTAAAGGGTTAAACCTGTACCCAAATGCAGTGTTTCTATTGGTAGGTACACTGTGCATATGTAAGCAGCTCTGGGGTGTGGAATACGAGTTTTATTTTTAAATAAAATAAATCTGCATGTGTATAGAAAGAGTTAATGTAATGCGTGTGTCTGATATAAGCTAGAGAAAGGGAAAAACAGGGAGACTTAGATATACCTTTAAACATTAAGATGTTTTATTGGTTATTAGTGTAATTAAAAGAAAAATAGATCATGTTAACATATAATCTTGTGCTCTTTCACACCATGTCGAACACTTACAGTGAGATAAATGGCCCTTTAATGATCAATACATACGTATTGCACTGGTCCTTTAAGAATACCACCAGGAATTGATCTGCACCTCTCTGCGCACCTTACTCAAGAGTTCTTCTGGTTCCATATTATTCTAGACTCCTAGGGGCCTCATTCAATTGCGATTTGGTCAATTGAATAGGGCTCTATATAAGTACAGAGCATATTTTTTACAGAATTTTTTGTTAGTGAAGAAGTTCACTAACTAAAAACTTCTGGAAAAAAAATGCTATGTGCTTATATAGAGCCCTATTCAATTGGCCAAATCGCAATTGAATGAGGCCCCTAGTATATAGGAGTGAATTTTGTGGCCAGTGATGCAGTTGCCACTTGGATTGAAGCACCCTAGGCACCTGCTTAATCCGTCTAGTGACTGATTTTAACCACATGTAAACACTGCGAGGAACGTTGCCATAAAAAACACATTAAGATAAAACTGAGAGACAAGCCAACAAATAAATTATGTAGTTTCATGGCCCATTATAGCAGGCGAGCTTCCTATTTTAGATTTTAGCTGAATAAACAAGAGAAGCACACCACAACCTGCGGTTACAGTCAGTAAAAAATAAAAGCATAGGGAACATTGTTTGAGTTACTTGTAGAAGCTTAGCCGCAGATAAGAGATGACCGAGAAGCAATACGGTTTAGGAGATTACATCGTAAACATTGATATAGATTTTTTTTTTACCAAAAAGATCAAAATAAATAAAATTACACAAAACAAACGGCAAGACACAAGCCGTAATATTATTGTCAGGCGATAAAATACGTTTTAAAAGGTCTAAAATGGAAAGTTTGAATCTAGTCAAATTAAATCTAACTTTTAGGGCCGGATCATCCATTAGGCGAGGTAGGCTCCGGCCTACAGGCGGATCTCTGAGAGGGGCGCCTCACTATTACTCCATTTTTCACCAGAGACACCCTCCAAATCCCCTCCTTGTGCTGCTTCCTCTGAAAGCAGACAGCGCTGCCGGGGTTAACACTGAGCTCCAGACAGGAAGCCTAAACCCAGAGAGATGATCAGCCTGAGAGGAGGCCTTCCCCTGCGCTGCTATGGCTGCCTTGAGGTTATCTGTGACTGAAAGTATCAGGAGATCTTCACACAAGATGGAGGCAGGAGCTGTGATGAGGTGAGAGGCTGGTACATGTGATATGTTATGTATATTACGTAAAAGAAAGTGTACATGTGATGTGGTCATAAATGAATCAATGTGGAGTATAATATAAACCTGCTGCACATATTCACAATTAAAGGTGATATAGCACTAGTCTGATGTTGGTGCAAGATCTGTTCATCATTCAGAGATAACAAAAATACTTCTGCACTTGTGGTTCTATTATTTTTAATCTGTTAAAACATAACTTTTATTGTCTTTATTATTAAAACTAGCGAATTGCTCGTCAAAATATGACGGCAATGAAATTGTAAGTGAGTTAATGCTGTTTGGTGTATAATAATAAAATAAATAATACATTAATATACTTTACCTATTTTCAAGTAATATATGCAGGAATCATTGTGTTGAAGAGCTGCAATCTGTTTTGATGTTGCTGCAGCATTAGTGGTGTGGAGCTGCTGTGAAAGCGTGATGAATGTGTGGAGTGTAATAGTGTGCGTGCGCGAGGCAAAACCGTTAGCGTAGCTGTGTACTTCCGGATTGTATAAGTTATTGTTCTAAAATGGCGGCTAATGTGTGGTATGCGTCTGTAGCGGAATATCCGTAGCTGTTTTGTGGTGTTTTGCGTGTTTAGAGTCCTGTAGCCTCGTTTTCGTTTTGTTCGGCGGCTATTTTTTCTCTTGCATAGGTGATTTTCGGGTGTTTAACTTTACTTCCAGAGGTCCTGGGTGCACCACCTTGCTGTGGGTAATCTTTTTATATGTTTGTTGTGTGTATTTATTGTGTCTGTAATCACGCGGGTTGCGTCCTTGTTTTTTAATCTCGTAGGTGTTTTTTATCGGCAAAGACGTAGGTGTTTCGTGGTGTTTTGCGTGTTTGGAGTGCTGTAGCCTCGTTTTCGTTTTTTTCGGCGGCCATTTTTTCTCTTGCTTAGAGAATTTTTTAGTGTCTAAACTCTTTTATTTTGAGTTAAATGAAGGTGTAACTTCATTTTTTGAGGTCCTGGATGCTCCCTCTTGCTGTAGGTAAGCTTTTTATGTATGTGTTGTGTGTATTTATTGTGTTTTTAATTTTTTCATGTGCGCGGGCTTCGGACGTTTTTTGCGAGGTCGTAATTTGTTGTAATGTGTCTCGTATTGTTTTGCGAGGTCTGCAGTTGCTGGCAAGGAGCGCTCCATGCCAGCGACTGAGGCCCTTGCTTTGTGAGGGCAGCAGGCTCGCTGTGTAAGCCCGCAAGCGTTGGCTCACAACTATATATGTGATATTTTTTTCTTCCTAATGGCCAATCAAAGAACACAAAAAGAAGGTCTATTTAATTTTTAAACCAATTTGTATAGCCTTTCACACATTCTTACTATCTCCTTTAATTCTTGAATAATATCAAGAATATAACAATAATGACAATAAAACAATAATGATGATATACATACATACATACATACATATATATATATATATATATATATATATATATATATATATATATATATATATATATATATATATATATACACTGTATATATATATAGAAAGAGGTCCTATCCTGTTATGCTGGTGCAGCACAAGGCGCTGCTGATCTTCCGGTGCCATAACATAGAGTCAAGGCTTAGGTAAACTGTTAGGGTTAGTTCAACCTATTTATTTTTGTCGTAATTGCGAGTTTGTTGGTAACGATATGTTAAAAGTTACGAAAAGTGCCGAAGGCGCTCATCGCGAGGTCATAAAGTTACAGGTTTGGAGCGATAAGCAATGAGCGCCGAAGGCTCATCGCGAGGCCTGTAAAGTAGATGGGTGAGAGAGGCCAAAGGCGCTTATTGCGAGGGACGCAACTTAGAGGGGGACAGGCTCACAATGAGCACTGAAGGCACTCATTGCGAGGCCCGCGATTAGCGCAGAAGTTTGCAAGAGAGGCTCCAAACGGCTTCCGAGTTATGACCTTAAATAAAAAATAAAAACATTTTTCTTTTTCAAGCCCGTAACTCGGAAGCTGTTGGGAGGCCGCCAAAAGACGCCAATTGAAAAGAAAATTAGCTACCAATCTCACTTATGGGCTCCCTGCCTCCTCCTGAGTCTTGGAAAAAAAATGGCGGCGATAAACCCATAAAAAATGTTTCAAGCCCGCTTGGAGCAGCAGCGATTTATGATTCAAGCCTTGTGGGCTTGAAAAAAGTTACAGGCCAAGCTCGCAAATGCTTTCAAAGCCGTGAGAGGGGTCTAAAGAGACACAGGGGAGGGAGAGGGGGGAAAAGAGACACAGGGGAGGGAGTGGGGGGCAAGGAGACACTGGGAAGGGAGTGGGGCAAATAGACACAGGAAAATTACGGGCTTGCGCATGCGCACAGTGCATGCCGCGCCAGCAGTGAGCTGCAAAGTCGAAGGCGCTCATCCTAAGGCACATAAAGTGAAGGGGGGAGAGGCTCAGAATGAGTGCCTTTGGCGCTCATTGCGAGGACCGCAAGTTGCGGCTTTGCCAAGGCCTGTAAAATAGAGGGGGGGAGGCTCTCAATGAGGCGCTCATTGTGAGGCTTTCAAAGAGTGCTGAAGGCACTCATCGCGAGGCCTGCAAGTTACAGGGGGGGGGGGGGGGGAGAACCTTACATTGTGTGGCAAACAGCTTCAAATGTTATTGCCGTCATTTTTGACGGGCAAGTGGCTAGTGTATGTATGTATATATATATATATATATATATATATATATATATATATATATATATATATGTATATATATATATATATATATATATATATATATATATATATATATATATATATTGTCCCTGTAAATTATTGTCAAGCGTCGGCAACTATTTGTCTTACACATCACTGTTTTACTTTTTAAATTGGAATATTGGAGCCTGTATTATGAGGGGGGAGGGTACAGCATGGAGCAGTATCAGGTCAGTACCTCATGCTCACTGACATAAGTTATGAGGTGTCTGTATGTTACCACCTCCTTGGTTTGTACCTCCACATCACGTCCGCCGCACCACAAAGCTTCTCTGTCTCAGTATTCTGGATAACAGGCAGCTCCACTGCAAATTAAAACATTGCTATTGTGTTGTGTGTGCACCTATGTGTGTATCAGTCTGTATCTGTCTGTGTGTGCTCCTGTTGGTGTGTGTGTGTGAGGACTAATTGATCCTGATGTGTGCCTGGCTGTCCACCTTCAGACATTTAGTACACACAAATAAATGTAAACCACAAACATTCTTATATGATGCATTTTAAGGAAGGGCAGGAAGCTGATGAGACACATTCTGATCACACACTTATTTATCACTTATATTAGTCATGGTGTTCAGTTTTATGATTAAATGTCCACTGCAGCTCCAGAAAAAAAGTCACCTGTTTGCCATGTATGTGTAAGTCATGGACATAAACATTTTCTGGGAAAATCTGATTTTTTATTGTTTCTGCTTGAGTATAGGAATTCATTTGTTAAATACTTTACGAAGAATGACTCATGTCTTTTCAGTGGAGGTAAAATTGAGGAAGGAGAGAACAGAAAGCAATTCTTAATTGGAGACAATTGGAATTGACACCACACCCTTTCCCCCTCACTGGCACAGAAGCAGGCTCCCTGCTTCAGCAAATGCAACCATATCTCTCCAGAAATGTAAACGCCCCGCTCACACACACAACTACTACCAATGTATCATGGATTTCCCCAGGGCCCAGCAGAGGCATCACATTTATTTTTCTAATTAAAAACTATGTGTATGACTTTTTTCCTGATCACTTATGCTCTTAGTTAGACTCAACTTTTTCAAACAATTTCTGTTTTAATTGTGCAGTGGCCCTTTAACTCTCATAATTAATCAGTGTTTCTGTGTGATACAAGTGATCATAATATGTGTTTGTGTAACATCAGCTTGCTGTGCTCCCATATAAAAATATAAATAACACTGCCCAATATCAAATGCATTTATTAAACAAGTAATAGCTTGGCGTGTGTATGAGTAGCGATGTTGTAATAATGGCTGTTATGAGGAAATGTCTGTTACTTGCTCACACAGCAAGAGAGCGATATACCCGCACAGAAAAGGGAAAAATGGATGCATACCTTCAGCACACACTTGCAGGGGCTACTCCACTTTACTGCCCAGGGACTCCAATGGTTCTTCTGTCCAACCATAATCCCAAAGCAATGAGGTATTAGACGACAAAGACTTTTCCAAGTCATAATTAAATATAATTTTATTATAACAGAAAAACAGGACTTTCCAAAGCTTGCCTGTACCTGGAACCCAAGTGAGAGTACATGCAAACATCCAATCACATTGTAGTAGTCCTCTTGTGGTCAGTTTCATGGAAAAATTTAAAGTGATTTGGGACATATCCACATTAGCTTATTATTATTGGTACAGATTATTTACAAAGTACCAAGATGTTCTATACAATTAGCACTAATTAGTGTCAGTTAGAGGTCAGCCAACCAGTATGAAAGTCTTTGAAGACCATCATCTTAGGAGCTCACCATCTAGACGAGGAAAAAGAGGGATGCAATGTTAAGGTGCAGCCAGGGCCTAATGAAGCCGATGGCCAGATAAAAGTTATAAGAACAGGAAAATGGACCACCTGCTTTGGTTGCTTGAGAAAAGCTAGCTATAACTTTATTGTGGTTAAAGTCAAGGTCAACTTTTAATTTTACAACAAAAAATGTTACACTATAATCTTAAGATATAAATATATATCAGTAACATAAGAAAAAATAAGTTACTGCGATCTGTAAAATAAAGGTATACAGTGGTTCCTTGGTTCTCAACTAATCCGTTGCAGTCAGTAGGATGAGGGCCAAAAATGTTCAGTTCCATGAGGATCAATGTAAATTGAAATCATCTGTTCCGAGCCCCAGAAATGTCACACTCAAAACTAAGCAGACATCTATAAAAAACAATAATAAGTAGATCAAATAACATGGAATTTAAATTCACTTTACCTATACTGAGAGGACTTGAGGGCCCAATGGGATGGTGGTGATATAGAGGAAGGGAAGGAGATTCTTGTAAGCACGGTCTAGAATTTGATTATTTTAGGCACAGGCAGCACTTTGATTCTTATTGACACAGACAGCTCATGGACTCTTGCAGGCACAGACTCCTCTTGGGCTCTTGTAGGCACTAACTACACTATGCCACATCACTTCCTAAGAGACAGGATGAGGGGAGGCCCGAGCATGTTGCGTTCCGAGCCAACGTTATCAGTCAGAAGTGTTGAGTACCGTGCAATTGTTGAGATCTGAGCCAATTTTGAGTCAGGAAGACACGTTGAGTATCGAAAATGTTGTTCCAAGGAGGTAGAGAACCAATGTACCACTGTAATTGAATCTTAATTATGCTTTCCTGTCTTCTTATAAAACAAATAAATATAAATGATGCCAAGCAAACTAAAACGAATGATAATGAAATACTGACCAAAGGCTGGAGACATATAAAGACAATCTACCGTATATACTCGAGTATAAGCCAAGTTTTTCAGCCCTTTATTTTAAGGCTAAAAAGGGGCCCCTCGGCTTATACTCGAGTCACTCTCCCCCCCCCCTTGTGTCTCTCTAACCCCCCCCCGTGTCTCTCTAACCCCCCCCGTGTCTCTCTAACCCCCCCCTGTGTCTCTCTAACCCCCCCTTGTGTCTCTCTAACATGCACGCCACGTCATTAACATATAATGAGGGGGTTGAGGGGGGAAGAGACACAGGGAAGGGAGAGGGGGGAAGAGACACAGGGAAGGGAGAGGGGGGGAAGAGACACAGGGAAGGGAGAGGGGGGAAGAGACACAGGAAAGGGAGAGGGTGGAAGAGAAACAGGGAAGGGAGAGGGGAGAAGAGACACGGGAGAGAGATGGGGACACAGAAGGCACAAAAGGGCCACAGGGGCAGCCCCGTTTCCCACTCTCGGCTTATACTCAAGTCACTCATTTTACCCAGTAATTTGTGGTAAAATAGGTGCCTCGGCTTATACTCGGGTCGGCTTATACTCGAGTATATACAGTAATATCCAGCCTGAAACTAATGTTACACCCTTGATGTCACGGTTTGTAAGTTGGCGCCTCCACTTGCCCACAGTTGAACATTTGTATACAAAGGAAATATCTGGATGGGACATTAGTTACAAGGGAGGTTGAGGATGAGGAGGGAGGTTGAGGATGAGGAGGGAGGTTGAGGATGAGGAGGGAGGTTGAGGATGAGGAGGGAGTTTGAGGATGAGGAGGGGGGTTGAGGTTGAGGATGGGGGGGTTGAGGTTGAGGATGGGGGGGTTGAGGTTGAGGATGGGGGGGTTGAGGTTGAGGATGGGGGGGTTGAGGTTGAGGATGGGGGGGTTGAGGTTGAGGATGGGGGGGTTGAGGATGGGGGGGTTGAGGATGAGGAGGGAGGTTGAGGAGGGAGGTTGAGGAGGGAGGTTGAGGATGAGGAGGGAGGTTGAGGATGAGGAGGGAGGTTGAGGATGAGGAGGGAGGTTGAGGATGAGGAGGGAGGTTGAGGATGAGGAGTGGGGTTGAGGAGGGAGGTTGAGAATGAGATGGGGGGGGAAGAGACACAGGGAAGGGAGAGGGGGTAAGAGACACAGGGAAGGGAGAGAGATGGGTACACAGAAGGCACAAAAGGGACACAGGGGGCAGCACATTTCCCACCCTCGGCTTATACATGAGTCACTCATTTTACCCAGTATTTTGTGGTAAAATAGGTGCCTCGGCTTATACTCGGGTCGGCTTATACTCAAGTATATACAGTAATTAAAAGCATTTGTGGTTGTTACAGTTCATTTCCAGCCTGAAACTAATTTTACACCCTTGATGTCACGGTTCGTAAGTTGGCGCCTCCACTTGCCCACAGTTGAACATTTGTATACAAAGGAATTATCTGGATGGGACATTAGTTGTCAGTAACATAAGAAAACATAAGTGACTGTGATCTGTAAAATAAAGGTATACAGTGGTACCTTGGTTCTCAACTAATCCGTTGCAGTCAGTTGTATGAGGGCCAAAAATGTTCAGTTCCATGGTAGTATCTCCCATAAGGATCAATGTAAATTTAAATAATCTGTTCCGAGTCCCAGAAATGTCACACTTAAAACTAAGCAGACATACATAAAAAAAACAATAATAATTAGATCAAAGCACATGGCATTTAAATTCACTTTACCTATACTGAGAGGACTTGAGGGCCCAATGGGATGGTGGCGATATAGAGGAAGGGAAGGAGATTCTTGTAAGCACAGTGTAGAATTTGATTATTTTAGGCACAGACAGCACTTTGATTCTTATTGACACAGACAGCTCATGGACTCTTGCAGGCACAGACTCCTCTTGGGCTCTTGTAGGCACTAACTACACTATGCCACATCACTTCCTGAGAGACAGGATGAGGGGAGGCCCGAGCATGTTGCGTTCCGAGCCAACGTTATCAGTCAGAAGTGTTGAGTACCGTGCAAGTGTTGAGATCTGAGCCAATTTTGAGTCAGGAAGACACGTTGAGTATCAAATGTTGAGTTACAAGGAGGTAGAGAACCAATGTACCACTGTAATTAAATCTTAATTATGCTTTCCTGCCGTCTTATAAAACAAATATTTATAAATAATGCCAAGCAAACTAAAACGAATGATAATGAAATACTGACCAAAGGCTGGAGACATATAAAGACAATCTAATATAAAGCATTTGTGGTTGTTACAGTTCATTTCCAACCTGAAACTAATTTTACACCCTTGATGTCACGGCTCGTAAGTTGGCACCTCCACTTGCCCATAGTGGAACAGTTGTATACAAAGGAAATATCTGGATGGGACATATATTTACAAATATATATATATATATATATATATATATATATATATATATATATATATATATATACATACAAAGGTTGCACTGATTAAATAGACTTATTTCCTACACTAATACATATTAATGAACGTGTATACCTCAACAATATGATAAACCACATGTAATAAGTCTTAAAATAATGAATCCTTTTATAAAAAAAAAATCAGAAATAGAATTTATTTTTTCAAGTCTATAATAGGATAAGTCTGGCTTTTATTTACATCAACAATGCAACATACATAGTTTGGGATAACAGTGGTATAGTTTGTGATGTTACAATTAATATTAAATGGAAATTATCACTTCAATTTCTGCAAGGATTAAACGCAAGAATGTCTACTGGTAATGTTTGTGTACAATCTGAATGTTAAAAAAAAATGCTGCAAAATTGTTTACTGACAAGTATGCCTTGAATTACTTATTCAGGACCCACCACCGAATGTTTGGGGGGGGGATTTGGGGGCACAAAATAATACTACTTTCTAAAATAATAATACTTTTTTATACTGAAATGTACCGCTTGGGTAGCTTGTTGGTAGGATGATTGTATGGTAAATCAATAGAAATGAGCCCTCAGAGCAACATTGCTTGGTATTTGGGGCCTGGACCACCCATTTTAATGGGACCAGTCTGATTTAATGCAAGATAACAGGACAGGTCATAGCATGAGCGGGATAAAGTTTAAAGAGACAAAAAAACGGTGGCCTTGAGTGGTGCAATTGAACTCTACTCCCATGACAGGCAGCAGGGGTGGATGTACTACCGGTGCACCCGGTGCAATGCAGGGCCCTGTGTATAATATATATATATATATATATATATATATATATATATATATATATATATATATATATATTATGGGTCAAAGCTTTCATGGGAAAGACATACTGTTCCATAGCGCTGACAAAGCATGATTACTTTTAATTATGCTATTTTTTTGCGTCCCCTGTTCATATAATCAGGGCCAATTTTGTCCCCCCTCACCCAGATCTTTAGATTGTAAGTTTTTGCATTTTCAATCCTGTGTTGATGCTTTAGGGAAAGCTCTGTAGCCAATAAATTCTAAGCTTCATTCTTTTGCAATGAGTTAAAATTGTTGTTGCCTTGTAGTTAACCCATTTATAGCGCTACAGAGATGTTGGCGCATTACAAATAAAGGATCAAAATAATCATCTTTATTGCAGATCACTAGAAAACTGAGAAATTCTCATTCTCACAAAATGTGTACTTAATTGTAAAAAATATTTTTAAAGGACCACTAAAATTCAAGAAAAAAAGACACTTGTTTGTCAATAGATAAAAAATGAACAATATCAGTAGCTGTGTGAGCCATGGAAACAAAACATTTATTTTTTTGGGTAAATCTGAATTTTTGAGGTTTCAGTACAGTTTCTTGAACTTTTAAACCAATCAGCTCACAGAGCTCAGTGTCATTGACAAAATTAAATCTCAAAATGGCAGCTTCCACTCTTGACATACATGGAGGACTAAATGGCAAAGAAGGCAAGTTCCAGAATGTTTACATAGTTATTTAATCTTCTCTAATAGTAGTGTTTATTATTAAATAAACATAATTTTAGGTGCAACGTGTCCTCTAATCTCCATAAAGCTGAAGAACAAGTGTTACAAAAGCAAAAAAAATTACATACAAACAACACAATGCTAATAAAAAGTTACTAACAGCCCTATCCATGATACATTAAAATCTATATACAATCTATACATATTTATATATTATATGAGTATATATTAGGAGAAAATATATTTTTTTATGAAAGGAAAGGTATCCAATAATCACTTTTGTTACCATCAATCCCTTTTTGTGAGTTGCTGATAAGCATTGAACTGTCAATTTTTAAAGATTATAATTTAACTAATCCAACCTGTGAAGTAATAATACATCGATGGCCTTGTTTTTTTTAGAAAATGAATTCCCTTCCAATCTAGCTTTTTCCACCTTGGATTTACCTGTCTGAACCTGACATCCATCTTGTAACTATCTGTGGTAGCCATAGAGAACGGTCACAGCTTGCTAAAAGTCAGGACATCTGGGAGGGTGGAATGGGATTTATAATATGATTGTGCTAATAAAATTTGACACCTACTCCCTTCCAACACAATCACAAGGATCCCTATTAGCCCTGCTCCTACAGACACTTCAACTCCCATCTCTCACACACATATTTACCAAAGCATCATGGATGTCTCCATGGACCAACTGTTTCATCAACTATTTTTTTCTAATTAAAAACGAGTTTTCCCTGGCTATTTGTGCTTTTAGTCAGATTTACATCACACACATTTGTTTAATTGTACAGATGTCCATTAATGAATCAAGACACCTTCTGTCTGTCATGGACTGTCAATGACTGTCATGGTAGAACGCATTGTGAACTCTACAAATTTATATAACTATATGTATAAATTGGATAAAAGTGTCCACTAAATGATTCTTTAACCTATGTGGTCTGTTTCCGATCCATGCTTTGTATATACATATTTACTTTTAATTGTCCAAGAGTCTTTCAAAGGTCTGCAAAGTTTTCCGAGTCTCTGTCCTCGATGATACTATTATCGTTGCAAGGTCTTCTGTCACTGTTCCGTACGGCATTCTCAAGAGCTTTTTGCCTGCGGTAAAAGTGGGAGAACTTATTGAATATAATTGTTATTGGCAAAGCCACCACTAATATCCCGCCTAAGATACAGCCAGAGGCGGCTAATTTCCCAGCTACAGTTGCTGGAACCACATCTCCATAGCCTACAGTTGTCATGCTCACTGTCCCCCACCACCAACAGGAAGGGATGGTGTCAAATCCGGTATCTTCATCTTTTTCTGCCGTATATGCCATTCCAGAGAAAACACACACTCCGACAGCCAGGTAAAGAAGAAGAATCCCCACTTCTCTGTAGCTATGCTAAAAGAAAAAATTAAATTTTAATTAAAAAAATGTATGTGCAGAAATCATTGGTTTTATTTCCCTTCTATTGTTCTAAGACTGAGGTTCCCAAACTACAGGTCCATGGTACAACTGCTATTGCCAAAAAAATTAAATTAAAAAAGTTAATAAAAATACATAAACAATAAGTGTCTGTATAATAGATGTTATACAGTCCTAAGTAAATAAGCTATGTTCCATTAGCACAGCACATTATAGTGAGGGAAAAAAAGTATTTGATCCCCTGCTGATTGTGAATGTTTTGTCCACTGACAAAGAAATGATCAGTCTATAATTTTAATGGTAGGAGTTTTTTACCAGTGAGAGACAGAATAACAAAAAACCCCCAAGAAAAATGCATGTCAATAAGAATTATAAATTGATTTGCAGGTCAGTGAGGGAAATAAGTATTTGACTACCTATCAATCAGCAAGATTTCTGGCTCCCAGGTGTCTTTTATACAAGTAACAAGCTGAGATTAGGAGCACTCTCTTAAAGGGAGTGCTCCTAATCTCAGCTCGTTACCTGTATAAAAGACACCTGTCCACAAAAGCAATCAATCAGATTCCAAACTCTCCACCATGGCCAAGACCAAAGAGCTGTCCAAGGATGTCAGGGACAAGATTGTAGACCTACACAAGGCTGGAATGGGCTACAAGACCATCGCCAAGCAGTTTCTAGTGAGAAAGTGACAACAGTTGGTGCAATTATTTGCAAATTGAAGAAACACAAAATAACTGCCAGTCTCCCTCTGTCTGATGCTCCATGCAAGATCTCACCTCGTGGAATTTCAATGATCATGAGAACGGTGAGGAATCAGCCCAGAACTACAAGGGAGGATCTTGTTAATGATCTCAAGGCAGCTGGGACCATAGTCATCAAGAACACAATTGGTAACACACTACGCCGTGAATGACTGAAATCCTGCAGCGCCCACAAGGTCCCCCTGCTCAAGAAAGCACATGTACAGGCCCGTCTGAAGTCTGCCCATGAACATCTGAATGATTCAGAGGAGAACTGATTGAAAGTGTTGTGGTCAGATGAGACCAAAATCGAGCTTTTTGGCATCAACTCAACTCACCGTGTTTGGAGGAGGAAGAATGCTGCCTATAACCCCAAGAACACCATCCCCACCATCAAACATGGAAGTGGAAACATTATGCTTTGTGGGGTGTTTTTCTGCTAAGGGGGCAGGACTACTGCACCGCATCAAACGGAATGGGCCATGTACCATCAAATATTGGGTGAAAAACTCCTTCCCTCAGCCCATATGGGTCATGGATGGATATTCTAGCATGACACTGACCCAAAACACACAGTCAAGGCAACAAAGGAGTGGCTTAATAAGAAGCACATTAAGGTACTGGAGTGGCCTAGC
>CM050174.1:24546366-24618866 GCA_027410445.1 Discoglossus pictus | reverse complement strand
AGCTTCCACCCCTCCCACACTAAACAAGGGATAATTCATAGTCAAGCCATCAGATACCAATGCATATGTTCAAACACAGAGGACAGGGATAAACACTTAAAAACACTGTCTGCCTCCTTCAGACAGAAGGGTTACAAACCCCGTATTATCACTCAGAAAGTAAGCTCTGCCATCAGAACACCCCGGGAACACCTGCTGCAAAACAAAACCAAAGAAACAAATTCACGTACACCTCTGGTAACCACAAACCATCCGGTTCCAGAAGGAATACGCAAAATATTTTAAGGATTTACAACCACAACTCAAAGAGGACACAGAATTGAAACATATATTCCCTAAACCCCCCATTCTTGCATTTAGGCAGCCACCAAATTTAAGACAAACATTGGTGAACAGAAGATTGCCAAATGAACAGCATAACAGAGAAAATGCCACCAAACCCTGCAACAAAAGTCGCTGCAAACTATGCCAACACATCTGTAAAGAGGACACAGCCACGCACAACAACAAGACCCACAACATCCGAGGCTCATAATCATGTACATCATCAAATGTAGTGTACATGATACAATGTACTGTATGTGAAAGGGTGTGCTACATTGGGGAAACCAGTCAGAAACTACACATGCGAATGAACCTCCACCGAAGCTCCATCAAAAAATACCAAGAAGACAGCTATTGTACTCCAGTTGGACACCATTTCACCCAGGAGAATCACTCCATCCAGAACCTCAAAATAAAAGTACTCAGAGGGAATTTCAGAACAATCCAACAGCAGTAAACTTTTGAATTAAAAATGATTCAATTTTTTAATACAAAGGATTTGGGTATTAACATTGACTTAGGCTTTCTTGCCCTCTATCTTAATGTATTATTAGCTAACACATTCCACTTACCCCCCCCCCCCCCCCATTCCATTGTTGTTTTTGTAAGCTTCACGCTATGCTGAAATTTATTGCTCTTTATTTTACTTTGCTGTGTTCTTATCTACAACCTGATCTATAGACTTACGGACCTATCAGGACATTATTCACAGTGCTGGTCTGTTTTTCACTTAACTCTGGCCAATGAATTTAGTCTTTCTTGATTTTCCAATTTTTTCCCCTATCTCTTTCTGTTTGCTGTTTTTAGTTCATACTTGTATCAGTATCGCTTTTTGACTTGATAAAGAGAGGAATTATCTCTCGAAAGCTCGTCGCTTTATTATGAATAAGTTTGTCCAATAAAAAAGGTATCACTATTCACTGCAATACTCTGATTATTCAACTATATATATATATAAAAAAGTCATAAAAGTGTGTGTGTGTTTATATACAGCTGTGCTTAAAAGTTTGCTTATCCTTGGTGAATTGGTAATATATGTACCATTTTTAAAGAAAACATGAGTGAGCAGCAAAACACATTTTTTTTTATTTCTTATGAGATTCATATTTAACTGTAGGTCATAACAGAATGGCACAATCATAACACAAAACATGGCAACAAAGAAAAAAAGGAAATGACCCTGTTCAAAAGTTTACATACCCTTAGTTTTTAATACTGTGTATTGCCCCCTTTAGCATCAATCACAGCGTGCAGTCTGTATTTCTCCTGAGGTTACCTGGGTTTTTTTCTTTCTATTCTGAACAATTCTTCTGGCAGTTGTGGCTGAAATCTTTCTTGGTCTACCTGACCTTGGCTTGGTGTCAAGAGATCCCCGAATTTTTCATTCTTAATAAGTGATTAAACAGTACTGACTTGCATTTCCAAGACTGTGGATATCTTTTTATATCCTTTTCCATCTATATGAAGTTCCATTATCTTGTTATGCAGGTCTTTTGACAGTTCTTTTCTGCTCCCTATGGCTCAGTATCTAGCCTGCGCAGTGCATCCATGTGAGATCTCACAGACTCATTTACTATTTATACACAGACACTAATTGCAATTTAAAAAGCCACAGGTGTGGGAAATTAACCTTTTGTTGCCATTTTACCCTGTGTGTGTCACCTTGTGTGTCTGTAACAAGGCCAAACATTCAAGGGTATGTTAACTTTTGATCAGGGTCATTTGGGTAATTTATTTTATCATTAGGATTGAAAAAGGAGCCAAAAAACTATGTGATAATAAATGGCTTCATATGATCACTATCCTTCAATAAAAATGTTTTTTTTTGCATGATCAGTCATATTTTCAAAGTGTGATTATCCAGATGGACTGGATACGTTTGATTGAACCTGGTACTACCCAGGCTATTGGAAAGGGGAACCTATGAGAAGGGGTACAGCTATCAAAGTCTCACCGTGGGAGGGGGGGGGGGGACTCTAGCTATCACTATGTAATCAGGCTCCATGGCCATAATCCACAGGTCTGTACTTTTCTCGTCAGGAGCAGTGCCAACATATTATATCGGCGCACACGGACGGCGATAGGAAGGCTTAGCGGGTCATTGAAGGTGTGGGAGGGGATTTCTGCATTGTACAATAAAGGCATTGCCCAGACAGGATGTCGTTATACTAGAGGAGGAAAGATAGCTGTACATCTTTGATGGATTCCTGGTGAGGTGACATGTACGCCACCCCATCACTAATTACATCAACTCCCTAGCTCCTGCTTTCTTGCCGCCAGTAGTATCCCTGACTACCTATGTCCTGGTACCCTGGCTCATGAAATAGTGGGGGCTAGAGGAGGTCACCCTTGTGTACCAGGGCAATCATTGGGCCATGGTTAGAGGGAAGACCGGTTGGATATTTGTTTAAGTTAATGTTTTGCAAGTACTCCTGCCCTACGGAAATACATGATAGAGCTGTTGTCCAACCCTTGGTTTTTGCTCTTCTTACGTTCTGAGTATTGCTGCACTGTCTCCCAGGTCTGAGTACTGAAAACCCCCTTCCAATGATTGGAGCCCTAGCTGAACCAGTGGATTTGATGTGCCCATGACTGGCATACGTACATACCAGGCTACGAATTTTAAAAGAATATATAGTAAGAAATGAGGACGAAGACTTGTCCTTTTTCTTGAAGGAAAATATAAGAGAAATTAAAACTAGAGAGGTCATTTGTGTGAAGATATAAACTGATTTCATAACTGAATAATATAAAGATTTCGATGACCAAATAAAGATTAAGACACTGTAGCAGAATGAGAAAAATGCTAAGGAAAGCTGATATAAAGGAGCATAGTAGTGCCAAATTTCCAATCACTAAAGTTTTATTTATTTTTTTCTAAAGATTTTTTTGTTTTCTGTAATATAGAAAAGTTACATTAAAATAAGATAATGAGGATCCTGAACACTAACATGATGCGGAGTGAAAGGAAGATTTGGGAATATGTTGTATACCCACAATCCTGTTTGAATGTAATGATAGCTAAGCAAACATAAAAAAGGGTCTTATGCTATCATTATTTGGTGCTAATGCTTTTCATCATACATCTGTCATTATGTGGAACTCCTTTTCCATAACAGTTAAATATGGCGGTCTTTAGAATTAGAAGGGTCATAGGCATCAGGGAGAGGGGTGGTGCACTGCATACATATAATATGAATTAAAACATTAATTTATAAAAAGTTACAGGGACTGATACTTGAAAGGTTGCTGGAGTATATCTCTGCAACACACACACACATATACTGTGTGTATATATATATATATATATATATATATATATATATATATATATATATATATATATATATATATATATATATATAGTGAATAAAAAGTACATCCGTGTTCACATCTGAATGTCTGAAGCAAGTTAAAAAACCTGCTTCCAGCTCAGAGTTCCAAGAAAAACAGTTACTACACTGCATTCTGGGAAGTTGAGCTGGGACACACAAATATGCCCACAAATGCCTTGCTCTTCATTCCGTAGCCATTATCAAACATGGCTTCCTTTAAGCTTATGCATGCTGTATTACACAGCTTTAATGCAAAGCCAAGGTTGGAATAAACACAAGCTGAGTATCCAATCCTTGTACAGCTGTTTCAAGCTTACTGGCTATCATCAGCATGGAGCGGGATCTCCGTCTGTGTTGTGGAAATTATGAGTAGGTAGTTCACCACAACAATCATTTATAATATGGTGGGCAAAAGAGCGATAGAAGCCCTCCACCGTACAGTAGTACAGTAAATAAAAAGTACATCCGTGTTCACATCTGAATGTCTAAAGCAAGTTAATAAACCTGCGTCCAGCTCAGAATTCCAAGAAAAACAGTTATTACACTGCATTCTGGGATCGCAGGTCCCCCATTCTGATCTCCCCCCCCCCCCGTTCCTCAAGGTCCCTTCAGGTAGGATTCTGTTATAGTTTATTAAATAGTTTAGTACACCCTTTGATTCAGAATATTTTTTTCTTGTTTTCCTATAAAAACTAGGTGCGTCTTATGGTCAGGTGCGTCTTATCTTATGGAGCGAAAAATCCAGTGTGTATATATATATAATATATATATATTTGTTTCTGTGTGTGCGTGTGCATGTTATCACACTTCTGCAAAAACAAACATCTTACTGCAAATGTTCCCACCTAGTAGTATAAGATGTTCATGTGTTAGACGCTATTAATAGTGATGGCTTTAAATACACAGCTTTTATTCTCTAGTCAAATATCGGATGCTGGTTACACTTTCATTGCAAAAGGGTGACCTCTGTATTATGTAGGACACTAAAAGCACACAGCACCACTCTCAAGCAGCCATTAAATATTTAATGATAACATTACCTTGAAGGGACTTTACTATCAAGATTAATTAGACATTATATAAGAAGAGGATAGTTTGTAAGAGTATGTGTAGTTATATTTCATATAGTGTTGCTGAGAATTTCCTTTATTTATATTGGGAGCTGCAATTATACAATCTTTTTTTGATATAGAGTGATCCAGATATTTATTTTCTTTAATTAATCGAGAGGCAAAATAAAAAAGAAAAAGGAAAACAAGTAATACTATTTTCCATTTTCCATTACATGCAAATAAATAATAATTAACCCTTAGGATGTTGTAGGTTTGGAGACTTTTTAAGAACTCCAGAAACCGAACACAGATCCCCCATTCAACTGAGGTTTCGGGAGACCCGGTAGCTGTAAGTGAGGTCGCAAGCTAATTTCCTGGGCCCTCATTCAATTGCGATTTGGACAATTGAATAGGCCTCTAAATAAGCATATAACATATTTTTTTAAAGAAGTTTTTAGTTAGTAAGCATCTATCCAAAAGTAAGGTTTTCACTAACTAAAAACTTATTTAAAAAAAATATGTTATGTGCTTATTTAGACCCCTATTCAATTGGCCAAATCGCAATTGAATGAGGCCCCTATTCTATTAGCGTATTTTTTGGGCTTGGAACAGCTTCTGAGTTACAGACTTGAAAAAACAGCGATGGTTAATCTCGCAATTTACAGCCTCCAGAAGCCTTTGACCTTTCACTTTCGCAAGGCTAAAATCACAAATTATTAAAATTAAAATTATATAAAAAAAAAAATCCCTTTATTTGCTCTGTTTTTACCAACATAAATGACATGTTTGAAAGCTATGACCGATACAGACCAATAAAATGGTCTCCAGCCTTCTCCCCCTCCCCATACTTGGGAAGAGAGATCATTATGGTGTAAATAATTGTGTGTGTTTATATATATATATATATATATATATATATATATATATATAATCTCGGAACTCTGAGCTGGAAGCAGGTTTTTTAACATGCTTTAGACATTCAAATGTGAACACAGATGTACTTTTTATTTACTATATATATACTGTATATATATATATATATATATATATATAGTTGAATAATCAGAGTATTGCAGTGAATAGTGATACTTTTTTTTATTGGGCTAACATATTCATAATAAAGCGACAAGCTTTCGAGAGATAATGCCTCTCTTTATCAAGTCAAAAAGCGATACTGATACAAGTATGAACTAAAAACAGTAAAGAGATGGAAAAAAAAAATTGGAAAAACAAGAAAGACAAATTTCATTGGCCAGAGTTAAGTGAGAAATAGACCAGCATTGTAAATAATGTCCTGATACATTTTTTTTTTCTCCATAACCAATGATCAGATTTCTTTGAAATTTTACGCAGAGCTCAATAAAATTATAAGGATTTCAGAAAAAAATATTTTTTATAAATGCCTAAAAAAATGTATAAATATACTTGTAGCATAGTTTTTTGTGTGGAAAAACAAGGTTTAGAAAACCTAAATTTTCAGCATGTGGGCACCAAAATGTTTTGATGTTGAAAATTATTGCAAAGACATGCTCTTTCTTGACAAAGAATGAAATGTATGGGTTTTTTATTCCTTGTAACAATTTTTTATGGAAATAAAACTGCCACTGTAGCCATTTTGTACATTTTTTCCTTCAATCCATAGCCGTAATAGAAAAAAATAATGAAACAAGTTTTTTTTTATCGGGAATAAAAAAAGAGAAAGGGAAAAAAAATAATTTACAGTCAGTAGAACATTAAATGCTGACGTAGGGAAATAAGACCTAGCAAGAAAAATATTGCAAAAAAAAATAAATTGATTATATACAAATATGAGTACATCAAATTAGACATACATTATTAAAGAAATAATTATTAATTTCAGAAATATTAAAAATATTAGATATTTTAAAATGTTTTCTCAGATTGCAGTTCAGAGAAGTCTTCGCTAGTTGTGGATGGTATTATTCAGTGTGTGACTGAATCATAGATAGCTGAATTTGGGTGATTCAATGCAGATGAGTCAGAATGTGACAGTATTGGTAGAACTACAAAACGTCTAGTTAGAAAAGAGAGTCTTTAGAGACCCCTTGACAAGCAGATTACTACTAAAAAAAAAATGTTTTTGATTTCTGTGACAAAAAAATTTAAAGGGTCATATTCCATTATATTGCAAGGGAAGACATAGACATAAGCTGCTTTTCCCCGTTTCAGAGCTGTGCAGAAACTCCCTGGAATTTACTCAACTTTAAACCACTCAGTTCTACACGCACAATTGAAGCAAGAAGAATGAACATTGATAAAGAACCCTTCCCCACTTTCAACCGGAGGAGCCTCCCCAAACACCCTGTGAATACTGATGAATTGTGTCCTGGATGTTTTGTTGCTTGCAAGTATGATCATTTGTAATGGAATGATATTGGAGATTAATCAAGACGAGGGAGATGCTTTTGTAAAATTTCTTCACCCAAATGGACCTTCACCTTCATTCTGCTGGCCTAGCTGTGATGATTCTTGCGCAATACCATTACCTCATATGCTTGGTATTGTACAGCCCCCACAGACAATAACTGGCAGAAGATACTTCTTTCCCAACGAGTGTATGGTGTTGAAATGGAAAACTTACAGGTGATAGTAAGACTACAGCAAGATTTTACTTTAGTTTAATTGTTGTCCTAAATCTGCCTCGTGAATTACGCCTCAATATATTTAACATAAATGTTAAAAAAGTCTCCATGCATCCATTATTTCAAGATAACACGCAAACATCATTCTTTTTTTATTGTATTTTGTAAGACAGACATGTCTTTGCATGCAATAATATTCTGGAAAAAAACATTGGGGATCATGTAATGTTGCATAATTGAATATAGTGCATAATTGTAAATTATTTTAATCTTTTCCTTGCTAGTTCTTATTACCTTACTTGTCAGCATTTAAAGTATCTGACCACATTTTTTTTTATTGATTTCATGATAGCCAATTTTCCTAATTTTAAATAGTCTGCACTTTCTAAAAATACTATAATAGCCAATATTATCTTACATTTTAAGATGACCATTTTGATTAAAAAAAAAATTCTATTACAGCTACGGATTGTAGGAAAGTTGGTAAAAATGGCTACCCAGTAGCAATTTTTTTCCTATGATGTCTAAAAAACGTAAAATTCTCGTTACAAGGATTAACAAAAAACATACATTTCATTCTTTGTCAAGAAAGAGCATGTCTTTGCAATAATTTTCAACATCAAAACATTTTAGTTCACATATGCTGAAAATTCAGGTTTTCTAAACCTAGTTTTTCCACCAAAAAATCTATGCTACAAGTACATTTATACATTTTTTTAGGCATTTATAAAAACTTTTGAGTGCTCGTGTATTTTTTTCTGAAAACCTCACAATTTCTTGAGCTCTGTATAAAATTTCAAAAACATCTGATCATTGCTTATGGAGAAAAAAAATATATATATATATATGCAAGGGTATCTTGTGCCGAGATTCTCAAGAGGAACAGACAACGCAGATTTAAGGAAACTTTGAAGTGCTATAAAATGAAAACAGTTTGAGATAGAGGGAAACAATTTAAGGGAGTTTTATTTCCTCCATAAGGGAAGGGTGTACACCAAGTTTCATCAAACTCTGAGTTGGAGGGTGACATGACCTTGTTGAATTGACGTGGAATAACCCACTTAACACCTTTGTACAGTGGTCATTTGAGAATTCTCTCTAGTGTGACAAATAAGATAAGACCAATCATGTCTACCCATTGAGACTCAGAAATGACAATACATTAAATTTACCTTTAGTGTAGCTCCAAGTGAACGGAGTCCAGTTGAATGTCGGGCCAACTTCAGAACTCGAAAAATCCTCATCAGCCGAAATACTTGGACTACTTTCCCCAAATTTCCCAACTCATAATCACTGCCAACAGTCACGTCTACCAGAAGCGTAAAATAAAATGGTAGTACGGATACAATATCAATCAGGTTTAGTGGATGCTTGAAAAATTTCTTAAGATTTGGTGCAAGAAGCAACCGAGATGAGACCTCAAATGTAAACCAGGAGATACAAAAATATTCCAGATTGTGTAGGATGGGATCATCTATAGGAATATCATCTTCATCCACACGCTGGTATTCAGGCATACTGTTGATGCACATTGTAGATATTGAGAGAAGAACCACACAAATTGAAATAAAACTAAATATCTTGCTAGGTATGGAGTAGCCAGGATTTTCCATGGTTAGCCAAAGCCGTTTGCGTAAATTGCCACATTGTAGGGTATTAAAGCGCATAAGATCATGGTTAAAATCAGAGATTTCATCCACTGATGTATCAACACTGCTCACCTCACTTTCTTCATCCCAGTTGCGCCGCCTGCTCTCCAGTTTACGTTCATGGTATCTGTAACTGCAACAGGTGTCTAGGAAGAACTCGCTGATTCCCCAGTATTCGATTTCTTGTGAGAAAGAAAAAGCACATAAGTCTTCCATCAGATGGAGTTTACCAGTCTCATAAAAGTACAGAACATAAGGGAAAAGACCAGGGTTTCTATCAAAGTAGAACTCCTTGGAAACCAAGTCGTAGTCATCACAGATTTGTAAGATAGACTCCTCCGATTCACAGGAAAGGAGCCGTCCAAGCCTGGTATCTGGAAACTGAGACAGTGTAATAGAGCTGACTCGTTTCTTTAAACCTCCAACATTTATATTAATAGCGTGATCCTTAAAGTTTGCAATCCAGAATGATTTGCTCTTATGGACCATGGTCATCAAGAGCAGTATATCCGTATGATCATAAATTTAATTAGCTGAAATAGAAAATACAAATACCATTAGTCATGGCTGTATTTATTACTAGGCAAATATGGTAGTCTCATAGGGTTGCTTCTCTGGGAGGGGCACCTTATTTTCACTTCAATACATTTAGATTTGAGTTTGCTTGTGTCACACACAGACCCTGCCTTCCTTAGCCAGGTGCAATGAGCAACTTATTTTGTGGGGGAAGGGGAGGAGGTGGGTGTGAAGTGGCAGGCTTGCAGTTTGCTGCACTATAGTAAAACAAATATTATAGTATTTATCTATTAAGAAATGTTGATTAGACTTTTAAAGCTTTGAGTATATTTTGAGTTCTGTATAAATAAGAATGATAAGTTTCAGGGTTAATAAACTGACATTCAGTACTGATTTGAAAAATGCTCTGTATTTAAGTCATTAACTAATGACAGAGCAGCCAATAAAAAGGGAACAGTGCTAATGTGATGCACAGAGCATGACAAATTAAACCTAGAGGATATTTTTGTTATGTGTATTTCATGGTAAAAATACACCTAAGGCCTTTATCCAAATGCTGATAAATATAGTGATCCCAGAAAAAATGGGGGTGTTCATCGCATGAAGGAATTAAAAATGCAAATGTGAATCTTGAAGTATATTACATGTTTTATTTTTCATAAATTAAACCAATTTAGAAATATATTATTATATGTATTTTATGGTTCATAAAATGCATAAAGAAAGCCGGGGGCCTTACATATTTTGTGCAGATGTTAATTCTCTGCAATTCCAATGACTAAGACAATTAGTGATCAGACATGCATTGAAACAAAAACTTAAATATTTAATATAAAGTGGTCCAATTATAACAAACCCAGCAGTTGTATTAAAATACTATAGTCTCCTGATCCACTAGGCAACTGAATAAAATGGAGACATTTTTAGCATGTACAGTGGATATAAAAAGTCTACACACCCCTGTTAAAATTTCAGATTTCCATGCTGTAAAACAATGAGACAAAGATAAATCATTTCAGAACTTTTTCCACATTTAATGTGACCTATAAACTGTACAACTCAATTGAAAAACAAACTGAAATCTTTTAGGTGGAGGGAAGAAAAAAAAGAAAGAAAAATAATGTGGTTGCATAAGTCTGCACACCCTCTTATAACTGGGGATGTAGCTGTGTTCAGAATTAAGGAATCACATTTCAAATCGTGTTAAATAGGAGTTGGCATACACCTGCCATCATTTAAAGTGCCTCTGATTAACCCCAAATAAAGTTTAGCTGCTCTAGTTGGTCTTTTCTGAAATTTTTTTAGTCGCATCCCACAGCAAAAACCATGGTCCACAGAGAGCTTCCAAAACATCAGAGGGATCTCATTGTTAAAAGGTATCAGGAGAAGGGTACAAAAGAATTTCCAAGGCATTAGATATACCATGGAAGTGGAGAAAATATGGCACAACAGTGACATTACCAAGAACTGGAGCTCCTTCCAAAATTGATGAAAAGACAAGAAGAAAACTGGTCTGGGAGGCTACCAAGAGGCCTACAGCAACATTAAAGGAGCTGCAGGAATATCTGGCAAGTATTATCTGTGTGGTACATGTGACTACAATCTCCTGTATTCTTCATATGTCTGGGCTATGGGGTAGAGTGGCAAAACGAAAGCCTTTTCTTACAAAGAAAAACATCCAAGCCAGGCTACATTTTGCAAAAACACATCTGAAGTCTCCCAAACGCATGTGGGAAAAGTTGTTATGGTCTGATGAAACCAAGGTTGAACTTTTTGGCCATAATTCCAAAAGATATGTTTGGAGCAAAAACAACACTGTACATCACCAAAAGAACACCATACCCACAGTGAAGCATGGTGGTGGCAGCATCATGCTTTGGGGCTGTTTTTCTTCAGCTGGAACTGGGGCCTTAGTTCAGATAGAATGAATTATGAACAGTTCCAAATACCAGTCAATATTGGTACAAAACCTTCAGGCTTTTACTAGAAAGCTGAACATGAAGAGGAACTTCATCTTTCATCATGACAACGACCCAAAGCATACATCCAAATCAACAAAGGAATGGCTTCACCAGAAGAAGATTAAAGTTTTGGAATGGCCCAGCCAGAGCCCAGACCTGAATCCAATTGAAAATCTGTGGGGTGATCTGAAGAGGGCTGTGCACAGGAGATGCCCTCGCAATCTGACAGGTTTGGAGTGTTTTTGCAAAGAAGAGTGGGCAAATCTTGCCAAGTCAAAATGTGCCATGCTGATAGACTCATACCCAAAAAGACTGAGTGCTGTAATAAAATCAAAAGGTGCTTCAACAAAGTATTAGTTTATGCAACCATATTATTTTATTTTTATATTTTTTCTTCCATCTACCTAAAAGATTTCAGTTTGTTTTTCAATTGAGTTGTACAGTTTATAGGTCACATTAAAGGTGGAAAAAGTTCTGAAATTATTTATCTTGGTCTCATTTTTTTACAGCACAGAAACCTGACATTTTAACAGGGGTGTGTAGACTTTTTATATCCACTGTACACTAGTAACTTGCCTGCCATAAATGATGGTATCATAAAACGTCTATGCTGCCTCTCTCGGTCCTGTCTATCTCTCTCTCTCTGTCCTGTGTCTCTTTCTTTCTATCTCTGTCCTGTCTCTCCATTTATCTGTCCCTTATCTCTCTCTCTGTCCTGTGTCTCTTTCTTTCTATCTCTGTCCTGTCTCTCCCTTTTATCTGTCCCCTATCTCCCTCTCTGCCCTGTTTCTCTTTATGTTCTTGTCCTGTCTCTCTCGCGCGCTTAGTTGCGGCACTTCCCGTCGGTTATGGTGTCGGTTACATTTCTGTGCATGCGCGCCGATGCCCCAACTCTACCAACAATGGCCTGTGCACAAAACATCCTGCAGGCGTGACAGAGAAACCAGCCATTTTTATATTAGAAATATACATAAAAGTGAATAGATACAGATATATTTTATATATATATATATATATATATATATATATATATATATATATATATATATATATATATATAGTAACGTCCAGGAACCTTCCACATCCCTTCATGTAACCCTAGGCATATCCAGCTTTGAAAACCTCTCAATCCACAGTTAGTTCTACTACTTTTTTCATAGTTTTTTTCCATCCTAAAATACACTTATTAAACATTTATGGGCATATTACAGAGTATCAATGCATGGGTAACGTAAAGGCAAGTCCCACCTAAAAATTCATGAGCCAGTTCAAGAGCCAATGAAACTGCAGCTGAGTTATACGCTGTGCCAGTTACATTCATGGTCTGTTTTATTCAGCAACTCACAACCCCAAACATACAAAGGTGACCATACAACACAAACAAGAGATGATAGCCAGGTATGACAGTGGGAGCCGTATCTGTGATCTTGCTGCTGAGTTCAAAATGCCAAGAACAACAATTGCTAGCATTCTGAAATATAGGGAAGCCATTAAGGGAGCCGATGTGGCTAGAGTTTTGAGTACCATCACCTAGCAAAGGTCAAAGACATTGTAGGAAGTTGAGAAATTATTGTATGTTTGGATAAATGAAAAACAATTAGAGGGTGATAGCAGTTCGCAGGCTCTGATATGCGAGAATATGTAGAGGCCGAGGCTTTTAGTGTTCAACTGTGACGAGACTGGCTTGGAAGAAGATGCCTACCAGAACCTACATTACCCAAGAAAATAAGTAATTGCCAGGGCACAAGCCGATGAATTACAGATTAGCTCTCTTGGTATATGGGAATGCTAGTAGGGATTTTTAAATCAAGCCTCTACTAGTGTACCATAGTGAGAACCCCAGAGTTTTTAAGAGGAAAAACATGCAGAAAAGCAACTTAAGTGTTACATGGAGGGCCAACAGAAAAGTTTGGGTAACCAGAATGTTCTTCACTGAATGCATGAACAAAGTGTTTGGCCCAACTGTGAAGAAATATTTGGAGGAGAAAGAACTGCCTCTGAATGCTCTGTTAATCATGGACAATGCTCCTGATCACCCTTCAGGCATGTAGGACAACTTGCTGGAGGACGTATGTACATAACTGTGAAGTTCTTGCCCCCTGACACATCTCCTCTGATCCAGCCCATGGACCAGCGGGCCATCTTCAACTTTAACAAGCAGTATACCAAGGCCCTCTTTTGGAGGCGCTTTTGAGGTGTCCTTGGATACTCAGCTGACACTCAGAGAGTTCTCAAAGGACCATTTCAATATCCTCCACTTTGTTACTCTGATAGATAAGGCCTAGCGTGAGGTCTCTCACAAGATCATGAAATGTGGCTGGAGGAATTTGTGGCCAAAAGCTGTAGCTCTGGTAAACTTGGAGGCTGAACCTAGCAGAATAGTTGAGGGCACTGCCTCTCTGGGCAAGTCCATGGGCCTGGAGGTGACTAATGAAGATATGGAACAGTTGGTGGAGGAGCACTGAGAAGAGCTCAGCATTGAGAAGCTGCAGGAACTTCAGAGACAGCAGCATGAGGAAGTGGCTGATGAACTTTCTTCTTCAGGTGAAGAAGAGGGAAGAAAATGCATGCTAAATGGGCTGAATTAGATAATTTTGTTGTTATCACCCTGACAAAGCTCAAGTAAACCAGGTTGCATTTAATGATAAAGCAATGTTTAATTTCAGAAATATTTAGCAATAAAGGAGAAGTAAGTTTCCCTTCATAGGTTTCTAGTGAAACTGCCTACATCACAGTCTCCAGCAGGGTGCAGTGGTGTTAAGAGACATAAAGGACAAACATCCTCCGTGCAAGTGCCTGATAAGTTATATTTTAACACATCATTACTTTTTTGTGGAATTTGAGTGCCTACTACCACTACATGATTTTGTATTAAAAGAGTGCACATTGATCCTACAAAGTAGCGCATGCGCAGAGAGGTGGAGCGTTCACATAGACAGAGACAGAGAAGGGGCTCACAGAGAGGGGGTGGCGCACAGAGAGACAGACAGAGGGCAGATAGAGAGAGAGAGAGAGAGAGAGACAGAGGGCAGATAGAGAGAGAGAGAGAGGCGACAGAGAGACAGAGTGCACAGATAATTGAAGATAACATATGATAAAGTAATTTATGACAGGCAGGTTATTGGTATGATTTTGAAACTCTAAATATCCCTCTATCATAAAGATTAATCATGTTCACTAAACAATCTTTAAACACCACAATTACTACATATAAAATATAAGTTATATAAGATATTGTGAACAATATTGAACAATCATTTATTTGTATACATCTACCAATCCCTTCTGGATCACTACCCTGTTGTGGTGAAGGGGCTTAGGTAACTCAATGAAGCTGTGAGCTATACCATGTATTGCCACATATACTATGTAGGGTCACCCAAAATGGGCAGGTCCTAACAGAAGAGTTAGGAAAACTGGCATACCTATTCAACAATAATTGTTAAATATTTTTTCCTTTATGTGCCTGCGTACTTTTTAAATTAACATGTATGAGAAAAACACTTAATCCATTCTTAATAATGTTATCTAGACTATATTGCCCATATATCAATTTGGTCTTGTTTTCTCTTGCAAGACATCAACTCCCTTAACCTGTGGGATCAACCATTATCTCCCTATGGAGTTGTCTTGCAAGACGCAATCAATTACCAGAAGACACAGCACCAGAAGGGGGTGCTTTACTATAATAATAAAATGACTGGATATGCTAAAAACTAATTTGCTATATCATAAATGGTAAACAGATGAAAAATACACCCTCATAGACCTATATAGCTTCCTCATAAAATTACTAATGCAAATCTAAATTACTATTATAATATAATAGCACTAATAAAAATAAAAAACGTATAAAATGAATGACTCAAAATATAAATAAATTCATAGACTTAAAATCCTAATACACTAAACAATAACTAAATAAATAAATCTAAAAAAAAACTATCCACCTTTTGAAACTATATATAAGCTATATAAATTATTTGATGAAAATGGGATAAAGCTAAAAAAATCCATACTTTTTTTATTTATATAAAGGATATCCCAACCACCAAACAATAAAAATGACTAAAATACAAAAAGCATATCCCGTTAATAGCCATCCTTTATTATAATTTAAAAAATATAAAACAAATACATACATTTGAAAAAGATTTAAAAAAATCTACAGTAAAACCTACAGGAATCATTGTATTAAATGAATAAATCCAAAAAATATTATCTTTCTGTGAGTTTCCTATCTCTATCAGCCCCTCTCCAACCTAATCCAATACCTTTGATTTATTTTTTATATTAAATTTGATATAACTAATTTTATAAACTGATTTTTTTAAATGTTCAGTCATGAGATGATTCATATCTTTTTTTTTTTTTTTTTGCGGAAATCGCCCAAATGTTTCAATATCCTTCATTTTTATTTACTACTCATGTTTCAGACCTAAAGTAAAAAAAAAATTCACAGATCAAAATGTAAACTACATATGTGGTATCACATGTAATGAGATTGTTAATCTCATATATTCCATTGTTACTTGGATTACAAAATATTTACTAGATTCAACAATACTTTTACAGACTTTGCAAACTTTCACTTTGGAACTATTTGTTTTACTTTGTTCCCTGACATTTTTATTGCTTTGTGCCATTATATCCCCAATATTTTCAGTTTTGTAATAACACAACTTTTGTTTGTTACCCACAAATTCCTTCTTGAATGATATACCAATGTTTTGATAAGATTTTAATTACATATTATTGGCTCTCATTGTATTTAGTAATAAAACTACTTCTTTTTTACTGTTACCTCAAGATTTTTTTCTTTATTTTTTATATAATAACTAGTCGTTTGCCTGGGATAATGTATATTTCCCCCCCACATCCCCCTTCCCCTGTATCTCTTTCCCCCTATCCCTCCCCTGTGTCTCTTCCCCCCTCCCCTGTGACTCTTACCCCCTTCTCCCTCCCCTGTGACTCTTTCCCCCTTCTCCCTCCCATGTGACTCTTTCCCCCTTCTCCCTCCCCTGTGTCTCTTCCCCCATCTCCCTCCTTTGTCTCTTCCCCGTCTCCCTTCACTCTCCCTCCTCTTTGTCTCTTCCCCCATTTCCCTCTCCTGTGTCTCTTCCGCCTCTCCCTTCTCTATGTGTCACTCCCCCTCCAATCCCTGTGTCTCTTCTCCCCCTCTCCCTACCCCTGTGTCTCTCCCCCATCCTCCCTCCCCTGTGTCTCTTCCCCCCTTTCCCCTGTGTCTTTTCACCCCTCTCTCTCCTCTTTGTCTCTTCCCCCGTCTCCCTCCCCTCTCCCTCCTCTTTGTCTCTTCTCCCATTTACCTCTCCTGTGTCTCTTCACCCCATCTCCCTCTCCTGTGTCTCTCTCCCCCTCCTCCCTCTCCTGTGTCCCTTTCCCCCACTGTCTCTGCCCCTCCTCCTCCCTCCCCTTTGTCTCAAAGCCTCCTCCTCCCTTGAGACAGGGGGAGCTCGGGCTGCGCTTTGGCATGTGGACTGGCGGTGCACACTGCGGGATGTACAGAATTCCATACAAATAGTATTTAAAGTGTGCATGCGCTCCCCTGGACTATATTATTGATTCTCTCCTGTCTATGTTATGAGCTTCATCTGCCATTGTTTCTAGCATACTTAATCATATCAATCTGTAATTCACTATCTATCGGTTTATTGCAGTTCCTCCTGACCCTTAACATTTGGTTCAATTGAATATTTGGCCCACTATCCTCTACTATAAAATTATTACAATCTCCTTGTTTAAAATTAGTTTTAGGGTTGAATTTATTATGATCCACTTGTAGTTCCAAATCTAAAAATATGGCCTTCTCTATTCTATAATTACTTGAAAACATTAAGTTTATATCATTAAAATAATGTAAAAAAAAGTTCCACATTTACTTCAGAATAAATTATCAACAGAGAACCAGGTTTACTCCCAAGCCAAACTCCCCGAAAATACTTGGACTCCAAAAAATCCATAAAAATATTTGAATATCTTGGAGTGAACCTGGGAAGGTAAACCCCCCAAAATTGTGCTCTAAAGTAAACCCAAATGCCAAAGTTGGCACTTATGCACCATAATATAGACCAGTGAAGTCAAGTGATTGTCTCCATTTGATACACTGTTCCAATTTTCTAACAGTTTTAATTTATATAGTGTTAGGTTTTAAAGCCATCAGAGTCTCATTACCTTGGTATTTTCTCAAGTTTAGCTGCCCAAGCAAATATAGTGAAAGTTGGGATAATAAATTAGAAGCTCCTTCTTATTTGCTCTCTGAATTGCAATAATGAATTTCATCTTCGTTACTACTGGGTTAATATGTTTTTAGAAACCAAAGTGAAAGGGTTGGGGTTGGCATGGTGCTTGGGATTTTTGGCCATTTTTCGAATAATCCGAAATTGGAGACAGCAATGAGGGGGGTTTAGTTGGAATTTATACACACGAAACAGTGACATATGCATCAGATTTAAAGACTCAAGTAATATTCCACTTACTGTAGTTCCCAGTGCTCTCCTTGAAGATGTATAGTAGAGCAGCATTGTGGAATTACATGTTCCTTTAATATCAATAAGTCTAAAACCACAGCTACAAATACCATCTTGCTCCGGGATATCCAGTAAATTATATTTTTCCTACACGTGCATTTAATTGATCTACAACCGAATGTTTTATAGCAAGAGCTGGATTTAAAGAAGACAACATCAACATAGAAACAGTCAGCTATTATCATGTGTATTTAACTAATAGCAACTGCATTAAAAATAACATATCTAGCAACATCATGTTTTTATGTTCCAGTTAAGCAAAGGAAAAACATCCCAGGAGAGGAATTAACACAGTTGAATAATTATACCGTAGGATGTAGTGATTAGGATATTAGAGTATAACCCAACGTGAACTCATTTCCTTGTTGGTGTCCTGTTATTAGGGATCCCTTTTGGATGATATTACGCAATGGTGATACAGGTGTGGATAAAGAACCACTGGATATCTCACATATAAATATGTTCATAAGCTCACAATCTGCATCCAATTTTTTTTATTATAATAAAATAAGCATTTTCTCCATAATTAACATGTCAATATATCTTTATTTAATATGTTTGTAGGATGTCATCACCATCTGCAGCTTCACAAACATACACACCCCAATAAGTCCTACATAAACTATAATGTATAAAGGAACAACCTTAACTTTGTTAATTAGACCACAATCCACCGCAGACATAGCTAATTATAATGCAATTTCATCTGCCCCAATAACTCCAGAATCGGAAATAAAACAGACAGGGCTATGCACACAATATTATATATATATATTATAAAATAGATCAAAAGCATCATTTCTATATTAATTTACCTTACCTGATTTGGGAAATCCACAATCCCTTTTCACATGAAACATTTACAAAATCCGGTTAAATAAAATGCAATATTATAAATTTGGAAGGCCATACAACGGCAACCACCACCAATGACCTTTAGCAAAATAATACGGTTTTAACTGAAGATCTGTTTAAGACCCACTTAAAGATCTGCTCCCTTCTCATCTGTATCTCCTCCCAGCGTTCCTAGGCTTGTAGTTAGATCTAGTTACTTAAATATTGATGTACTGTACACACATTTCCAGGCAGCTATGAAGCCTGTGATTTTAAATTTGAAGAGATATGAGCAGTTAACCACTTGAGTAATAGGAGACAAGGAAATATTTTTAGAAACTTTGCAGAGTGCAAATATATAAATATAAAATAACTTGACACTTTAATCAATGAAGCTGGAAAGCAGATGGTTGAATAAGATACATCCTCACTTATCTTCTCTTAAAGGTGCATTTTATAGTATGCTCTTATGAAGAACCTGATATTGATGATATGGATACTATTTAGAAAGTTTAAAATAAATAGAGTCTTTAGTTTTTAATTCTCGTATTCAACACTGTTTTAATGGCACCTGTTTGGATTTTGTTGGATTTAGTGGCGGCGCTAGTGAATGGAGGGACTCCTCCAGTGATATATATATATATATATATATATATATATATAATATGCGGTTCTCCGCCCCCCAGACCTACCCCTTATGTGTGTGACATAATTCAGGGGAGACAAAGAAAAATCTCCAATGTGGATCCATTTAACAAGCCCACAAGGTGAGGCCGAGGGGGAATGGGCCAGAGTAGGCAGGCCCCAGAAAGCCACTACACAAACAAAGGTGATTTTCAATTAAACAAAAAGGACAGTACTAGCTAGTCCCCCTTCCCCAGAGGAGCACCACCAATAGATCCGCCCCTGCTTGGATTACAATAACATCTCTGTTCATTTCTGTTGAACGATTACAACTTTGAATTGGCATTTGACAACAGAATTGAATTGCAAAGCGACTCCAAGTAGGTTAACCCTCTTCAGACTACAAGATGGAAGCATCTTATGGAGCAAATTGATATTTTCTGTAAAATAATTTTACGGCTTTCATATCGGCTGATAGATTGTTACATAATTTACAATCATGACGTTTTCGCAAAATTACCGTTGGACTTTTGTGCTTCATTTCATTGCCTGACAAACTCCTGGCAGTGGATGCTACGTCATCTGAAGGTTTCTTTCTCTGGATGCCAAGCCTGGTACAGATGCTCTAGCATTAACCGTTGAGCCGCATTTTGTAAAATGTTTCTTTGGTTCCAGAATAACTAAACAGCATCTCATCTAGAGGTGGGACAGACAAACAATATGAATTTATTTTATTTTACATAAAAGTATCCTATTTATTGGCCATTACCTATCGATATGCTGTACAGTTTTACAACTCATGATACAGTAATATAATCTGAATTAATTTTCATTAATTACAAGTTTTAGTCAATTTTAATATTTACAGAAGAAAAAGTCAGGATTATTTCCAACTTTAAACTACAGTATGTGGTTAATGGTATTGAAATGAATTATTTATTTTTTATGTGGTGTATCCCAGTTTCGGTCTTAATCCATTAGGATTGCTAAAAATAGCTGAGTCTAGTTTTGCTGAGAAAGATGCAAATGAGCATATTTACAAACTTTTTATTTTTTAATAAGATCCACAACTGGTGTGTTTTTGCAATGAGTGACTAATAGTTTGGGCGACCTAATGTCACCTTTCTCAGTTCTTAAAGATGTGCTGTGTATTTTTATAATGTAATACATCTGTGCTTCTCCATCCGATATGGAACCTCAAATGGCTCCAATGGTACCACATTACCTGTTTCCTTGTATACAAAATGGCTCCCGCAATCGTGAGTAAGTAGGTCCCTGGTGATTCAAAATGGAACCCAAGAATTCCGGGTGAAACTTTTCTATGAAACTATCAAACATCAAGGATAAAACTTACTCTCTGTGTTTTTCTCCATTTTATAATATCTCAATAAATTGAATGGAAAGGCAATAAGACTTTATTTATTTAACCTAGTAGTTAAAGTACAAAACATGGAACGTGAGATTAAATCCATCTGTAAAACACATAATGGTAACATTGAATATTTATATGACTATGGATTTTACTAAACCTCACCTAATCACAGGTGAGTAGATAAGGACTGAGGTCTCATAAAGACATAGGTAAACTTATATAGATATAAAGTCTCTCCATTCATTACTTCAGATTCAATGATTGCCAAAAGAGTATGAGAGAGATCTGTGTTGGAATGAGGATTAATCAATATACTTTATCCACTGAATGTGGCATTGTGTTACCTTCTTTCCTCCTCTCTTGTCACCTCATCTTCACTCCTTCAGGACTTTTCTTGTGCTGCCCCTATTCTATAGAACTCCTTGCCTCGCTCCAATAGAGTATCCGCCTGCCTCAAAACCTTCAAAATCTCACTAAAAACTCATCTATTTAAAGAAGATTATCACCTGCAGTCGTAATTTACGCAAAATATTGTTCCTCGCCTTTCTATACCTCACCCATACCCTTTAGACTGTAAGTTTGCAAGTTTTCAGTCTTGTTGGGTGCTTTAGAGAAATCACTTTGTATACTTGACGGTAAACTCAATAACAGGGCCCTCCATTCTTTCGTAATTTGTTAGTTTTTTTTTTTGATTGTATCTTCCATGCTACAGAATATGTCGGCACATTACAAATAAAGGTTGTTAATAATAATAATAATAATAATAATAATAATAAATATGAGTCATGAGACTGGATGTTAAGAATCAAGGTGACAAGACTTTAGTTCTATAAGAGTAATTTACATACAACTTTTGGATGCATCCATGAGGAAATTATTTGGAAATGTAGGGTATGTGGGAAAGATAATGAGGAGCAAACCTCAGTATTGATTGTGGGATAGTGTAACATTGCGGGTTACACAGCAAAAGATGAGCCATGGAACTTTGGTAAAGAGAAGTAAAGTTCTACCCATAGCTATGGTCCAGGTCTGATTGGCAGATTAGAGAAGCCTAGAGAATGGACGGGCTCACTAACAGAACAGCCAACAGCCAAAAACAAGGAACACAATTATCTGCCCAGGCACCAATTCTTGAAGGAACACCAATATATAAAGGTTATAAAAGACCCTGTGGAGACGAAAACTGAAGCCACTTGCATTGTTCTGTTATGAGTGAGACTATGAATGGAGATGCCAAGCTTCCAGGTCTTGGTATGGGGTGCTGCCCTAGTGTGGTCACCAGGGAAGCAGCCAAGGATATGGAGGGAGGAGACAAGGGTACTGACTCTTACAAATATTATCAGAAAATTCATTTTGGTTTTGTTTTTTTGTGAGAAAAGTAGTGTATGCTAGAATTATAATTTCACTGAATATGCCAAGATTGTGTTAGTAATTTCATGTAATAATGCAAATATAAAGGCCAAAATTATTTTCCGTCCTTCCGTGTCTCATTCCTTGTTTTCTTCAGCATGTATTGTAGTTGTCTCTGGGTTATGATGTATAAGAACAGTATTGATATTTCAGGACCTGTCTTCTTTGTCATATTTTACTAATGAAGAGTGGAGTAGCCATGAATATCCAGTACTTCAGATAAATAATCACTATTACAGTGATTTTTTTATTGGACAACCATTTTATGAGCTTGTGAGGTATAACTTCTTTATCAAGTCAGAAGTAAGACTCCTTCAATACTCTTTGTCTTCGTCATTTAATGTGATATTGTTGCTAGATAATAGAACACACTGCAGTTTATATGATGCGTAACTTTGTAAAATATACTATTTCAATTGCTTTAAGGAAGAAACCCAAGTGTTAAGCATCATTAAAGAATCCATCAAGTATTTATGAAATTTAAAAAAATGTGCCAAGTGCAAGTTTAAAAAAAGAAGCAAAAATGAAATGAAATAATCATGATATACGATTCAGAAACTGCCTCTGATCTCGAGCATGATGTTGTCATCTTGTGTTGTTCTTGCAGGAAGGAGCGGAGGCGGGAGACATGGTTGGAATTCCCCAGAATTTAACAACATAGATTTTAACCAAAGAGTGGCTAAAAACAGGTCTTGTGATGCTTTAGTTGATTATTCAGTCAGATCGTACAAATAATGTGTGATTTAATCTGCAATAAAAATACCTAACCTTTTGTCACAAGTTGTAGATCTTGTATATATCCAGGCCATTAAAACATGGGGAAGTGTTAGTGTACAGAGAGAATACATCTATATTTTACTTGAGCAACCTCCAAGATGGTTTTAGTTTTGTTTTGCAATACAAATTGCAAATTATCCTCCCAATGTAGAGGCTGATAGAAGATAATAGAAACATGGAGAAAAATGCAAACCACTCTACAACTATATTCATACATCCAACTGTCCCTCTTTTGGAAGGACAGTTGCTTGTTCCAAGATAAAGCCCTCTATATAAAGTATTAAGTCTAAATATGAATTCCTCTTTTGCAACTTTGGTAACGTCCCACTTTATATCTACTATTCCTTATTTTAGTTTCTTCTCAAACCCTATGAAAAACACAGGCAACAAGATATCTGTTTCATGGTGCATGCAGTAATTGGTTAGTAGATCAGTAGGTGCACATTTTTTGTTTTTGCTTCGTTCAGACGTTTTTGACTTTTTGTGACCTCATGGACCGTAACACGCCAGGCACATATTTATGTCTATTTATGTCCAAGGCCATGCTGATCCACTTGGTTTTCATGGCAGAGATACTGGAGTGGGTGGCCAGCTCCTTCTGTAGTGGGCCACAGCGTACAGCTCCTGGTATTCCAAGGTACTTACCAGGCCCAACCCTGCTGGGCTTCAGGGTGGACCTCTTGGTTCACTGATTCAAATCAAACCCAGGTCGCTGTAGTGAAAGCACTGAATCCAAATCACTAGACCATTAGGAAACCGTTGGGCACGCATTAAGTATACTTAAAGAGCAAGTTCCACCTAAAATTCAGTTGTTTTTTTAATATTATAAAGCACTCCTATCTTTTTATGTAAATATTAGTTTGACAATTTAAAATGTGGACGTAATGGATTTGGGCATTTACCTACATAAAATATCAAGTAAGCCTGATTGTTTATAGTATGTTGGATATAATATTTAAATATTCTATTTTTCAATAGAAATCTTGAATGCTACTTGCAAAGTTTTTCATATTATTATTATTATTATTATTATTATTATTATTATTATTATTGAGTATTTTTAAAGTGCCAACATTTTACATTTGGAGATAATTCTAATTAGATTGAGGTCAGCCAATAACCCCCCCGCCCCCCCCCCTCAGATTAAATGAATAGTTAACACAAAAAATGTCAAAATTAAACTTAATCATGCATTACCAGATTTGGCCACTAGAGGGTATTTCTTTCCCATGAAAGTTATAGCCCATAATTTATTATATATACACATAATATGTTGGCATATAGACAGTTATATTATATATCATTTTTAATTATATTGGGGGGCAGGGGCATTTCAACAAAGAAATAAAAAAAAAGTTTTTGAGTGGCACTGCAGCAATGCGTGCCCCCAAGAACAGGGCCCCTGGTACATTGCACCGGTGGTAGATCGGCCCCTGCTTCCTGTAATGAGAGTAGAGTTGCATTATCCCCCCCAGATTTTGTTGGTCTTCTACGCTCAGGTGGAAGGCTGTTAAGACCATGCTCTTGTGAGCTCATAATCTAGAGGGAATGGGAATACAAGAATGCAAGGGTATGTGGGTGAAGCATGGAATATGCGATATAAAGTCATGTGTGAATAGGGCATTAGTAGCAATAAGACAGTTGCCAATGCCATTGCATAATTGTGATATGGGACCAGTTGGAGAAATCTTGTATGATTAAGATGAGGTCATGAGAGGAAAGTCCAGACCAAAGAATATGTGCATGGCTCTATTCACACTTATATACAAAATGATTCTGCAGATATCTAAATTCATATAAATAATAAGATGGCCCTCAAAACTCTTTGCACTTAATCAACTTATTCTCAGTTCTTACACTATCTTATGTAGAAGAAATGGGTAATCGCACCAGGAAGGGGTCATAACATTTTAGTTGTAGGAGGGCAGGTGCCTCGTAAAACTTTTTTTAAATCGTCTTACTCTGGCTCCTCCCATCCATCTACAATATAAATGATCTTTGCCACTGAAATGAATGACTCAGGGCTCTGATTAGCAAAAGGTGGGATGGTTCAGCATTGCCATTCTTGACCATATTCCTATTCCATCTTCTCTCATTACTTCTTTATGTCTCACCTCTTGTTTCATATGACCTTCATATCACTGTTCTGCTTACTGCCATACACCTCAAAAGCCCAAACATTCTTCTTTCTCCTTGAAGAATCAAGAGAGGTTCAGTTGGTTTTCGGAAGTCCACAGTTGTTTTAACGGTAAAATGTGTGCATGGCACACCCTGTATCCAAAAAATTGAGGTAAACTGCTTTCCGGATAAGCTTCTGCCATGTGAATTCTGTCCGACAGAAGGGGATTCTCCATATCCATTTTATGGAACTTACTTTTTATACCTAAAATTATGACAAATGGCTAACATGAAAAAACTGAATCCCGCTTTAAAGACTATTTGCATACTAGTATAAATATTTGCTTCTCCTTTTTGCTTTCTAAAATCAAGTTTTGTTATTTAAAAGACAATTTAGAAGAAATGTATACAGTGGTCCTTTAAAGAGCAAGTTTCCCCTGTAATCTATATTTTTTATATTATAGTTCACTTTAGGGAAGATTAGTTATCTATGGTAAAGTTAGAGTGCTTGCCAAGTTTGCTAATTACGGTACTTCTCTGTGTTTGTGGAATCTGCCTTATTTGTTGTTGACATTGAGCTATGTGAGCTCAAGATCCAGCTCAAGAACCAATCAAACTGCAGCTATGATGGTTACATTCATGTTCTAAAGTATTTAGCAGCTCACATCACTTAACATACAGACGCAATAATACTTTATTTTGTGAGTTTTCAATCTTGCATAGTTGTCACAGACCCCCTTTTCTAGTTCCTGGATCTTAGCCTATTAAGCCACTATAAAGGAAAGATTGCTTGGCTCTAGCCGCAAGACTATTATATTGTAATCTGTTTTTCCCCATTGTTTGCCAGAAAAAAATAATGTACTCTTTTTGAGGTCTGGACATGGAGACAGCATTATGTGTATTTGCAGGTTGGCCTATTGTTCATAGGTGCCAGGCAGGAGGAGTCAATCTCCTGTGTTTCTCTGCTATTCCCTGTCATTGTTATGTTGTATACACCCTCCTCCGTATCTAGCCCCTATAAATATTGTTAACTTTCCAAAAATAAATCTGTTCACTGCTGAGACATATATAGAAATGGTATGTTCTCTTATGTGCTCCTGGTGGCTGTGATACTGATCATATCTCCACCCTGCAAGTAACTTGTCCTGGTCACTACCACAGGGAGGTTACTGAGACTCCTGGAAATGCTGATTCCCAATGGAGAGATCCTGACTGATTAAGAAGCCAGAAATCAGGGTGCTGGTGCCAAGATTTCCAAGAACCCAAATGGTCCTTGAGGGTAGTTTACCTGTAGTCTATAGCACGTAGCCCTGGGCATTAATAGCGCCCACCCCCGGATCATCACAATGGTGCTTTGGGGAAAGCACTAGGAACACTGGATTCTAAGCTCAAAGACAGGGCCCTCCATTCTTTGCAATGTATTAATACTGCTATTGTTTTTTTGCCTTGAACTTAACCCATGTATAGCGCTACGGAATATGTTGACACGTTACAAATAAACAATAATAATATACTTGAGCTTATATAAGTGAACATTTTCATTTAAGAGCAATTTGTGTTTAGGAAGAACTTCCACTTTAAGTGTTTTCATTCCATTTATGACAAAAAAGTGAATATGGAAACACCTCTATTAGAAGGTTGAAATTGCAGGAAATATAAGGGAAGCCTAATGGTACCTAGGGCCTTAGGATGTATTCTTTTAAGATGAAGCACAACCCAAGCAATTGAAGGGAATGAAACATTTATAATTTAAAGTATCTATTACAGATTGTACTGCAAGACCACAGCACAGCCAGAAATGAATGGTCAATACAAACCCGATCACTACACAGTTCAGCACTTCAGACGGTTTGGCAAACTCACAGCTTTTGAGCTATCAAGTGAATCTATCTTTGGCATTATCCAAGTTAGATATTGATTCCAGCTACTTTAAAAGCAGATGTATTAAAATGTAATGATGTTTAAGGGAAGCTGAGGGAATTCTTCAGCAAGGTGTTATAAGTGCCTTTCTGTCCAAAAAAACAAAACAATTTCTTTCAGTCTGACTTTGTATTTTGTTCTTTCAGGCCATTTGGCTAATTTGTCCTAAGATTTTGTTACAGTGGAATATTTCCTTAGTATTGATTCTTTTTTTTCTTCAAATGACAAATTTTTACAGTCATGCACTGTTCTAGTTGTGAGGTTCTAATTTATCTGAAAACCTGACACCCCTTACGAGGAGTGAAATAGGGTTTGTATTGTGCTGAGAGGTACAGTTGAGCTGGTGGAAATGGACATATACTTCTGAAATAAGTAAAAATGTTATATTACATGAAAGGCAGCAACTGCTAAGTTATAAAAAAAAAGTAAGGGAAATGGAATACACGTAAGATGACAGTGTATTATGAAAGTAGACATTATATTACCAGGGAATTTAAGATTAAAACCTGGTTGCCTGTGCTAGGATGGTTGTGGTTGGATCTTCTGGGTTGACAATGATCCAAAACATAGCACTAAATCCACACAAAATGGTTTTGTAGAGAACTCGTTCCAAACTCTTTTATAGTTACATTTGCCACAAAAGTGATGGTACTTACAACCACATTAAATTCCAAGCCAGTTTGGTCGAGTTACAGAGCTATTAAATTAGACCATGCCGCGAGTTACAGGCTTAGGACACATCAATTAGTCAAACCCGTAGTTACAGGTTTCGATGGAGCCAATGGCAACATAGATCGTCACAATTACGGCACTGAAAAATGGAGGTGGGATTTCAAAGTCTTACGGATTTCATTTACGAGTTACGATCGGACCCACATTCCAGAAATAATGCAATATTGATAAAGCTGTAAATATGCTATTCTATTACATGCAAGTTCCATTATATGTATTAACACATTGATTGCAGAGATAGATATAACACGGAAATTACACATGAAATAAAGTATTTTATATTGCCAATTTGCGAGCTTGAGAATGCTGTGCTATTGTAATACCTGACATCACTTTCCCTTTTATTATATGTACAGGAGTGTGTGTATATTTGCATTTCCATTGCTACGGATTAGACTTTACCCCCCCTTGCGGGTCCTCTCTAGTACACGTTGGCTTCTTGCGGGGTACGGGGTTGAACGCCAGTGAATTTGTTGCAATTTAATAGTGAAACTGGAACATAGCGGTTATGGGCTTGAAAGAACAAAGGATTTACGGACATGAAGTTCCACGTCCCCTCTTAACCCGCAGAGCAGCAGCTGGTTGCTTTACGGGGCCAATTTAATAGTAGTAAGTCCTGCGGGCTACATTACAGGCTACGTCTTTACACGTTAGGGGAATTTTAATAGGGCTGTTCGTGGTCAAGTGGTCCTTGAAGAAAAATTGCTGTAGACGTTGATCCCTGAGGTCCAATAAAATGTATATGGTACGTTCCAGGTATAATTTACAAAGAGGTATCCAACCACATAGGAATTCAATCATAACAATAATTATGTAGTATAGTCAGCTAATCTCAGTTTAGAATAAGGGGTAAGTGGCAGGCCCCCAAAGCCATCAATTTTATATAGTTGATAGGTGTTAGGAAGCCAGAGAAGTTTTTGACAATTTTGTTTAATTTTGTCTATATATTTTTTTTATTTTTTTTAGGGGGTAAGATAGCTTAGGGTCTGACCTACCGCATTATAAATTATACATTAAAATCACATGCACTGATTCATTTAAATTAATCATTTTTTATATTTTATTTTTGCATTTTATAGTGATTATTAGCACTTAACAACATTGACTATATATGCATTATAATTATAAGTATTTTTTTATTTTAATTATTGATTAGAAGGCATACAAAAATAAAACATTATGAACAACTGTGTTTTCTCAGTTAAGTCACGTAAACTTTCTCAATAAACATTTACCAATTATTAACTGACTAGACCTTCTTATTGTACACTTTTGATTATTAATATATCTATAACAAGACAAGGGTTTCAATTAAAGAAAACCGTAAACAAGAAATGAAAAAGAAAGAAGAATAAACTAATTAGCTAATCCATATTGCTGCTAACCTGGAGTAGAGAATAGGGTAAAGATAAAGTGGCTGCCCCTAAGTGGGCGCAAGATACGCCTCAGTACATATTTCACAAATTTCCTCGGATTGTAATTACCTCCATTTTGCATCTGAAACTTGAAAGGATTCCAGAGATGATTTACGGGTCTCTCAAGCTCCTTACAAGCGTCAATTTAGCAAAATATAGGTGTCATATTAAGGGGATGCTAAATGGTGATTCTAACCAGGGTTCCCAGATTGTCCGAAATTGGGGGATTCTATTGAGGATGACATGGGTTAATCTCTTATTAATGAGTAAGTAGTTAATCTTTTTAATTACCTCCTGGAAATTTAAAGTCAAAGTCCTCCATCTACTGGCTATATGTAGTTTGGAAGCCAACGCCATTAATTGAAATAATTTATTCTGAGGCTGATAGATTCTTAGTTTGAACCCTCAGTAGTCAAGATTCTATCAAGGGTGAGATCGCCTTCTTGAAAAGAGTGGAAGTAAATTGGGCTAATTGTCCCCATATATTCTGGATAGATGGGCATGACCACCAAGTATGAATGTGATCCCCTATTTGTTGGCATCCCCTAAAGCATTTCTTGCTCTCTTGCGTGTTGAATTTCTGTAATATATCGGGGGTCCAGTAGGCTCTATGTAGGACCTTGATCCTATATATAGGACCTTGATCCTATAAGTCCTATATTCCTTTCCCAAAGGGTCATATATTTATATTTCTGGAGGGGAAGATTTGTATTAAAAGTTTAATATAATAGGCTCACTATGTTTCTGGACAAGGGTGCAAAGTCACATAACTTGGTAAACCAGTTGACCTTTAAAACCTCCTGAGGTGTGCATAAGCTTCCTGAGAAAATGAGTTATCCTTAGAAATGTGAAATGTTCCCCTAGGGAAAGATCTTATCTCTGAGCCACATCCCACATCTCAATGGCCCTCTAGTCCTCCAACAAGTGAGCAAATGTGTAGAGCGTTTTAGTGTGATGTCTGGATGGGGAATAATAGGAGTGAGAGAGGTGAGTATAGGGGCCAATTGGAACTTGTTCCTTAACTGTGCCAAAGGTAGAAAAGATAATTGAGCATCCTTAGAGTACATTTTAAAGTTAGGGCAGGACAATCCCCCTTTGGTTCTATGGTGAAACATTACCTTTCTGGCTAAACGAGTTTTGTGCCCCCATATAAAATGAAGTACTAATTTTTGGAATCTTTCTAATTCTTTCTAGTTGATTTTGATAGGTAAAGTTCGAAAGAGATACATGAGGCGGGGTAAATTGTTCATCTTAATCGAGTTTATCCTTCCCAACTAGAAAAGTTCTACCCCTGTAGAATGTCTAAGCTCAATTCTTTGAAGAGATTAGGAAAGATCAGATTAAAAAGCGCTCATTGCACTGCGAGGCTCGCGGAGTGAGGTGAGCAGTTGAAGCACGCGGGACTTTTGACCCGTAGGACTTGGGACCAAAACCCGCACATACACTGTGTGCTTCGCAAAAATACGACTTTAACGGCTGAACCAGGGAACTGAAAACACCTTGAAAAAACAACAAATATGCCTCAAATTCACGTACACACTCACATACAGCATAGGGGGAGAGCCAGAGAGCCTGTGAGTGAGGTGGCAAGTTAATTTGAGCCATATTTGTCATTTTTTTACGATTGGCAATAGTCTAAGCGAGGAAAAAAATGGCTGCTGAAAAAACACGAAAACGAGGCAGAAGGACGTAAAACTACTAATAAAATTGAGCCCTAAGCAGTAACACTTAACTAATGTCAGTAACACTTCATACAAGCTATTAACATTTAACACAAGGTAGAAACACTTAAACCAACTCAGTAACAAAGCACTAACGCAACCAAACACACTAACACGCATTGTGTGGCAAATAGCATTGCCAGGCTTACAATTTAACTCCCGTCATTTTTGACGGGCAAGTTCCTAGTCAACTATAATAGTTGGGGTAGTTATGAATTGTCAGTCACACTATGTTCGAAGTTACGGGATTGCACATGCAGAATGGCGCTCATTGCAGGGCTCGCGATGGCGGCCGAAAAAACTAAAATTTTCTCAAAAAGGATCAAAACGAGGCCGAAGCCAGTAACACTTAGCCGATCAACGCGAGACTCGCAAGACTTTGAAAATAAAAGCAACGTCACTCATTGCGAGACGCCCAAAACCTAAGCGGAGACACAGAGGAGAAACACAGGGAGATAGAGGGGGGAGAGAGTGGAAAGAGACACAGGGCTAAGAGACAAAGGAAAAGAGACAAAGGGGAGGCAAATAAGGAAAAACAAAAAACAGAGGGCAGGGAGAGGGGAGGGAGAGAGGGGGAAACACAGGGGCCAGAGAGTGGGGAGAGGTTCGCAATGAGCGCTCCTCAATAATAACAGCAATAAACTTTTAAGCCGATGCTGTTTGCCACACAATGTGAGGCTCTTCCACCTCTGAGCACCTTCGGCGCTCATCGCAAGGCCTGTAAATTAGACTGAAGGAGAGGCTCGCCGTTATTTTTGAGGGGCAAGTAGCTAGTTCCGGCTATAAAAATAGATACTGGATAATATGAGATGCACAATGGAGTGTGATTATTAAACTTATCAGTTTACCTCTATATTATAGTATTTGTTTACTTGTAGTTTGCATTTTTTCTGTATACTAATAGGCTAATTCTTCCTTATTCTATAAATAAATATAAAAAATAAAAAAAAGTCTGCTCTGCAGTACAAACCACATGGTGGCAGTGTTGATTTAAACATTCATTATAAAAGTGGCAGTATTTGCAAATTTATTTTTATCACTAGAATTCATTTTTTTGTATATATCAAGCATTTTTTATATCCTATTATTCTTTATCCCATACACCCTCTGTTATTTATATACTATTACCATTTGATTATTTGTTAACCATGTACCTGTGTCTAATATCTGCATGTTTAAATGAAGAACTGCTGTCTATAAACATCTTGCTTTCTAGAAAATGTTAAATATGGTGTCCTACAACAAAAGAGACAAGTATACTTAAGCAGCCTATATACAAGTTTACAGTTGCATGAGAAAGAGAATTAAACCCCAGTTTCTATGTATTGGTGCTAGGGATTCCTTGGAAGGAGCCTGCTTCAGGACCTGTGAAAGGTGACGGTTAGAAAGTGACTCTGTCTCAAACACTGAAAAGGAAATGGCTTTAATGCATCATGTTTCCTCAATATGTCACAAGCGAACAGAAATAAGGAGAGAAGTTTTAGGTATCCATAATGTTAGGATAATGTTCTGCTCCCATTCCTCTAAGCCAGGTGGGCAAGTTCAGTCCTGGAGGGCCACACAGAAGACTGGATTTGATATCCTTTCTGCGCAAAGGTTAGTCAATCAGGATGAGTGAATAAGTGATTGACTCACCTGTGCCCAGCAGGGATATCTTCAAACCCATGCATGTGCGTGGCCCTCCAGGACCGAACTTGCCCAGCCCTGCTCTAAGCTCATGAGCCAAAACAGCACTTTGTCTTAGGCAGAAAGCTAATGTTCACTTTGTAACTGTTACTGTTGCCATTGCAACCACAGCACTTCACTTCATGATTCTCCCCATCAAAGCTGTTGTCCGCTAGTCCCACTGCAAGGCTCCAGTTCCAGGGTATGTTCTGCCAAGCTTCAGCCCCTATTTGGACCTTTTCCTGTATGTGTGCGCACAGCGTGTGAATGCTGCGGTTGAATGCTGCACTGCTAGTGGTGAAAAAGAGGTAGTGCAGGCAAACAATTCTTCCCCCCTCCGACGTGGAGCAACTTGATGACGCTGAATCAACATTAAGGCTATCGCTATGTTCGGCGTGGTCACACGGCCCTCGACGGCCTTGGGCTCAAGGCCTCTTCTGTCGGCGTGCCTTATGCTCCACGGCGGAGGGGGGAATACCTTTGGCGCTTCGTTCAACCGCAGCATTCACACTCTGTGTGCACACATACAGGGAAAGGTCCCCTATTGTACTTTATTTGACTGTGTGATCCTATAGCACCCACTAGCCAGTCTCTGCAGTAAATGCCTTGGGCCAATAATCTTTATAAAGACTAATCCAAACAAAACTATATTTAGAGACAGTGGGCATTAGGGGTCCTAGCCCCCAGGTTCAAGTGGCAACAAAGAAGTTTCCCCCCCTCTGGCTAGTGATCATAATTGAAAGTAAACCTCCTTTGCCTATACCCAATTGGAGTCAGGTCCCCAGCAAATTGCTACAACTTTATTATTTTACTGGCAGTCTCCTCCTGACAATGTTGATGATACTAGCTTCAGTTTGTTCTGCGGGGTGAGTAAAGTCCTCCGTGCCCAATTGCTATACACACTTAAACTCCAAACACTGCTTTTCTGGTTATCTGTAGCAGGACAGATTCCAACATGGTGAGGTTTCTCCCATAGAACATGGTGGAGGTATCCATTATCATCTCAAATGTAAACAGATCCTTGCTCAAATTAATAGGCCTAAAATACATTAACACATCTTTCCTTTCCTACTCGGTTCTGGGAAACGGCAAACGCTGTTCTAGAAATAGAAAGTGTTGATTTATATCACCCTTATATCATTTTTGGTTCTTATCTGCTATCTGTGGCCTCCATGCTAATCCCTATATCGCAAAATTACACCATGTTTAAGAGAAAAGTAAAACTACCTTTCAATAAAAGTACAGTAGTGTGTTTATATATGCATTTACAGTGATCTGTACATGTCATTACGCGCTTTGTGAGACCTCCTTGGTACCAGTAGCTTGTAGTTCGATTTTTGCCATTTGCGGGCTTGTCGGAGTGGTTAGGGAGGGGGAATCGGAGCAACTGAATAGCGATTTTAGCATTCGCAACTCTTGCGGACGTGAAAGATCAAAGGCTTTGGGGGGCATTAACTTACGATTTGAACAATTGCAGTGAATCGCAGGCCGGAGCCAGTAACTCGATCGGAGCCCGGAAGGAGACACCAATTAAATAGCAGAGTAACTTGCGGGCTCGGATCTCCCAAAAGGCTCAATTGAATGAGGCTCATTGTATACCAATATAGTAGTTGTCAGTGTGGGGAATGCTTACGATGTTGGTCACACTTTGTGAGCCCGATTGTGGCCACGAGCCAAAGGCGCTCATTGCACTACGAGCCTTGCAAAGCGAGGCGAGCAGTTGAGGCACGCGGGACTTACAACCCGTACTGCTTAGTATAGAAAACCATACATGCACTGTGCGGCTTGCAAAAATCCCACTTTAACGCCACGAACTGGAAAGAAAACCACAAATATGCCTCAAATTAACTTAAAAACATAGCACAGGGGAGAACCAAGGAGACTGTGAATGAGGTTGCAAGTTATTTAGAGGCATATTTGGTGTTTTTTCACAAACGGAAATCGCCTAAACGATAAAAAAAATGGCTGATGAAAAAACGCAAAACGACGAAAACGAGACCGAAGGACATCAAACTAGCCCAAAGGACGTAAAAAGTGCTCAAAGGGTCCATAGCTTCACACTGTGTGACAAACAACATTGCCAGCCTTACTATTTTACTCCCGGCATTTTTGACGGACAATTTCCTAGTTATAATTGTAAAAGCAGGTGGAAAAATAGGTAGGTGGTGCACGCAAATCATCCAGCTTTATTCAAATGGTTTACCAAGACACTGGTCAACTTTTTACGTTGTCCATCAAAAAATGGTTTCTACTGGGGGTACATTATTGATATTTTATCTGGTAGGATATGGTATTTTCAGATAAATGTATATTTATTAAAAGGAAAGATATATTTTAGGAGGTTTTGGAGATAGTATTGTTCAGTTAGTTCTCATTTTAAATTTTGTTTATATATATATATAATTTTGTTTCAATTAATAATATTTCTAAAATGTACTTATAGCCATTTTATGTGACATATTTGTAAAGTTTGGACAACCCTAGTTTACTCATTTGATAAGTAAAATATGGCTTTAAAACAATGAGTTCTGTTTCGATTGTAAATTTCTGTGTACTTAACCCCTATATAGCACTATGGAATACGTTTGGCGTGTTACAAATAAAACATAATAATAATAATAATAATAATATTAATAATATTCTAAGGCCCTCATTCAATTGCGATTTGGCCAATTGAATAGGGGTCTAAATAAGCTCATAGCATATTTTTTTAAAATACGTTTTTAGTCAGTAATCATCTATCCAAAAGCAAGGTTATCACTAACTAAAAACTTCTTAAAAAAAATATGCTATGTGCTTATTTAGAGCCCTATTCAATTGGTAAAATTGCAATTGAATGAGGCCCTAAATGTACTGTCACATCACAATTTTGCTAATTATGCAGTATTTTTAGTTTTATAAATATGTAGTTGAATTTCTACCTCGATAAATGTCAGCCATTTTTTTCCCAATTGTGTTATAATTCCAGTATTTATATGTATGGCATTTTTCTTTATGTTAAATTGATTAATACGCAAAAGTCTGATTTATCAGGTAATTTTTACATTTAATATTTTGCTTTAGAATTCTTATTGTTAATTTGTAACTCGCCAACATATTCTGTAATGCTATTTAATTTTATAATGAAATGAAATTGATAATTTTTCACAATCCGCTCCTTTTTTTTCTGTGGTATAATATGTAATTACATTCCAATGTTTATATTATAAATGTAATATTCATTTATAACTTTTATACAAGCAAGCAACTTATAAATGCATATTTGTATTTTTCCTGTATGTATCAATTTTGTGTATTTTTCTATTTATATGAAATAATAATATTCCACGTTTAAATAGTTTCCAGGGTGAAGGGCACAAGTGAGCTAAAAGAGTTTGCTCTCGGAGTGGCTTATCATGGCCATAGAACTAACCTATTAAGGTTGGTTTGTTCTCTGATGAGCGCCTCTGACTTAGTTTTTTTGTTTATGCAAATTACCCTTAGGGTTTAGTCTCCCTAAGGGTAATAGGGGACTCCAGACGTGGACCCCTTGCTCACTGTGCTTTAGGCAGTTCAGCTGCACCTCACTGACGTAGCCCATAAAGGCCGAAACGCGTCTGGAGTTTGCTGTTTCTCCTGTTCAGGGTAGATTTGCCTGGTATTTTGGGGCTGGGTCACTCTTTTGAGTGGGACCAGACTGATATACTACAGGATATTTCTCCCTGTGAAGGGCACAAGTGAGCTACAAGAGGTGCTTTCAGAGTGGCTTATCATGTCCATAGAACTAATCTATTAAGGTTGTTTTGTTCTCTGATGAGCGCCTCTGACTTAGTTTTTTTGTCCATATTATAATAATATTTAATAGTTGTTAAAGCCACACTATAAATATAATTTCAGGGAGGGTGTAAAAGCCGGAACTGAACGGCCGGAACAGGCCATTTATAAAAGAAATCAATAACGGCAACTTTCCAGAGGGTCAAATATACCAAATTCACCAAATACACATGACTAGGTGGGGTTGATGTAATAACCTTCATACATTCCACAGAAACTAATTTCAAGTACCCATTCCGGGCCAGAATACAATATTTAGCAAAATTACCCGTAACGGCACCTTTCCAGAGGGTCAAAAATACAAAATTCACCAAATACACATAACTAGGTGGGATTTACTCAATTCTTTCTGTGTTTTGTTACAGCTTTATGGGATGAGTGTGGGAGTCTGCTATCATGGAGTTGATACCTCCCTCCCCTTCCTTTCCTTCCCCTTCTTCTTTTACACTATTTAATTTTCTTTGTTACAAACCTGATCTAGCTTACTTCAGAAACAACGCCATAAAAAGAATATAATTAAAAAAAAGAAAAGAAACTGGGAAAAGAAAAAGAAAAAAATGTCGTCCGTTAATACTTAATAAAAATAAAAAAAAGGCACACAACGAGGCCAAAGCCCGTAGGGCTTAGGCGCTCATTGTGAGGCCCGCAAGACTTTAAAAAATGTGCGAGCGTAGCTCATTGCGAGGCATGCAAGACTTGAAGAGGGAGGGAGAAGAAAGACACAGGGGAGGGAGAGGGGGGGGAGAGAGTGCAAAGAGACACAGGGGTGAGAGAGTGGGAAAGAGACACAGGGGTTAGAGAGTGGGGGGAGGCTCGCAATGAGTGCCATTGAATTAGCTTTCGAGGCATTTTTCTGCCCATGTGGGTGGTCATCAGTTTGTAAAGGAGAGGCTTTATTAAAATACATTGAAAGTATATATTGATCTTAACTGCTTAAAATATTGTCCTAGTTTACGAAACACATCTCATAAATATGTAACAAACTAACAACATTAGGAGGGGTACAGAGCAATTATTTGTGTGGATGATTATCATTTTCTTAAAGCTGTTCTGAATCATTAAATGAGATAACAAGTTCGTCTCTTTCCACTCCTGAATAAATAATATATAACACTAGCGACTTGCCCGTCAAAAATGACGGGGCAATAAAATTTTAAGCCATGGGAATGCTGTTTGACACACAATGTAAACCGTTTTGTACTCCGAGGACCTTCAGCGCTCATTGCGAGGCTTGCGCTGAGCGCCTCAGCCTCTCCTGTCGTGTACTTTTGGTCCTCTGAGCACCTTTATCAGTCATTATAAAGAGAGATATATATTTTTATGTATATGTAGTTAAGTAATAATGAATTATTTTTTTAATAAATTAATATACTTTAAGTATTTATAATTAATATATGCAGCCAGCAGTAGCCTGAAGAGCTAACAATCTGTTTGTATTTTGCGTCTGCATACAATATACATTGTGAGTGTTGGTGCCCTGATGATAAAGTGTAATGAATGTTCCAAGTGTGCATTATAAATAGGCTGCGTGCGCGAGGTGAAGCCGTTGGTTTATTGTGTAAAGCGGCATTGTATATTTGTAATGTTATTAATGTGTTACGCGGCTAGTGAGCATGTTCCGGCTTTTGTAATAGAAAATACACTATTTCGTAGGTTGATGTGTAAAGTGTTACGCGTTTGGCAGTGTTTGGGGCGCTCCGGGGTGGTGTAGCCTCGTTTTTAGTTTTTTTGACAGTAATTTTTTTCCTCGCTAAATCTGCTTACATTCGCATTCCACCTCACTCCATGACGTTCTGGCTGTTGGCCTGTGCTGTCTGTGATGTTTTTGTAATTTTTTTTGTTGTATTTGTTGTGTTTTTGTTTTTGCAGTTCGTCCGTTAATCTCATATTTTTTTGGGTCTCGTATCTTTTTTTTCTAAGTCCCGCGTCTCGTATTTTTTTTTCTACGTCCAAGCGTCTCGTAATTTTTTTTTCTAAGTCCTACGTTTGTCAACCACTTGCAGGTCAAGGCGATCCAGCGTTTAGGAAGTGTTTTGTGGCTAAGTCCCGCTTGTTTCATTGCCTCATTGTGTTTGTGGTGATAGTTTTAGTGCGTTGTAGTGCCTTAACGGCTCGCCACGCTATGCGAGGCTCGCAGACGATGAGCGCTGTAACGGAACCCATCACTGTTTTACCCTGTTTTATGGTTATGGTTAAAATATGATCCTACTGTTATACTGTATGTATGTTGGTTTATGCTCTGCAGAATATTAGCCCAGACTATTGCAGACCTTGGCATAATAGATAATCCTATTACAGAGACTCCTCATAAGATAAGGAAGTATATTGTATAAAGTGTTTTCATCATCAGACATAAGAACAAAGAAGTGTAATTGAATCAATGTCTGATTGTATCAATGTTGCCAGGTAGCCTCAGGGAGGTGTGACCCACCTATTGTCCCTCTATGTGTATTATGTGGCCAACTATGGGGGATGTGTATTGCCTGTGGGAAGAGATGTGTATATATAGTTCTGCACATAACAAAATAAAGTCAGAAGGACAGCTACAGGAGACACCATTCCGTGGAGTACAAATTGAGGGCAACGCTAGTATCCGTACAGCTCCCCTGGCTACAGCAGGATGGAACCGGCTAGTTTTCGGACAGCGTTCCATGATGAGGAGGAGGAGGCGGCCGCGGACTACAGGGATGCAGACAGAAAGGAACTCATGGAGGGAGACCGGGCAGCGGTTACAGTACCTCTTACGGACAGCACACAGACTGAGTTTGGAAGAGAACTCCAATGCAGACTGGCCTTTTTCCCAGGTACCCTTCGCATAAGAACCTTGGAATGGTTAATTACAGATGTCCACGAATACATAATGGAAAATCAGCGGGCACGGGAGCGGTCCATCTTGGGAGCTGCTAACCCACCTCCCACCATTAACCCCCCCCCCCAGCACTGCATCCGGGTGGTGGGAACTACCAAGACCCTCCACGGTACATCAGGTGCCACACGTGTAACCAGCAGGGCCACATGCAGAGAGACTGTCCCAGAAACAGAAACCGCTCCACGTGGAATACTCCAACTAATTTCCTCACCCAGCGACAGGGTGTACCCCAGGGAGCAGAAGGTGTCGTCCTTCCTCCCCAGCGACAGTGTGTACCCCAGGGAGCAGAAGGTGACGTCTTTCCTCCCCAGCGACAGTGTGTATCCCAGGGAGCAGAAGGTGTCGTCCTTCCCCCTCAGCGGCAGTGTGTACCCCAGGGAGCAGAAGGTGCTGTCCTTACTCCCCAGAGGCAGGGTGTACCCCAGGGAGCAGAAGGTGCCGTCCTTCCTCCCCAGCGGCAGTGTGTACCCCAGGGGGCCGAAGGTGTCGTCCTTCCCCCCCAGCGGCAGTGTGAACCCCAGGGAGCTGAAGGTGTCGCCCTCTCCCCCCAGCGACAGCTTACCCTAACAAGGGGAGACACCAATCTCCCAGACGGCGCAGATGGGACCGTTGTCTCTGTGCCTGACCTACCGGGATGCTGGACAGCCTGTCCAGATCCCCAACTACCCTCATTGGGACAACCGGAGGAGGGGGTAAGTACAAATTCCCCTCCCCAGCTAACTTCTAATGTGGCCCTAGAGTTAACAGAGGAAATGTTAACCCCCACTGACCCCCACTTTTCCCTGGCTACTGAGCCGGAATATGTCCCAAGTACCCCAGCAGAAGAGCTGACAGCGGGGCAGAATGCAGTCGGCCTCTACCCTCCCTTTGTCCCTTGTACAGAGCAGAGTGTCCTGCAGGTGATACCAGCAGAAGAGCTAGCATCAGGGCAGAGTGCCGCTTGCCTCTGCCCCTCAAGTCCCCTCAGCGTGTTGCCCCATCACCACAGCGAAATATCCAGGTGCCTGGTTAGACTTCCCCCCAAAGGGGAGATGTGTGACGAAGTGCCCTTCGCCACTTTGTCCTGGAGAGGACTTATTGCCAGCCTCCTGCCCTGCGACTATGGCCCTGGGACATATTGCCCTTTAAACACAGTATTCGGCCATACCAGAGTGTATGTCACTCATTCTGGCCCTTTAAATACAGGGGGGTCATTCGGTACTTGCCCTGTGGGAGCGGTGATACCCCAGATAGCTATGACATGGAGCCCATTCATATAATGAAAGACTATGGGAAAGACTTTAGCTACATGGCAATTGAACTGTGTGAATAGGATCTGAGCGCTATTCTGTAGTTTTGTGCTCTCAGATCCCAGCTATCTGGGGATATGTGAAATGTGAGTAAATGTAAATTGCAGTAATGCTGATGGGTTGTCAAACTAGAGAATTGGCCAACAAATAGTTTTGTCCGGACATCCCCAGGCCGATCCGTTGGGATCAGACCGTGTATGCCGGCTTATGGTCGCGGGGGAGGTGTGTAACGGAACCCATCACTGTTTTACCCTGTTTTATGGTTATGGTTAAAATATGATCCTACTGTTATACTGTATGTATGTTGGTTTATGCTCTGCAGAATATTAGCCCAGACTATTGCAGACCTTGGCATAATAGATAATCCTATTACAGAGACTCCTCATAAGATAAGGAAGTCTATTGTATAAAGTGTTTTCATCATCAGACATAAGAACAAAGAAGTGTAATTGAATCAATGTCTGATTGTATCAATGTTGCCAGGTAGCCTCAGGGAGGTGTGACCCACCTATTGTCCCTCTATGTGTATTGTGTGGCCAACTATGGGGGATGTGTATTGCCTGTGGGAAGAGATGTGTATATATAGTTCTGCACATAACAAAATAAAGTCAGTATTCATTTGACTCCCAAATTGTGTGTCGTCCAATATGGGAGGTCGGGAATGGTGAGACTGTAGTGCTTCTTGGATATTTTACCGTATACCAGCGGAGATATTGGATTTGTGTTCCAACTCCGTTACAAGCGCCTTGGGTGCTCATCGTCTAATTGCTACGTGTTAACGTCTCGCCTCGCTTAGTGCTACGTGTTAACATCTCGCCTCGCTTTGTGAGGCTTGCAGCGATGAGCGCCTTTGTCGCTCATCGCCTAATTGGAACAGGTACTTGAAATGAGTTTGTGTGGAATTTATGAATGTTATTACATGAATCCCACCTAGTTATGTGTATTTGGTGAATTTGGTAATACTGACCCTCTAAAAAGTTGCTGTTCCGGGTCATTTTGCAAAATATAGTATTCTGGCCGGAACAGGTACTTTAAATTAGTTTATGTGGAATTTATGATGGTTATTACAAGAATCTCTCCTAGTTATGTGTATTTGGTGAATTTGGTATTTAAGACCCTCTAAAAAGTAGCCGTTCAGAGTCATTTTTTGCTAAATATTGTATTCTGGCATGTTAAAGGCTTAATAATGCATACTATCACGTGGGGGTTGGCTCTTAAATATAGTTTTTAATTATATTTACCACATCCCAATGATTTTAGCATGAATTCCCTTTATAAAGGGTGCGTTCCGGCCTGTTTTTGCCTGTTCCATTTGATATTTTGGTTTTTAAAGGTTAATAAAGTATTATATCAAATTGGTTTTGGTTCTTATATATTGTTCTCAATATTATCTAGCACACCCCAGTGATATTGATATTGATTTCTTTTACAAATGGCCTGTTCCGGCTTTTACACCGTCACATAATTTCATATATAATTATAATTGGTCCTTTGAAACACAGCAACTTCTTCAGCTGAGGTAACATTTTCAGTTTAAAGTATACACACTGCAGCCAGTCCCTCTCGTGCAGTGATTGGCTGCTATGTTCACGTGATCTCATGATTGCAAGGTTCTCTGGGATATTGTCGTTTTTTCATATGTAATGACATAGCGTGGACAGGCTGTGGAACTACAATCCCAGAATCCATTGCGTTTTTATATTCTCTCCCCTTTAGCCTCACTTCCCTGGTCCTGTATTAGTTGCAACAAAGTAAATAGAGCTGTGTGCAAGGTATGGGCTCTTGTGCTGGTTTGCAATAACTGTAAGATTTCTTATAATATTTGGGTAGAAAATGCATTTATTCCAGTTTGTTACAGTGTTTACACAATAATATATACGTTGCATTTATAGTACAATTGCATATATTATAATAATCAGGTATATTAAGAGATGCATGCAAGGAAGGTGTCATAATTAGTTTATATGGAAAACATCTATTCCTTTTATCTGGGTTGTGTTATTTGCAACAAAATAGAAGGCAAAAAAATATTTAGCACAAATGTATATGTATTATAATGCAATGTTAATTAAATAGTATATACTTCTTGGTGCAGCAATATTCCCTGTGATCTGTTTGTTTAATTAAATATGTATAGATAGTTGTCTAGGTTTCTGTATGTTTTGTTAATTAGTTTTTTTTGCTATGCATACCCAACTATATATAATTATATAGTGCTATTTTTTCTCAGATCTGTCCTGTTTTGTGTGCGCCGACGTCGAACTGCGCCTCCGTCAACTCTTGGAACGCGGGTGCACTCACGTCGCCATATAGTGTAACCCTAACCCTAAAGCCCTAACCACTTACCGGGCGTGGCAACGTAGGCGGCGGCGGCGGCACACAACACCAGCGAACAGCGGCGCACACAAAACAGGATAGGACCTTTTTTCTATTTAAAGAAATAGAAGTCACACTGCTCTAAATAGCAACTTTTGAGTAGTAAAAATGAGAATAAACACTTTGATTAACTTTGATTAAAAAAATGTGTATTTTGTGAGAACAATGTACTGAAAATATCTGGTTTTTACACCACCTTTAGCCTGGAGCTACGCCCATCGTTCCAAACTGTGGCAGAGTGCAGATTTCCCTGCACTTTGCCAGCAAAACTGTGCAGCCCATAGGCAGCTCCAGGCACTTGTGCTTCATATTTGTTGGGACAAGTAGCCTGACAGCTCCTTTAAAAGTTTCAGTGCGAACTTCCCACCACAACTGTTTGGGTTGCCATTGTGTGGGTGTGTCGTTGCCATTATTTTATTTGCCTTGTGCCGGTGACTCCTCTCTAGGCTGGATCTCTTTGGGCACGGAATTCTAGATGGCGTCTACATCTTTGGAATCTGTTGGCTTTGCCTAATTAACACTGCTGGTGCGGCAAATCGGTTAATCCGGCAAGGCGTTGGAACGGTGGATGCCGTATAATCGGTGTTGTACCTGTATATAGTGAGATTACAGTGGTGCTGTGTGATATTTACATGCAACATGATATATATACAGTGTATGTGTGTGTGTGTATATATATATATATATATATATATATATATATATATATACTAGCGACTTGCCCAGCAAAAATTACGGCAAAAAATTTGAAACCTCGCAATGCTGTTGTTTGCCACACAATGCAAGGCTCTCCCTCCTGCCCCCCTTGTAACTTGCAGGCCTTGTTTTGAGCGCTCATCGCATTGCCGTGCATTACAGGCCGTGGCATGTGCTGTGCGCATGCTCAAGCCCATAACTTTACAAGCGTTGCAGACAAGCTCTCTCACCCCTGTGTCTCTTTCCCCTCTCTTCCTCCCGTGTGTCCCTTTGCCCCCCTCTTTCTCCCCAGTAACTTTTTTTTTTAAGCCCGCAAGGCTTGAAGCTTAAATCGGTATTGCAAAAAAGTTACGGGTTTTACCCGCCGCCATTTTTTTTTAAGGCCATAACTCGGCAGCCGTTGGGAAGATGCCAATTGAATAGCAAATTGGCTTTCTACCTCACTTATGGACTCCCTGCCTCAAGGGGAGGCAGGGACCCCCGTAAGTGAGTTTGCTCCCTGCCTTCGTTGCTCATTTCGACCCTTTCCCCCCCCTCTAACTTGCCGGCCTCGCAGTAAGCGCCTTTTTCCTTTGGTGCTCATTGCGCATGCACAAGCCCGTAATTTTTAATATAGCGTGGCCGAAAAACTCGCAATTACGACATATATATATATATATATATATATATATATTTAGACAACGATAAATCATTTCAGAACTTTTTCCACCTTTAATGTACTTAATGTGTAAAAAAAAATATAAAAATAAAATAATATGGTTGCGTAAGTATGCACACCTTTAAACTAATACTTTGTTGAAGCACCTTTTGATCTTATTACGGCACTCCGTCTTTTTGGGTATGAGTCTATCAGCATGGCACATTTTGACTTCTTCTTTGCAAAAACACTCCCAAATCTGTCAGATTGTGCGGGCATCTCCTGTGCACAGCTCTCTTCAGATCACCCCACAGATTTTCAATCGGATTCAGGTCTGGGCTCTGGCTGGGCCATTCCAAAACTTTAATCTTCTTCTGGTGAAGCCATTCTTTTGTTGATTTGGATGTATGCTTTGGGTCGTTGTCATGCTGAAACATGAAGTTCCTCTTCATGTTCAGCTTTCTAGCAGAAGCCTGAAGGTTTTGTGCCAATATTGACTGGTATTTGGAACTGTTCATAATTCCCTCTATCTTAACTAAGGCCCCAGTTCCAGCTGAAGAAAAACAGCCCCAAAGCATGATGCTGCCACCACCATGCTTCACTGTGGGTATGGTGTTCTTTTGGTGATGTGCAGTGTTGTTTTTGTGGCAAACATATCTTTTGGAATTATGGCCAAAAAGTTCAACCTTGGTTTCATCAGACCATAACACCTTTTCCCACATGCTTTTGGGAGACTATAGATGTGTTTTAGCAAAATGTAGCCTGATTTGGATGTTTTTCTTCTTAAGAAAAGGCTTTCATCTTGCCACTCTACCCCATAGCCTAGACATATGAAGAATACAGGAGATCGTTGTCACATGTACCACACAGCCAGTACTTGCCAGATATTCCTGCAGCTCCTTTAATGTTGCTGTAGGCCTCTTGGTAGCCTCCCAGACCAGTTTTCTTCTCGTCTTTTCATCAATTTTGGATGGAGCTCCAGTTCTTGGTAATGTCACTGTTGTGCCATATTTTCTCCACTTGATGATGACTGTCTTCATGTCTTCACTGTATTCAATGGTATATCTAATGCCTTGGAAATTCTTTTGTACCCTTCTCCTGACTGATACCTTTTTAACAATGAGATCCCTCTGATGCTTTGGAACTCTCTGTGGACCATGGCTTTTGCTGTGGGATGCAACTATGAAAATTTCAGTAGAGACCAACTAGAGCAGCTGAACTTTATTTGGGGTTAATCAGAGGCACTTTAAATGATGGCAGGTGTGTGCTGACTCCTATTTAACATGATTTGGAATGTGATTGCTTAATTCTGAACTCGGCTACATCCCCAGTTATAAGAGGGTGTGCAGACTTATGCAACCACATTATTTTTTTTTTATTTTTTTTTTTTCCTCCACCTAAAAGATTTCAGTTTGTTTTTCAATTGAGTTGTACAGTTTATAGGTCACATTAAAGGTGGAAAAAGTTCTGAAATGATTTATCTTTGTCTCATTTTTTTACAGCACAGAAACCTGACATTTTAACAGGGGTGTGTAGACTTTTTATATCCACTGTATATATGATCATTATAACATATCTAAGAAAAAACAGTGTCCATAAAAAAATGAGAAATTAAAATAACTTTAGAGCTTTTGTTAAATGGCAAAACAACATGTCAGCATGCCATTGATTATTGTTTTCATTGCATATCCAAATTGTCTCCTAGGTGTAAATGTCATGGCTTTGTGGGTCTTATAAAAAGCAATTGAGAAGAGATGGTTGCTCCAGCCCTCCTAAATCCCAAATGCTATCAAAATGTTACCAATATATAGTGAGTAATAAAACTTGCAGTTGTATTACCGTGTTCACATGTAAATTACTCCTCGTGTCTGGCCATAAATACTGGTCTTTCCATCAACCTTCTATTCAAACCCTATTCCATTATGAATGCCCAAGCAAGACTCCTCCAACTTATTCTCCACACCTCACTCACCACTCCTCCTCCACAGCACCTCTCTTTGTAAGTGTCTCCAATGAACCACCAAACCTTGGAAAATAAAATACAAATTTTGGACTCTTCCATACAAAGCTCTTAATGTGACCACACCCTCCTACCTGTCTTATCTCTTCTCTAAGTATACCCCAAATCACCCCATTCATTCTGCTCCTTTGCTCCTCTAATTACCTGCTCCTACCCCCATCTACAGGACTTGGTTCATGCAGCTACTGCTCTCCTGGACCTCCTTAACATGCACTCTCAGACTCTCCCCTAGCTTTCAGAGCTTTTCGAGTTCTTTAAATAAAACCTATCACCTATATCCCAAACACCGACTGCTTACAGATATCATCTGGCCAACTGGTTCTCACCACAACACACAGCCATATTCTTCAACATACCACTGGTTCACCAACGCCTCTACTCGGGTGTAATTTATCTAACCATCTCCTTTAGAGATTTGGTTCTCCTCCATTTGCATCAGTTTGTAATTATATTGTTATGTGTCACATATCCTCTGTATATAATGTATTTTCCAATTTTATTTAATGCTGTTTAAACCATTGGTAGGGTTATCTGGTGGCCCAGTGGTTAGGATGCAGGTGCTTTCACCACAGTATCCTGCGTTCGAATCCAGCCAGGGAACCAAGAGGTCACACTGGCAAGTACTTGGATGGGAGACCACCTGGGAATACCACAAGCTGTATGCTGTGGCCCCCTGGGGAGGGAACTGGATCAGCATGGTGTGTTGTCCATGAGGTCCCGGAGAGTCGGCACGACTGAGCGACGCCCTTTACATTTGCATTTTAAACCATTGGTGTAATGCATTTCTATCTCCTGATCTTCCCTGTTGTATATGCTATAGGGGTAATTTATCTAAGCAAGAGTATATGTCAACATAATTCCGGGACACGCGTCTGTGAAATATATACATCTCAGTCTAGCCAGTTTATAACTCAGTCCACATGTTATTTAGTTGCATGACAGTTGATCCCTAAGTACTGTTCATATGTTGATCAATGCTGACTTGCTCCTTAATACCACTTTATTTTGACTATCAATGTATTGAGAACTCTGGAAGACGTCTACTTTTTTATTCCAAAATAACTTAAACATTTTTTTTGTAAGGCATTTAACCTCCTGGCTACCAATCTTGTATGAGATTGAAGTTTCCCAGAGATCGATGTTAAGCTAGTAACTAATATAAGCTAGAAGCCAACTGTGATCACTTGTCTCTGCTAAGTAGATAGTTGGGGGAATGGGAGATCACCAACATCACATCCAGTTTTAAAACAATTTTTGGTTTTGTTTTTGTTTTAAAGAATTTAAAAATATATATATACCCCACAAAAAGTTAATATTAAGATAATTAATAGAAAAAAAGTCGCGTATAAAATAGCACTCATATGTTAATCTGGATTTCCCTGCCCAAGTCACAAGAGCAGGGCATGGAGGAACATCTTAGAAACAAATCTGGCTAGTATTCACCCCACAGGGCCAACAGAGGGGCTAATATACCGGAGAGTATATAAATGTAAAATGTGTAATTTTATAGCTCCAGAGGGCAATCATATTTTGATTAATAATATTAATATATTGTCTGAGGAAGAGGCTTTAGGAAATACCTGATTAATTCAAACTTCTATTGATTCAAACCAAGCCTTTAAGTAGGATCCGGTTATCTAACATAGCATCTGATGCCCCCATGGAAGATCATATCCTATCTAAATCCACCATTGCTTCTAAGTATCATCATTATTAATATCTAGCTACTTGCCTGTCAAAAATGCAAGGCTATGGCGCTCGGCGCTCATTGCGAGCCTCTCCCCCTGTGTACTTTACAGGCCTCACGCTTGAGCACCCTCCACGCTCACTGCAAGCCTCTCCTTCCATCTACTTTTACGGGCCTTGGCGCTCATTGCAGTCATCGTCCAACCCCCAACTTTATTGCTTTGCAATGATCAACTTCGGCGCTCATGGCGATCCTCTCCCCCCGTGTGTAGTTTAGGGGCCATGCGATGAGTGTTACTGGCTTGGGTTGAGTGTTACTGGCTTTGGGCTCTTTGCTTTTTATTGCCTTCTGCCTCGTTTTCATCCTGTTTTTTCGGCTGCCATTTTTTTTCTTGCTTAGTTGATTTTCGATCGTGAAGAAACACCAAATATGCCTCAAATTCACTTGCAACCTCACTCACAGGCTCCCTGGCTCTCCCCCTGTGCTGTATGTGAGTGTGTGAGTTAATTTGAGGCATATATGTTTTTTTTGCTGGTCTTTCCAGTTCCGTCGTTCGGCTATAACATTTGTAATTTAGTACAGCCCCAGGTTTGCAAGGCCTGTAGTTGCATCTACGGGCTTCGGTCTTAAGTCATATGAGGCTCGCGATGAGCGCATTGCAGCCTATGTGGGATGGGCCTCGCAATGATCGCTGCAGGTGCTCATCGCGAGGCCTGCAATGAGTGCCTTTGGCGCTCATTGCAGCCTAAATCCCATGGGCCTCGTGATGAGTGCCTGCTTCGCGAGGGCCGCAACTATTTAACATGATCAACATTTGTAAGATCCACCACTATATATATATATATATATATATATATATATATATATATATATAATCAAATATTTCACATTTTTGGGGATGGAGAAGACGGTATGAAGGAGGAATGAAATCCCTTAATACCGATTGTGATACCTTTTTGGGTTCATAAATTCCAGTATAATGGGATTTTTGCACTCTTTGTCAGTTAGAACCTAAAGTTTTTTTCAGATGTAACCTCTTTATATACTGTTAGTATTCTTGAGTCTCTAGTAGACACACGTTTGTGTCACGCTACATATTAAGTTCAGGGTAGAATTGCCTGGTATTTCGGGGCTGGGTCACTCTTTTGAGTGAGACCAGACTGATATACTTCAAGATATTTCTCCATGTGAAGGGCACAAGTGAGCTAAAAGAGGTTGCTCTCTGAGTAGGTAACCAGACCTATAGGAAAAACCTACTTCGGGTATTGTCCGTTCTCAGATTGAGCATCTCTAATTTCGTTGTTGTGTATGCAAATTACCCTTAGGGCTTTTTCTCACCCTAGGGACATGGACTCCTTGCTCACTGTGCCTTAGGGAGTACAGCCGCACCTCGCTGACGAGGCCTATAAAGGCCAAAACGCGTCCGAGGTTTGCTGTTTCTCCTGTTCAGGGTAGAATTGCCTGGTACAAGTGGCTAAAACAGGCTGCTCTCAGATTAGGTAACCAGACATATAGGACAAACCTACTTACCCCTCATTTTGTTGTTGCATATACATATTGCGTGTCTGTATATATTGGTATATTTGATATACAGTATATGATATTTAGCATTGGTTTTCTTTTTTTGCATGAACTGGATATTTTTTGCTGAAAATTTAGTTTTTTTAATAATTTTGTTAGACAAAAATAATCTGTTTTAGCAAAGGTTATACAGTAGGTTTTATTTTGCAGTAACGTGTTTATTTTCAAATTCTCTAGGGTATCATCTTTCTGTCAATAAGTAGTTTCTAGGCTTATTTTGATGTTATAGAACCCATTAACTTGGTTAAACATAATGTTTGTAATATAGATGCTGTATGTGGAGAAGACCTGTCTGTGCTCTTATCAGTTTATCTCTTGCATGCCATCATAAATAAAATAAAATATAAAGTAGTGCATATCTTGTATCCGTTTGCTCAGAAGATCTAGGGCTTTGACTAATAGTTCAACATACAAAGATTGTGTGGATTTTGGTAAAATATAGAGATCAAATGGAAGGAAAAAGTCCTTTGTTTATATTTTACTACAAATGTTACATTCTGGGGTGCTAAAAAGACCTTGAACCCTGAAGAGTTACAAAATGGTGCTTTATTGTAATTAAACAGTTTAATTTCACACATGACTCTTTATACAATAGTAACATGTATCATTTAAACAGTGTGTGATAATACCAAAATAAACATTTAAAAAAGTACCTTGAAGTTAGCAAAATGTCTTGAAATTTCTGACCGTCTATAATTTAGAGAAAACAACCTCATTGAAACCCAGGCTAAACTAGCATTAAATTAATAATTAGTTTTGGCCAATCAGGGGGAGGCTCAGGCAACTGATACATTTGAATTAATCTCTGGGGTTCCTGTTTGTGCTGCAGAGCAGCCTGGGATATGTAGTGTGTCTGTGCTGCCCACAGCCTTCACCACAGACAAAGAGAAGACAATGTAACGGGAAGCTTCAGGTCTGACATCAGTGCTCTCCTATTGGCTGAGGAAGGCACAGAAGTTTGTAATGAGTTCAAATTGATCCCCTAATGCTGCATGCTGTTTGGGTGGGATCTGGGGCATGTGTAGACACCTCATAATCATTAAAAGTTTTTTTTAGATATTTAAAAAATATTTAAAAAAAAAACATTTTATGATATTGGCTGCATAAATAAAGAATGGGGTTTTACCAAAGGAGTGCAAAAATGCATTATCCCATGAAACTTAGATTTGCCTTTAAATCCATTATTTTGATGCAAAAAAAAGTAAACTTTTATCTTCAAAACATTCTCTTTTAAATACACCACTTAAAATTAGTTATTTTGTGATAAATCTCTTGCTGTTCTTAATTTTGTGTTAATAATTTATATTTTCCTATTTATTACAGTAATTTTCTCAGTCGAATTGCGTTTTTGTCATAGATGCCGTTTTGAGCCCGGTTTCGGGATTGATCTGTACCAAACAATTTGTGGTATAGTCTTGGATATTTATTTTTTTTGAAAATCTACTGTGGCTTTTACCAGGTATTTTTAATTATGAATTGTGAATTTAAATATCATATTAACTACAATAATTCTGGTAAGTTTGTAACGCTCCATGGGAGCGTACACACTTACCAGTACTTCCTAAGTCCGTACAGAGCTGCTTGCATGGTGTGCGCACTTTGCGCAGCTCGCATGAACAGCCAAGAGATGCACATGAAGAGGGGGGAGGAAGAGACAGGGTAGAGGGGGGGGGGGAGAGAGACAGGAGAGGGGGGGCGGAGAGAGACAGGAGAGGGGGGGCGGAGAGAGACAGGAGAGGGGGGGCGGAGAGAGACAGGAGAGAGGGGGGCGGAGAGAGACAGGAGAGGGGGGGGGCGGAGAGAGACAGGGTAGAGGGGGGGGGGAGAGACAGGGTAGAGGGGGGGGGGAAGAGACAGGGTAGAGGGGGGGGGAAGAGACAGGGTAGAGGGGGGGGGAAGAGACCGGGTAGAGGGGGGGGGAAGAGACCGGGTAGAGGGGGGGGGAAGAGACCGGGTAGAGGGGGGGGGGGGAAGAGACCGGGTAGAGGGGGGGGGGGGAAGAGACAGGGTAGAGGGGGGGGGGGAAGAGACCGGGTAGAGGGGGGAGGGAAGAGACAGGGAAGAGGGGGGAGGGAAGAGACAGGGAAGAGGGGGGAGGGAAGAGACAGGGAAGAGGGGGGAGGAAGAGACAGGAAGAGGGGGGAGGAGGAGACAGGGAAGAGGTAATGATAGAAGCTACTAAGGAAGCTATATAAGCGATGCATTTTAATATATAAATGGTCTTTGTGAGCGATTAAAAAAGAACAGAGGCAAGCCAAATGTCCATATCTAAATAACACTAATACTAACTATTTAAGCTTTTGAGATATTGATTATCCTATAAAATTTGGGCCATTTCTGGCCTCATGGAAGGCTCTGTTTTTATTACACCCTTTCTTCCCTTGTTTTTAAAATTTTGATCATCGTCGTGAGAGGTATAAGTACCAAATAAATAATCAAATACACATTTGCAATTTTATTCCCAATTATACTGTATATAGTTATGGTAATACCATTATTAGAGTGTAAAACTCTTGGGATCTAGAAAATCCTTTTTTTCAAACACTTTTAAATAGATGCAGATGATGATAATAATAATCAGCAGTGGAAATATTCCTGGAATTTTTGAGCCTGGGTTCCCAGAATGTGTACTTCTGGCTCTTAAATATTTCTCCTAAGTATAAGAAGGGCTTGCTTCTTGGCTCCTAGAAACAACCTATAACATTTTACTGGCCCCCAAGTGCTAGATAGTTTTGTATACCCCTAATAATAATTATATGAAAGCAGTTCCCAGATCAGTCCTCACCCCTAAATATGGAGATATCTACTGGATGGTGGACCCTCTAATTACGTCTTCTGCAATCAAACAAAAGTATCTTAAACATCCTGTGATATTGGAATTCCTTGATGACTGGTTTGGGCACCAAGGTCTCAGGTTTACCATTTTCTATGAACAAAAGGGGAGTAATTTGCACAAACTGCAGAAATTTGGATAAATGAATAATCAAACTAGGAAAATAAAGAGAAAATCATACTCTATTTTTGTAATATGGGAGGAATGAAATAAAACTTAACCTTTTAATTGTTTATCTAAACAAAAACAATCCATAGATAATCTACATGCATTTATCCTGTGCTACAAGATGTTGCTTCAATTATAGTTGATTCCACATAATCATTAAATAAAGTTCAGAGCATTTTATATATTATAACGGAGTCCTTGAATTGTAAAATTGAACATAGTAACTATAGTAGAACAGACTAAAGAAATTAGAACATCAGGGAATTACAAATTAGTAAATAAAATATCTAAATCCAACTTGTATTAACCTTGCAATACCCCCAATAATTCAGGAAGTTTGGATTGAATTTTGTTCTAAAAAAAACACAATTAAATACAAAAACCTTATCACTGGAGCACCTCTCCATGGCTTGTAACTCGTTGCCAGGACAGCAGCGCCAGTAAAAAAAAAATAATAAAAAACATAACCATAGTTAGTTGACTCAGGAAAATGCCCGACATGTTTATCTACATTTTCTATGTTGAAGTAGGTGGACACAAAGAAAGAGTACATGGAGGCCAGACAGATTTTCTTGTACCCATACAGTATGCAGCCATTCAAAGTGATACACTACATTAAATTTTGATATTATTGGGCTAGACATACACATTGTAGGACCATGGGTTGCAAGGCTCTTGGGATCTATTAAACTGGTATTGGGCCACCAAGGTTTTTTGCAGCCACTTCCAAATACATCCAGACTGCATACAAATGGATTGTGTGAATGAGATGACTTTTATAAGGAACAAAGTGTTTTATTCTGTCTCGCCCAACTGCCATGGACAACTTCAGCTATTTCTTATTACTCTGTAAATGTTCCTCCCCCATTATTTTATTTTACTAGGTATGGATCAAAGCCATGAGAACAACAGAAGCCTAAAAAACACCCCAGATAATGCTACTGAGAGAGAAGACGATAATGTGAAAAAGAAGGAATCTTCACATTCACCTTGTGAAACCTTGGCGACGGCAGAGAAAGAGAGCGCGCCACAGTTACAAATGGGAGCAAAGAAAGTGGACGATATGCGCTTCATGATTACATGCACTAATTGGTACTAAATAAGTACATTCTTCATTCTATCTACAGAGTGATTATTTAAAAGTATTTATAAAACCTGGATATTTTTTCTAGAATTTGTCGGCTTTCCTTTGCTTCTGATTCACTTGATCATTTGCTAAAGTGTGAAAAGAAAATTCCAACAGACATATTTTTTATATAAATGCTATGTTTTGGATAAGACTTGCGTTAAATTAAATGTGTGTGCTGCATGGTGATTTGTTTGCAATGCTTTATCATTTTACTAATAGCATTGTGTTTGGCAGTTTTTCCATAATTAAAAGACCACTGTAGTTCAACAGGAACTTTACTTGTTTGTGAAGTATTTACTTTTGCATGCATTGGCAGCTATGTAACTCATGGACATAAACTTTTTTAAAGGAAATCATAAATTTTGAAGAATGTTTATGTCCAGAATAATTCATTTTGTATTTATGTCATCACTTTCTGATAGCTGTAGCCATGGCCGGATTACCCATTAGGTCAACAAAGCAGCTTCCCTGTGAGGGGCGCCACTTCTTAAAAAAAATGGTTCCTGGCTTAAAAAAAATGAAATGTTGCAGTTCATAGACTAGCTACTAGGGGGTAACCACCTAGAACAAAACAGTTACAACAGGAAATGGAACTTACACGTACAGAAAAGGCAAAAATGGGTCTGTGCACTTGCAAGGGCTCCTCCACTTCACTGCCTAGGAGCTCCAAAAAGGTAGATACGGCCCTTGCTGGAGCATGCAAAGTATGTTTTTATCAATGGAGTGCAGTTGGAGGAGGGATGATGGAGAGGTGAAGATGAATTGCTAGATAATTCAACTTAAATTGACAGCAGAGCAGACCCTATTGTCCAAACATGCTTAGAAGGAGGCAGCTTACATCAATAAAGTCCTGCTTTTCAGAAATCTGCATGTGTATCTCACACACACAACTTTAAAGTATCATGCATGCCTCCTGGGTCAAGGAAAAACATTTTCCCTGTCTAAAAAGGCTCTTGGTAAAGAAATATATATTTTTATGTACAGTGGTCCTTAATTCAGTTGTATGCCTTTTTTTAGGACTCTCAATTAATTAATAGAGATCAGTGTCACTTTTAACCTGTACCATGTTCATTATTTTCCATAAATGGCAGAGAGAAACTTATTGGGAGAAATTTGCTTGTAGAATTCTTGTCTCCCAAAAATGAATCCTTTGCAAGACAACGTTGGAAATTTTAGTTAATCTCTGATTAATTGTTCTAATACTTTATGAGAAGTACATGTAGCAAATTAAAAACGTTAGTTTTAGAGAAAATCTGAATTATGTTCTGTTATAAGCTGCATGATGTTGACTTACGCTGTTTTTTTTTACACCTTTTTGAATCTGAGCACTGGCTGGTTACTTTCCCGTGCTCTTGGGCACCATCTTTAATCACCCATAACATTGTAAACAGGGTGACACACTACATTTTAGTTTAGTTGAGCACTGAATAGAGTGCATTTTAAGTGTGGACACATTTGTCAGTTATCTGTGATTAATGGTAAGTTTAAAGTGTTAGGCGCTCCTCATCCTTATTTGTCCTTGAGGACTGGCACATAAGGTCTCAGGGCCCGGCAACAGTACTAGGACCAGCTGTTTGAAAAACAGTGCTCTACAGTGCCTCACCGTGCATTGGAAACAGCCATTTTATTTGAGTAGTTTCCAATCTGAATCAGATAATCTCTTTTCAGTTATTTGTAAAGTCTTTAACAATGTTGTGAAATTTAAAATAGGATTAAATAGAATCACCCTCCCAGGTGACATTAAGGAAAGCCACTGTAAACAATAATTGCATATACCAGTTAATAGGGCTCAAATACGGTCCCAATTATGGTAGTATAGTAATGTACCAACACAAATGTAAACATTTGCAATTGTAAGTTATTAAAAAAATGTTGTGATGGCGTTATGGTCTGGGGAATATTTTTTTTGGTATTGTCTGGGTCCACCTATACCTCTGGAAGGCAGTCTTGGGTCCATCCTTGCAGATCAAGTACACCCATACATCTTGACTGTCTTCCCTGGAGAGGATGGGATCTTACGGCAGGACTATGCAACATGTCATACGGCCAGAATTGACCAGGAATGATTTGAGGAGCACAACAAAGACTTCCAAGTAGTTCCCCAGACTTGAACCCCATCGAGCACCCGTGGGACCACCTTGATCGCCAAGTTCGCCGTATTGATCCTCCAACACGCACACTTCAGCAGCTGTCAGATGCACTTCCGTCTGCATGGCCCTAGATACCCCCTTGCCAACCTTCTAGCATCTTATCGACTCGCTACCATGCCGTCTAGCTGCTATCCGTACTGTACACGGTGGTTATTCGGTATATTTAACTGTATAATGTATCATTTACTCATAACACTCCACACTCCCCCCCCCCCCCCCCACAAAAAAAAAATCAATACAATATGCTACATGTTATTCTGGTTCTTTTATGTTACGCGATTCTATGTCCGGTAGGTTGGTGAGTCTCGCCTACAAGACAAGACCACCTGGACTTTTTAAGGCATATATTACATTCTTAGAATCACTAGTAAAATGTTGAACAATATCAAATACGTGACTGGTTATTGGATCGTAGAATATATATTTTGCTTTTTCACATTACCACATTGGGCACAACCCAAGCATGGAAAAGTACCACTTCTAGTAGTAGATAAAACACCTGCCTCCTGTTAATTTTGAGCCGAAATCTGCTCTAACCAAATGATTACTAAAACTCGTTCCTTTCCTAAGCATACACAAAAGTGATTAGGGAGAATTGATCATGGCACCTGAACCCAGCAGAGCTAGGTATATACATTGTAAATTCACTCTTCAATTCTATGAGGGGAATGGTGTTCTCAGTGGACCTGTACCCTTCATTATCAAAATACCTTGCCCATGGGGGAAATATCTAAAACAAACATAGGTGGAGGAACGTGTTACATGGAACATTATTATCGTAACTCTTCAACTGAGCTCACCCAAGATGACTTCCTCCCCTTTTTTATGCTCCAGAAATTCTCTATAAGAAATCTTCATTTAATCCATCTGATTTCAAAGAACCCACAAAATAGTCAGGATCTGATTCCTTTTTAACCACTGCACACTGGATCCAAAAGCTGTGCAGAGATCCAAGGATGATTGACATTGTAGATCAAAGATATCTCCCCTAAAGACTCCAAAAACAAAGTATTAGGGAAGTTTGATATTGCTTGAGATCCCAGCCCATAGACTCAATCTTCAAATTAAAGCTATTTAGAGATATATAGCTCACATACTGAATCATACTATGTGATCTAGCTAGCTTTTCATGAAATATGTTTTAATAACCTGCTATATCCTCCGTAATCATAAGAACACATATTTTCACTGCCTCAAACTTTGCTTTAATTGCCCCTTTTTTGTCCACTTCACATTTGTTTCATCATGTACCTTTAAAAATCAAAATCCTTTGTACTAATCTATCAATCTATCTATGAATAATTTTGATAGTTTATAGTAATTATATTAAGTGATTGTGTTTTAATATTAATAATAATATTTCAAACTGACAAATAATCAAATGTAAAGAATTATAGAAGATAATCCATATTTGTGATTAAAAATGATTATGGCATGCTGCTTTTTAAAAGATCCCTGGCAAACAAGTCTAGTATTCTTAAAGAGCATGAGCAACTAGCTGTACATTTATTTCTAAAGTGAAACTTCCCTCAAAAAAGCATCATTGTTTCTGTTGCATTCTTATGCAAATGAGTTGCGTGTTAATACTAATTTGATTGTTTTTAATGTGCCAATTAGAATTACAGCCTGCATATCCCCTTCAAGTTTATGACCAGCATAAGATGTTCTTAATCAATCATCTGTCTCAAATATCATATGCACAATGAATATATACAGGTTATGTCGTCTGATTAGCACCTATGGGCATATAGGTCCCATTATGTGACATATGTGGATCTAATCTAATTGATGGCACTGTATACATCATAATTACACATTTATTCGTAGCACAAGCTTTGGTTCTGGCCCATTGCATAGATGGGACTGTTGTATTTGCCTTGGGCTTTGTATGCCCTGACATTTCTATGTGGCTTTGGCTTTGAACACCGAGCACTGTGTGTGCCTTGGGCTTTGTGTGCCTAGTTTTAGGTGTTAACCCTTGCTCGTCTGTTGTATTTTGCCTTTTAGCTCTCCTTGTGTGACTCTTTAGGTGCACTTTGGCTCTTTGTGTGGCACAGCAGGTTTGGGTACCCTTTAATGCTTGGTGTTGGCATTATACATGCTCCTCTCAACTTGGCTGCCTGTCCAGCTCGGGGTGCTGATTTCACATCTCTCATTATGTGTGAGATCTGGCATTAAGTGTTTACCTATATCCACTAGCTGTTACTGCAATCCTATGTATCACCATTTGGGGTTCCCATTTATGTCTTCTCTAGTGGCGACATATGATGCTTTATATCTCCATATATTATGTGTGTGTTCATGGTTACTGATTGCTTATATCCTAGCACAATAGCCTTCAGGTTTAATTTGCCTTGTTGCCTCCAGTCTACCTTATGGCTTTATGCTAAATTGCTCAACCTTGTTTTTGTTACTTGTGTGTATGTTGGCTTTTTGATTAGCATTTGTCGTTTGTTCTCTGGCTTTTGGCTGTGTGGCAGCATAAGTTCACTGTATTTCATGTGCTAATATTGGATGGATCTATGGGTGATTGGTTGAAGTTCATAATACTTCCTAGTATGGTTTGCAAACTACCCAAAGATTAGTGCAGGGTGGGTAATTTCACTCCTGGAGAGCCATACACTGGCCAGGATTTGAGCATATCCCTGCATACAGGAAAGACTGTCACTTCTTCACTCATCCTGATTGACTCAACTGTGCACAGAAAGGAAATACTCAAATCCAAGCCTGTTTGGGGGGCTCTAGGACAGAGCTGGCACACCCCTGCCTTAGTGGTTGCAAACCAATTATCAGTAAGACCATACACTCTTTTTTGTTGTTGTAATTTTCTGTTTAAAATTGTATTATTATAAATCTTTCAACATATAGTGTGAATTATTCAAACATTCTTTTTGGAAAACGAGAGAATTTAAAAGGTAAACATTAAGGCATATCTAAGTTTCCTGGATTATGAATGCATCTGATAGAGGAGAATCAGTAGTGCATGAAAAAATACCAATATAATGATTTACAAACTCACAATGATGTTTGCGAAATAGCCTCGCAGACCAGTTTTCTTCTCGTCTTTTCATCAATTTTGGAGGGAGCTCCAGTTCTTGGTAATGTCACTGTTGTGCCATATTTTCTCCACATGATGACTGTCTTCACTGTGTTCCATGGTATATCTAATGCCTTGGAAATTCTTTTGTACCCTTCTCCTGACTGATACCTTTTAACAATGAGATCCCTCTGATGCTTTGGAAGCTCTCTGTGGACCATGGCTTTTGCTGTGGGATGCGACTAAGAAAATTTCAGGAAAGACCAACTAGAGCAGCTGAACTTTATTTGGGGTTAATCAGAGGCACTTTAAATGATGGCAGGTGTATGCGGACTCCTATTTAACACGATTTGGAATGTGATTGCTTAATTCTGAACACAGCTACATCCCCAGTTATAAGAGGGTGTGCAGACTTATGCAACCACATTATTTTTCTTTTTTTTCTTCTCTCCACCTAAAAGATTTCAGTTTGTTTTTCAGTTTGTACAGTTTATAGGTCACATTAAAGGTGGAAAAAATTCTGTAATTATTTATCTTTGTCTCATTTTTTTACAGCACAGAAACCTGACCTTTTAACAGGGGTGTGTAGACTTTTTATATCCACTGTATATGTTCCTTTTAATAATGTTGAGGGAGCTGCTACCAACTGGTCTATTTTGTTACATGCGCCACTGTATTCACACATTTTTTACAAAAACTAAATGCCAAGTTGATTTTTTTATTTAAAATGAAGCTAAAGTATTCACATTTTTTATACAGTCAATAGCATTATGCTTGCCATTGGCTGAGCCATCTAATGGTGCACTCTTTTTTAAAATTCTGAACTTCTACATATTTACAAGCCTGTAAGCATATACGCTATGGAAGATTTTCTAAAGGGGTACACTGGAAGAGCCTGTTTTACAAATGTATATTTTCATTAATATATAAACAGGATTCTACAGTGTCCCTGAAACATTTTAATTAATATTTTTTAATACACCGTAGCCACTTTCCAACAAAACTTTTTATAATCATTTGCACAATTTACCTGAAGTAAAAAAGGTTGAACAATGTGTGGAGTGAAAACACAGCATTACACACTTTGATTTCTGAAAAAAATCACTTTTATTGTCAATATTCATTGCCAGCTTAAAAACGTTGTTTACAAAATTGTTGTGGAATATATATTTGTTAAAATGGACTGCGATAGATGCTAAAACATAATTAGTTCATCTGTTTCTGCTAAATAGCTTGTGAACGGATAAGTTTGCTCGCAACATGCTTCAAAGCCTTGTGACAAATGAATAAAATGAATATTAATTATTTTTCAGTTTTCTAAATTCAGCTGGACATGGAATTGACTTTTGCCCTACTATTACAATATGAATAATAGGTTTCTGGGCAATGTAATTCAAGGTAATTTTTCTGATTATAATGGATTTTATAGTTGTGTCTTTTCCATTTTTATAGATAAGTTCCTTTATAATACTTACTGTCTTACCAAATTTGAACAAAAAAAAAATCCCTTACTTTGCATGGTATTACCAAAATGTACTTAATATAATTTGGATTACTCTATGTCAGTGCTAAATGGCACATATCATCCTTGCACTACTTGTCTGCTGGTGTATAAAAAGGGACACTTATTTTTTTATTTATATAGTCTTTAAACACAAGTTGTGCTGACCTTTTTAATTTTAACTGTATTAAAATGTATAAAAATGTATATAACCACTTGTAGAACAGATATAATCTATTCTGATTTGCCATTTAATTAAAATTCTCCATTTTATTTAGGGATTTCATTATCTCCTGTACTATATGATGGCCTCACAATTTTATTAAGCTTCAGACCTTCTTTTGACTTTCCTCTTATTAATAAATGAAACGGCTCAGTGTACCATCAGACACAAAATTACTTTGCTAGACAAAAATTCTGTAAAACACATATAAAAGAATCATAGAGCAAGACAATACTATAAATATGCGACTTTAGTGGGTAGTATCTCTTTTAGATAATAGAAGACTACAGCATAAGGAAGGTGGACTTATTTAAAATTTCCCGTCACTTTCACAATTATGGGCATGCATTAAATTTTTTTCAAAAAGTGAAGATATTTTTTTGTGACTTTCCCTGGTTAGTTTTCAATCCATTCTCTGTAGCTCTGTACCAAATAATTAATTTAATGATTTAATTACATTATCCTAATTTTAGAAAATCACATCTGTTTCTTTATATTTTTTTTACTTTATTTATAGCCATTAATGCATTGTAATGTATGATTGTCCCTATATAGTGGAACTCGCAAGGACACTTAGACCAGGTGCCTTGATTTTTTTTTTTTTTTTTATCATCAGAATTATTTTATCTTTACATAACACTGGTTTGCCAGATCCATGTCCAGGGATTTAAAGAAAAGTGCTACAAACCCACAAAAATAAAGATTTAGGAAAATACATTTTAAAATCTAGAATGACTGCCAAAATTAATGGAATAAAAAATACAAAGCTTAAAACTAATTTACAACCCAAACAGAATGCATTTTTTGAATCTATTGTTGGCTTGATATTTTGAAAAAAAGTATACATTTATCAAAGTACAAAACAATAACACTATATTCCACTCTTGGATATATTTATCAAGTGGCAAATTTAAAAAATGCATTTGTCAAATTTGTGTGAAATTACAAGGTAATCTAATTTTTTGATTTTTCTTGTAAAATAAAAATAAACTACGTTTTATTAACTTTTGTTATTTAGCAATTTGCAAATCTTTATCTTTGAGTAGTTTGAATCTCACAAAAGTATAAAATGTGAAGTCTGCAATTTTGACCCTAACTGCATTGGATTTCAAATTTGCCTCTTAATAAATAAATCATGTAGTGATTTTTATACAATTCCAATTTCTAGGTAAATCCTTTAATGAGGACGTTAATAATAATAATAATAATAAAAGGTCTATTCACATTTATTTATAATATGATAGTTTTACAACTCTTGCTTGGCATGTATGCAGACGCCTCCTTGGAATGGTTACAAATCACCTTACAAAAACCTCTTGATATCAGAAAAGCCACAATGATCTGATTTTGTTTAAATTGTCTATGTTGGTGCTTCATTTTTTGTTGACCAGTTCATTCTCCAGAACGTCGAGTCTTGACGTCAGCTGAGCTAGTAATCTTTTATTAAGGAATAATATTGAGAAAATTAATACAATATGTGTTTTGAATCTAAGAAGAGGGATGAGGACAGATATGTTTACGGTAAGCATTCAGTATATATTTGTGTTTTGGACAACCCATTAAGGAAAGACATAAATACACTAGTTGCTTTAAAAGCTTTACAGTAATGTTAAAGTTCTCATGGTATGATCATAATCTTGGAACTTCAGTTCAATAACAGTAACAAGCTGGGATCCCCGCCCCACGCTAATGATAGCCAGTGAGCATGAAACAGCTGTACGTGGGTAGGATTCCTAGTTTGTGTATAATCCAATCTTGTTTTTGCATAAAAGCTGTGTAATGCAGCGGGCATAAGCTTAATGGAAGCCATGTTTAAAATGGTTTATGGATTGAAGAGCAAGGCATTTGTGGGCACATTTGCATGTCCCTGCTCAGCTTCCCAGAATGCAGTGTAATAACTGTAATTCTCGTAATTTTCAGCAGAAACATGTATATTTTTAACTTGATTTAGACATTCAAATGTGAACACAAATGTACTATTTATATATATATATATATATATATATATATATATATATATATATCACATATATAGTTTTGAGAATGCGGGCTGTTGCTAACGCTGCGGGCTCTCAGCACTCTAAAGACGCAAAACACCACCAAACACCTACGGATTTTCCTGAAAAAGACGTACGAGATCCAAAACCAAGGACGCAACCTGCGCTACACCAAAAACATTACAAACACAATAAATACATACAACAAACAGATAAAAAGCTTACCCACAGCAAGGGGGGCACCCAGGACCTCTGCAAGTGACCTTACACCTCGATTTAAGTCAAAATTTCGGAGTTTAGACACTTGAAAATCACCTAAGCAAGAGAAAAAATGGCCGCCAAACAAAATGAAAACGAGGCTAAAGGACCCTAAACGCGCAAAACACCACCAAACCTCTACGGATATTCCAAAAAAGTCAGACGACAATCCAAAACAAGAACGCTAAAACAGCCACAGCCGCAAACCACACATTAGGCGCCATTTTAGAACACTAACTTATACAATCCGGAAGTACACAGCTACCCTAACGCACACTATTACACTACACACTGCACACATTGATAGCTGCTCATAGCACATAAACAACCAAGAGCCTCACAATGGGCGCCGAAGGATCTTAAAACACCAACAAAATTAATTTCGCATGCAAACAACATTACCTGGCTTACAATCTTATTGCCGTCATTTTTTGACAAGCAAGTCGCTAGTGTATATATATATATATATATATAAATAATCAGAGGGACCTATCCTGTTAAGGTAGTGCGACCTATCCTGTTACAGTCGCATGCGCGTGCCCGTGCCCTGCGCCACAGTGGTGAAGTGGTGAAAAGTTGTAGTGCAGGCAAAGAACTATTCCATCCTCCGACGTGAGTTAACAGCGAGGCCATCGCTATGTTCTGTGTGGGCACTCAGCCACCCAGGGCCTCGGGCGCGCCTCTCATAGCTTAAGGACTCTTCTGTTGGCGCGCCTTATGCAGCAGGTCGGAGGGGAAATAAGTTTTTTTTTTTTTTGCCTGCACTACCTCCTGTTCATCACTTCACCACTGTGGCGCAGCGCACGGTTACGTGCGCGCTACTATAAAAGGAAAGGTCCACTCCGAGTAGTGCAGTATATAGTGATACCTTTTTTATTGGACAAACGTATTCATAGTTTTCATGACCAGCTTTCGAGTGCGGACCTCTCTTTTTCAAGTCCGAAGCCTATATATTTTATATATATATATATATATATATATATATATATATATATATATATATATATATATATATAAATAATTATATATATTCTGAGTAACTAGAGTCTACTGGTGGTGTCAAGCCTCCCTTTTGTACATGTGGCATCAGTATCCGTTTCTCTGGAGGCTTTTTATAAGGTAATTAAGGTAGTGAAGTATACATTTTATATGGCAATTGAATTGATGAGGACCAAAGCCATACATATAATATATATATATATATATATATATATATATATATATATATATATATAATAACTATTTTATATTCTGATTTTAAGGCCATACCTACAGCAGAGAGGCTTGATACTACTGGTGTCTCAAGTGGCTCAGATATATGTATCTGAGAACCTTGAGACACTGATAGTGTCAAGCCTCTCTGCTGTACAGTAGGTATAGCCTAAGAATCAGTTACAGCATGTCACTGTCTGCTTGTTAGCAGCAAGATACACTAATAGGGTGAAGCTCCTTCCATAGGTGGCCCTGCTGTGAAACATGGCAACCTATATTAAACAGGAACAGGAGAAAAGAGCTATCACAAGAAGGCGAGAATTACTTTAAAAAAATTAACTATGCAACCTAAAGGTCCTTTTAATATTTAATACTAGTAAATAAATATAACTTGATTTCCATGGGGTAAAACATATTGTTTTAAATGCATTCCAGAAACTTTTGGACTACAGTGCACCTCTAAAGTATATTTCCATTTATTTCAATGATGTTAGAAGTTCTTATTTTTTTTTAAATAAATCTATTTTGAAACAATATTGATGATTCCAAGACCCCAGAGGATTAAGGAAATAAAATTCTTTGTTGTTAGCTAATTTTTTGCAGAAATCGCAGAACTATTCTGCCTATAATATCCCAGGGCAGCGTTGGCAGACAAATATATTATTTGTTAATATCCTTTGCCGGTAAAACATACAAGAAAACAAACAAAAAAACATTACTTACAGATGCTACTGAGTCTAGTACAAGTTATTGGAACTAAAAACTCTACCAAATTTGTTCTTTAGTAATTATTTCCATTACGGGAACTGTGCTCTTTTAATGTAAGTGTATGTTGTAAAAATTATACATTTATATGGTTTCTATTTTTAATTCTCTGAATATTATCGAACATTCTACTGTCGTTGCTGGCTTTTCAATGCCACAATGGAAATACCAGTAGGAAGCTTGGTTGTGTTGGAAGACGGATTAGAAGGAGAAAAAAAGTACTAAAGTCAGAGGTCACCTAGATACTGTGTCAGATAAGTAAGTCCAAGTACCTCCTTGTCAACCTTCTCCTGACATTAGCCAAGCTGGCTATATTAAAATCCAGGAGGTAGTGTCTGGCTGGAGATGTTCCCTTGCCATGTGAGGTCTTGTTGGGGCACTGGTACACTAGTCCACCCTTGCCTTGTCTAATGGGATAGTAATGGAGTGTGTCTGCCACTGGACCAAGGGTTTCACTAAATCGGCATTGTTTTATTCTCAAACTGATAATGTAGATACTTGGTTTAGTTATTCTGATTTCTATACTCTTTAGACTTTTAGCCATAGGTCATACTGATGATGACCATCAATGACTTGTCAGTTCTGGTGGCCAGTCAGGAAGATCATCACATAGTATATTGTGTTCAGTTCTTAAAACTGTATCTCCAAAAATATGTTAATAAATTAGAAACAATTTGTTAAAATGGTTTGATTCCAGTCCGGGAACCAAGAGGTCACACCACCCAAAAGCCAAGCATGGTTGGGCCTGATCAGTACTTTAACGAAGACCGGTTAAGAACACCCGGAGCTGTATGCTGTGGCCCAGTGGAGAATGAACTGACAACCCACTCCAGTATATCTGCATGAATACTAAGTCGATCAGCATGCGTGTGTGAGGTCATGGAGGGTCGGAAACGACTGACACAAACACAACAAGCCGTGGGCATAAAATTATTTTTAGATAAAAAATGTATTTTAGTAGTCACCGCTTGTGCCAGAAGAATGACATGTTTGTGTCTTCCATACTTCTTGCTGGCTTAAAGACGGGTAGATGTGCTCTGCTAATTTATATTATTTATTCAAGTGTAGAACGAGGGAGGGGGGTTGACTGGTGGATTCAGATTAGATTTCATCAATGGAACTAGTCAGTATAACTATCATGGTAGCTTCTATGCACTCAGACAGGGCCCTCCATCCTTTGCAACATGTGAATATTGCTATTGTTTTTGTCTTGATCGCAACCCATGTATAGCGATACGGAATATGTTGGTGCGTTACAAATATACAATAATAATAATAATAATATTAAAGATCACATTTACAGAAGATTAAAACAAGTTGCCTACTCTTCCATGTTTGTGGAGAGCAGACGCCACCATATTAAAGTGTCTTTTGTCACTGACACTGAGCTTTGTCAGCAGATTGGTCAAAAGTTCAAGAGCTAGCTCAAGAGACAGGAAGACTGCAGTAGACTTCCAAGCTGTGACAGTTACATTCATATTCTGTGATCCTTAGCTGCTATCATCTCTTAATATAGAGGTCTTGTAGCAGTAGAAGACAAGTGCTATAACTTTTACAGATATATTTGTACTCTTTTATAAGTTGACCTTGTGTTGTGCATCTTCCCCTTTTAAGAGTAAATTTCTTACCTTATTGCTGCAAACCCAAAACAAATAACATAAATAACCCAAAAGGATATGTTTTTCAGCAAGATTCCCCAACGTTGTGAGCGTGTTTGTTTGGAAACTGACAAGGTGTTCACAGTCACAGGGATTCTTAAACTCTGTCTCGCCCTTAATCTCCTCTGCAAAATAAGAAAAAACAGATTTTAGTTTACTACAATATATAGATATACTAGCCACTTGCCTGTCAAAAATGACGGCAATAAAATTTGAACCCTGGCAATGCTGTTTGCCACACAATGCAAGGTTCTCCCCCTCTAACTTGCGGGCCTCGCAATGAGCGCCTTTGGTGCTCATCGAAGGCCTTGCAATGAGCGCCCCCCCCCCCTCTACTTTACAGGCCTTGCGATGAGCGGCTTTGCGCTCCCCTGTTTCTCTTTCCCCCTGTGTCTCTTCCCCCATCCCCTGTGTCCCCCCTCTTCATTCTCCCTCATCCTTCTTCCTCCTCCCCCTCTCCCTGTCCCCGCGCTTACCTTCATCTGCTGCTCCTGCGGCTCTCCATTGCGTCTTCCGGCTGTGTGGCTCCCGGCATATGCAAATGACATGACACGCATGTGACGTCACGTCATTAGCATATTCTGGGTCCCGACACAGAAGACGCGATGGAGAGGAGGAGCAGCTGATGAAGGTAAGTGAGGGCAGGGAGGGGGGTAATTGGAGAGGGGGAAAGGGAGGAGGAGGATGAGGGGAGGCAGGTAGGAGGAGGGGAGGCATGGAGGAGGAGGATAAGGGAAAGCAGGGAGGAGGCAATGGGGGTGATGCTAGCCCCCTCCCCCTCTCCACGCATGTGACGTCACATAATTAGCAAATGCGGGATCCCGACACAGCCGGAAGCCATGGAGAGCAGCTGATGAAGGTGAGGGGAGAGGGGGGTAATAGGAGAGGGGGAAAGGGAGGAGGAGGGGAAGGAGGTAGGAGAGACTGGGGGTGATGTGAGGCCTAAGTGCTGCGAGTTAATGGGTCGCCTCGCCATGCGAGGCTCACAGGCGATGAGCGCCGCCTAAGTCGTACGCACCACGCATCACAATTATAATATGTGATATATATATATATATATATATATATATATACATATATATATATATATATATATATATATATATATGTGTATGTGTGTTTGTGTATATATATATATATATATATATATATATATATATATATATATATAATTATAGAGATCTAAATTAATAATTACTCTATAAAATTGGTGTATGCTAGCCTAGCAGATAGCCCCCATCCCTCGTTCCATCCCTAAAATGAGGTCTTCAATTGTTATATTGTGTGGGTCACAATCAATAAAACTCCATATTGCATCTTCAAATGCACAAATAACAGACAGCGGCTCCCTATTGATTCACGCAGTCATGTGCTGCAGTACCAATTGCAAAATTTAGTTTTATGGCTCTCTCACATGGCAACCCCCTAGAAGCATGCAGAAGAAAACTATAGCACCCATTAAAGGAACATTGAAGTCACCATATGTACTCTGCAGAGGGTGGAAAATTATCTAGAAAAACTTGTTTTAATTGATCAAGAAATGGGTGTTGCCATTTTTAGTTGTTATTTGGAGCTTTCTGAAGCCCTCCCACAAGAAAATGCACAGCTAATAAGTGTTAGGTTATAGTTGCCACACTAATTCTGTGTTTTATTTACTTGTATACTAACTGCTTATCATGTAGAGAAGTGGCGCAGTGGATACAAGCCTTTGTTTTTAGAATGATAGAGCTAGGGCCTATTCAAATCATATTGTACAGGTCCCTGTTTATGCTAGCTTTCCAGTTGTCTCTTTATTTATTTGTATAATACCATAAAGGTGCTTTAATTTCCAAAATACCTCTTTCTTGTAGGTGAATGTACCTTTTATATCAATAGTTATGCCTGATTTATCTTTTTTTATTATACTGTAATATTCAAATGGAAATTGTCATCCAACATTTCTTGCTATAGTGTTCTAGTTAATCCTTGATATACCTGGGCAAACATTCAGTTTTAAGTCCTCTGCAATAAAATTGATTGTGGCAAAGTCGGCGGTGTAGAAGGAATGCTTGTTCACAGGCTCCGAAGCAATTTCATTCAACTCTTCTTCGACTGCCTTCCCCACGCCTACAGCGTACATTGTAATGCCTGTAATACAAGGAGAATCATTCACTTTGGTTACTTTGAATTGATTATATATATATATATATATATATATATATATATTATTTTTTAAGCTCCAACTTTGTATGCAATGTCCTTCAGTACAGTCTTTCTAGCCTTGTCAATGTCATTCACATTCAATAGCACATGTATTACCGTCCCTTTTGCCCCACATTTGGGTAAAGAGCATCACAACCAATGGGAATGCTGCTCCAGACAGAGGCTTGATACTACCAGTGTCTCTAGTTGCTCAGATATATGTATCTGAGCAACTTGAGACACTGATAGTGTCAAGCCTCTCTGCTTTAGAATCAGTTACAGCATGTCACTGTCTGCTTGTTAGCCGCAAGATACACTGGTAGGGTGAAGCTCCTTCCATAGGTGTTCTTATGGCACTGCTGTGAAACATGGCAACCTATATGAAAGGGAACAGGAAACTAGGGCCATCACAGAAGGTGAGAATTACTTTAAAAAAAAGTAAATATGCAACATGGTATTTAGACTGTCGCACTAAGATCTACCTGGCACCACTTAAAGGAGCTGTGTAGTAACCTAACAAGGAGAGCCTGTTATGTTAATCAAGCATTGTCTATTACTATAATTCCTATTTAATGATTTATAATAGTATTCAACATTAAAGTCACCTTCAAAGGTTACAGCTTTAGCCTCCAGTACATCCGATTGCCTCCACCTTGATAATGTCATCAAGGTTGGAGAGTATACTGAGAGGCCGGCATAAAAGGCTTTAAGAACAGTATCATTAGATAAGACGCCAAGCTTTCATAACCTGCCCTGACAGCAAAAGCTTTTTGCCAAAGGGAAATTCCTTTTAAAAGGAATCTGAAACCCCAAAAATAAGTTTATTTATTTTTGAAGAGCATTAAAAACAAGCTAGACATTGACTTTATATTTTCTCTATAACAGGGGTGCACAAGTTCGGTCCTGGAGGGTCACATACATGCCTGGATTTAATGATATCCCTGCTGCGCACAGGTGAGTCAATCACTTCTTCAGTCATCCAAATTGCCTCACTGTGTGCAGAAAGGATATCTCCAAATCCAGGCCTGTGTGTGGCTCTCCAGGCCCGAACTTGTGCACCCCTGTTCTATAGCAAACCATTTGTGAAATATTTAGAATTGATTTTGCTGCTCCTGTCTGCTAATGTGCTGCTCAGAATACGAAGGGTAGGCAAAGGGGTCTAACTGCCAGATAACATTGGGGGTCTTTTTTGGCTGCTACAAAGCCAAACAAGCAGATTGTAATCCTAGTTGGCACATCCAAGCATATGCATAATGCATATGAATGAGCCTTTCATTTATATTACAATACATCAATGTCATTTCCCAGGATATATTCACATTAGAAAAAAAAAACATGAACACAACATATAGCCAGTGTTTATGGTCTTTAAGAATAACGTGCAAAAAATAACTTGTTTTGGGTTGACAGCAAGTATCCAGCGAGCGGAGATCACTTTGATTATACTTTGTACCTGAAAATTTAGAATTGGATTCTAGACAAAGCTATACCCCCCGTTGACATTGTAGTAGGTGAATACAAGCAACAGCTGAGCCTCTACATTGAAAACAAGTTTAATATTCACATTTGAATATGGATTTTATTAATGGTTAATGTCAAATCAAGACATCTAACTCCTATTGTTAGGCACCACAGTGGTGCTTTAACGATCAATTGATCACACAAATCCCTTGAGTTTATGACACTTTATCAATTATGATACAAACTGATACACTCTAAGGTAGGAAAGCCATAAACAGTCATAAAAATAATAATTAATACTAAGAAAATGTAAAAAAATATAAGTACAATGTTCAATGGCAAATTCCACCTAAACTGAATTTTAAGAGGAAGAATATCTACCTATATAAATGTTATGGAGCTTGCCTGGTTTGCCAATTGTTCCATGTTTTTGGAGAGGAAAGCAAAAACTGTGCTCCATTTTGGTCACTGGCACTTAGAATGATTGGGCCAAAAAATCAAGAGCTAATCAAACGACAGTGGCAGTTCTAAAATGTCACCTTCACTTTCTTTCGTTCTTCAACCGCTCATATCACCTAGGTCTTGTAGCAATAACAAGTGCCAACACTTTCTTTACATATATTTCAAAGAAACCATTTCATATAAGAGCAACTTGTACTTAAGTATCGGAGCATTACAGTAGCCATTTTTTATTATAGTTTATAATGTACTGACAAGACATGACCCATGGAATCTTGTTATCAAAACAAACAATAATCCTAAATTATGTCCATTTCTTACCAGCATCCTTGGCTTTCTTTGCCCATTCGGAGATATCATCTTGGGAACGGCCATCGGTGAACACCAAGCCAATTCGTGGGATATTTCTGGTGAGATGTCTTGCTCCTTCCTGCTCGGAGAAACTATGTTCCACCATATGTTTAAGTGCCAACCCGGTCATGGTTCCTTTTTCCATATACTGGATATTCTTCACTGCATTCTTAATATCTTTTGCGGTTTTAAACTGACCAAGAGAGAACTCTGTGCGCACCCGACTGGAATATTGTACCAGCCCAACGTGTGTACCATGGGCAGAGATATCCAGGGAATCCACAATCTTTATCACAAACTGCTTTACCAGCTCAAAGTTTTGTGGGCGAACACTCTTGGAGCCGTCAATCACAAATACCAGGTCGATGATTCCAGTTCCACATTCTACAATACAAACAGGTATGTAATCATTAAATCCCCAATTAGCGCTCTTCGATTTGCCATAGCGCTGCCTGAGCAGCAATTCCCTGTTTAGAGCTGTTTCGCATAGTGCTCCTATATATTTATTCAACAACAATTGCTGTCTCTTTAATTATAAAAGGTTCCTGCTCTCCAGTTTGTGGAATGGAAATATTAATATGATTATGATGTATGGTATCTGGCAGATGCCTGAAATATTTTCGTTATATGAGGCAAACACCAATGGGTTCCTGTGAAACAATTATACCAGTACATAGGTATATATTATAAAATATGTATTTGTATTTTCATTTTTAAAAACCTAGTTATAGGTCTAAATATTGAGGGCGTTCAAAGCCTTTCCACATGCATTTATGTAAATTGTTTGATTTCTATGCCGAGTTCATTTACTCCCATAGAGGATAAACTACTAAGGGCTTAGATATAATACTTCTAACTATGGCTGGTGGAGTCATGGAGTTATGACTGGTAATTATTATTTATTATTATTAACTTTTATTTGTAACGCGCCAACATATTCCGTAGCGCAATACAGGGGATAAAATCAAGGAAAAATACAGCATTAAAAACGTTCCAAAAATGGAGGACCCTGTTTTGAGCTTAGAATCTTTGCAGAAAGTGCTTTTTCCCAAAGCATCCCAGAAGACTGAAAACTCTCCACTTACAATCTAAAGGGAATGGAAGGGGCAGAAATCAGGGAAAGATTAAACAGATAAAGAATAAAAAGGGTCAGAAGAGAAGTGAAAGTTAGAAAGGTTTTTCATTTAGAGGGAGAGAGAAGGAACAGCCATCTTTAATTCATGGTACACTTACTACTCCCACTACTAGTGACTAAGTTCTAGATAAAGACTGCAGCGTGAATGTGGTATATTAATACGTACTGTTGTTACACGTCTTTCCATCGGCCTGGAGCTCCTTTCCCTCTGGACAAATGCAGTGATAAGATCCGGGTGTACTGACGCACTTAAATTCACATCCATGATCCAGAACGGTGCACAGGTCATTGGCTGAAAAATTGCAATAATATTATTATATTTTAGGGGGAAAGGGGAGACAATAGTGCTTTCCAGAAAGAGGAGTAGACACGTGGAACAGCTTTTCAGTGGGAGTAGTTGGATCAACACAGGTTGAGGACCACTGCAGTTCATAAAAA